>CM057827.1:107255477-107607977 GCA_030068075.1 Paguma larvata | reverse complement strand
TTAGGACTAGAACATGGGAATTCGGGGGGTACAAGTCACCCCGACACTGGAGCCCAGGACCAACGCGTGGAGTTCCCCAAGCTCCCATTGCGCAGACTAGAACCCAGTGTTTGCGCTGCAGGCGAGTTGGAGAAGGGAAACCCAGAGGAGCTGGGGCTGCCTCTCGAGGGAGCACAGTCGGAGGGCATCCCCGGCCCCTCGGCCCTCCCCACCGCAGCCCTTGCGGGGGGTGGGGGAGGAGACCTGCTCCTCCCACCCGGCAGTGCTCAGGCAGCCGCGAGGCTAATTGCTTGGCAGGGATGCCACAGGGAGAGAAGCGGCCTTGAGCTGGCTTTGAGCCCCTCCGAGATAGGGCGTCTCCAACCCAGAGCTTATCAGCACACCGCTGGGTCAGGATCCAGTAATTAGAATGACATTCCCAGAGCAATTTGGTGGAGCGTTTGCCCTTCCATTCACGCCAGCCAGACGGGGCCTCTGGTTCGCAGCTTCGGCAAAACAAGAAATTCCGGTAAGGGATTAATGACTTCATTATAAATGCGGCTTGGAAACGCAAAGGTTATTAAGAAGGGGAAAAGATACATGCTAATAGGAGACACGCTATTAACAACAGAATAAAGATTCATTGTTGGCGCCGCAGTGAAGTTTTCCAAGTTCAGTCATAAAACCACCTGGCCTGCGGAGGGCCGGCTGCCATGGCGACAGGCCCCGCGGCCAGGCCCCGCGGCGCGGGAGCTGTCTAATGAGGCGAGTCCTCCCTGCCTCTGACCGTGCTCCCTGCGGGCTCCGGCTTCCTGGTGCAATTGGCCCGCAAGCCTCCAACCACCCCCCCCCCCCGGCGGGGCTGGGCCCGTGCCCATTTGTGGGAAGGGCACAGCAAGGCACAGGGAAGCCATCAGGGTCGTCGGGCCCCTAGGACAGTCGGACCCTCGGAGCACCTATGGGCCCATCAGTGGGAGACGCAGAAGGCACCAGAACTGGCTGAAAGCTGGGATTCTGGGAACCAGGGGGTGGGGTGGGGGGGGTGGGGGTCAGCCCTCCTGGGTCAGAGTCGGCGTCCTCTCTCCCATGGCGACGAACCCTTCGTGCTGAGCCCGGAACGTTACTACGGTGTGTGTGAACTTGGACTTGCCCGCTGGAAGAGAGTCGGGAAGGAGCGGTCCTGCGTGCCAGGGCGTTCGGGCAGGTGCTTTGTTCCCACGAAGTTCTTTAATCTGCGCCCCCACCTCGTGGAGCAGTATGGCTTCCACACTCCACTGACAAAGCGACGGAGGGTCACGGAGGTGAAGACGCGGACCCAAGGTCACGGAGCCGACAAGCGGCAGAGCTGGGATCCCAGCCCGAGGCCAGGGGCCCACTCACAGGACCTGCGGAAGCAGGGGCCCAAGGCGTCGAGCTCTTTTCCCACATGGACTAGAGGCCCCCGAATGGCGGGGCTGGATCTTCCTCGCACGTTCTCGGACACGGGGCTCAAACCCCGAGTCATAAAGAAGCTTCATTCACAAGGATCCGGGTCGCCAAGTCAGGCTGCTTTAACTCATCACCCAGCTAAGCCCACGCGCCTCTCCCCAGGGCCACCAGGCCACCGGCTCTCCCTCCGCACATGTCCCGGTGTAGCTTTCCAGAGTTTCCTAGGGGCTTCAGCGTTCCAGGTAATCATTTGAGAGCCGATGGGGTCTGGGGAGGAGGTAAGGGACAGCTAATCTCGCCTATACCTTCCCCCTCTTGGCTTCAGGACATGAATCATGAGTTGAGGTGGGTTTGGCCAGGTCCTCGCAGGCAGGGTCAGGAGTCCTGGGTCCCAACACACTGGTGAGAGGCTCTAAGAGCTGGATACGGGGCAGCTGGGCGGCTGGGCACTCTTGAGAGAGGGGAGGAAAGACCCACCCAAAGCAGATAGGCAGACAGAAGCCTCACGGACGTTGCTGGCCAGCTCGGTGAGGAACCACGCCTGCCCCATCGCCTGCAGACCCTAGTGCCTGGCACAGCACCCGACACACAGTGGGTCCTCAGTAAACACGGCGGAATGAATGGCGTAAGAGAGGAGAACAGTCTTCAGACAGCGGCGCCCACCTCTAGCGATGTTCAAGTCCACGTCTGCTGGCAGCCCTCCCGGGACACAGAGCTCACACCAGCCTGGCGCGGCCCGTCCACCTCACGGTCAGAACCTCTCTTCCCGTCCGGAGCTGAATCCCACCCCTGGCACCACCGCCCTCTGTATCCCTGTGCTCTCAGAGTCGCCAGAGCTTCCGGGGTGGGGGGGGACAACGCAGCCCCTTCCTAGCTGTGTGAACCTGCCCGCATTTCTAACCCTCCTTGAGCCCCGGTTTCCTCCTTTATAAAACATGGAGATGACATCACCTAGTTGTAAGAAGGTGACGTGTATACTCACAACCTCCCGGCACGGGACAGACTAAAATCACAATGATGGGATCCTACCCCCTTCAGATAATCCGCGGTCCAATGCCTACTTGCCTCTCCCAGGCCACACACCCCTATAGACGACTGATAGCACCTGTCGTGGTGCCCAGGGCCCCTCTGCATCTTGGCCCCTCTCGTCCTGGGCCAGTCCCAGGCTCGGCCGGACCCCGACACGGGGCACTGCTGGACTGCCCCGGGGCCGCCCGGTCCATGCCCACCTGCGCTTCCGGTTACCTGGAGAGCTATCGCTGGGATAAAGCAAGAAAGAGAAAACGGGGCAAGGATGTGGCTTCCACGGACATCCAGTCGAGGAGCCCCCGAGAGAGAGAAACCAGGGTGTGGACTGGGCCGCGCTGAGGTCGAGTCCTGGCTCTGCCGCCCGCCGGCTGCCTCTGGGCCTCAGCTTGCTCGTCTGTAAAGTGGGGCCACCTCTGTATTTGTAGGGTTGCTCTGGGGATAAAACAAGCTAACCTGTGCAGGTGTCCGACACACAGTGAGTGAAAAGTCAGCCTCTGCTCTCTGGCGTTGTCTTTATTTATTTTTATACATGCGTTTTGCTGCCCACAATAATGGAGTCTTTGTTTTGCTTTACTTTGCTTTGTTTGTTAACCAGGAGGGTTTTTTTTTTTAATAAGACAACAGCATTTTATTTTATATTTTATTTTATTTTATTTTATTTTATTTTGAGAGAGAGAGTGCATGCAAGCAGGAGAGAGGGACAGAGAGAGAATCTCAAGGGGGCTTCCTGCTCAGCCCGACGGAGGGCTCAATCTCACGACCCTGGGGTCATAACCTGAACTGAAATTATCAAAAGGCAGACACTCAACCGACTGAGCCCCCAGGCATCCCCCCACTTTTTTTTTTAAAAAAAGAGACCTATAGATGCCCCAGAGGGAAGGGGGGTGCAGGTGGGGGCGGGAGCGGCAGAGCCGTGGAGGAAGGCGGGTGACAGCAAAGGGAAGGGGGCCAGGGGAGGGAGACGGCTCATCTAAAATGGGGAAACTAATGAAGAAATCTCCATCTAATTAGACAGGCTGCAGTTTTAATCAGACAGAGTTTCCTTGGCGAAACCTGTTTGCATGTTTTCTGTCATTCAGCCAACGTGTTAATTAGGCAAATAATATTAATAGTGATATTCACTTCGGGGAAGTTAAGAGGGGAGGGGAAAGGTGGGAAGTGACAGTTTGGGATCTGCAGAGGGGCTCGACTTCGCAGGTGGCGTGCGAGCTTGGACAGAGCACCGCCTGGAGAGGGCGCCCCCAGCGGCTGCTCCTCTCTGAGCCTCAGTTTCCTCATCTGCACAGTGGGAACGGGCGAGTTGCGGAGGATTCGCCGAGGTGACGGGCGTTCAGGCCGGAAGGCAGCGTGAGTGGAGCAGGGGAGGGGCCGCTTGCGGGTTTCAGCCCTACCCGCGTTGCCCTCCCCCCTCCCCCGCACCCCTGACCTGGAGTCCTCATCGTCCCGCCAGTTGCACCCTGTCCCCCAGCACGGTCTCAGGCTGGCCTCCGCTTCCTTTCCTGTCCACTGAGTCCGGCATCTGGATGAGGGAGGCTCCTGCGGTCTGCCTTGTCTCCACCTTGCAGCCAAGCCTGCCCAGAGCCAACGTGTCCCCTGGCTGCCACCAGCCGCCCCAGTATCCCAGCCTCCACTGCACACCCTCCAGACCGGGTTCCGAGGAGGGAGCTCCCTCCTAGCTCACAATCGTGTATCCCCGATGGAACAGAGAAAATCAGCCAGCAAGCCTCCATCCCTCTCGTACCCGGAGCCCCTCCATGACATCCCAACTCATCTCAGCTTGGATACACCCTGTGACGGGGCGCTCACACCCACTGATGCTGCCCGATCATCAGGTGATTGGGGCCTCTCTTTGCTTTGGCTTAAAATACTTCTGGTTGCAGTGTTTAGCCGATGGACCCAGTTCTGCCCTCTGAAATGCACAAAAGCCCACCCTCTCCCCCGTAGGGGCTTCTCTCCGGGGTCTGTGGCCCCCAGCCTCCAGGCAGGTCCTGGCAGACCTGGTGCTGCCTCCTTGGGTGCTTACTGAGCACCTACTATGTCCCAGGCGCTGAGTCCAGGCATCCGTCTACACGGTGTGTGTGCCACTTAATCTTCCCAC
This sequence comes from Paguma larvata, assembly GCA_030068075.1. Taxonomy (NCBI): domain Eukaryota; kingdom Metazoa; phylum Chordata; class Mammalia; order Carnivora; family Viverridae; genus Paguma; species Paguma larvata. The sequence goes on along the minus strand of CM057827.1, from coordinate 107,603,443 downwards.
CCAGCTCATGCCTCGAGGCTGAGAAAACAAAGGCTCAGAACCGTGAAAACACCTCGAGCTCTCTTAGTAATTTAGTCACTGAGAAGAGGCTAGAATCCAGTCTTAGTATTGTACCCCACGATCTTTCTAGAAGAAACCCAGGAATGGTTCATGCAGCAAGTCTGTGCTTCTCTAAGGCCTGCGGCAGGAGCACTGTCATCCTACCCGTTCCACAGGCGAGAGATCCGAGCCTCAGACAAGTCACGTAAATGGCCCGTGTTCGCATGACCAACAGAACGGGCAGCTTGCCCAGGTCTGCCCTCTGCACTCGGGGCCAGGAGACCCACACTCTTCTGGCCCTCGCAGGGCCCCATCCACCATTCCAGGGACTTGGATAATGCTGGTTAATTGCATTTGCAGTGGGCGGTAGGGCTGGCACTCCGGTGGTTAGTGCCTCCTACTCCCCTTTAAAATCCCCAGCCCGTCTTTGCCCTTCACCTTCAGGGAGAGGGTGGTGAACCCTTTTAACTGCAGCCAGAGCATTTGGCTGTGTTCCTCTTGCCCGGGGTCAGACGCGTCGCACGCCTCCCAGCCAGCCGTGAACAAGGTGATTATGAGCTAATAACCTCTGGTTCCAGAACCCCGAGTGAGCACCGACCGGGGGCGATCCCCAAGGCGGCTCGCAGGTGGGCGTGGGAGCGGCGGCTCGCCCCACCCTTCGCGGCCACAGAAGAGGAATTGTCTTTCGGAGGGCACAAAGCCCAGGCTCCCCTCTGCGCCTGCTGTCCTCGCTGGGCGTCTGCACGGGAGTCCGGGACCGCAGAGGGTCACGCTGGGGCCCTGCACGTGACAGAAAAGGAGACGTGCCCTGAAACGGGGTGGGGGGCGCCCAGGGTCTCCCGAGGGCTGGTGGCGGGCAGCCGGGCAGCGCCAGGCGGAAACCCCTGCCATGCACCTGTGGACCTCTCGGCCTTACCTCACCGGCTCTCGGATTCTGCAGAAGGGCCTGTTTGCTTGCTTGCTTGTTTGGGAGTCCAGTCCCCTGCGCGGGCCACCAACCAGCCTGAGGGGGACCTCCTCCAGACCCTCTAATTCGCTTCTTTTAGTAATGCGATTGGTCATTTCGATGTCCGCCCCAATGGCTGAGCGGGGCGGAGCCTGGGATTTGTGCCTCTGGTGGCCCAGGCGGACAGGAAAGCACAGGGTGGGCGAGAAGAGGGTTGGGGGAGGGGAGGTCCTGCCCAGGAGCCCCGCAGACACGGCATTAACTTGTTATGTAAATACCTTATTCAATTATTCCTCCCCCTCCTCCCCCTCCAGCGCACGGTGGGCTAATCACTCATGCCTGGCTGCTTCGTGAATATTAAACCCAGCTCCCTTCCCGGAGCATCTCGGCAGCGGCAAACCGTGGCCTCCAGCGGAGAGAAAGGCGAAGGGCCTTGAATCCCACCTTTGGTGGGCCCCGGAACCTCCAGGGGAAGCCTTGGGTGCCTCCTCTTCTACATACGTAGCAGACAGTTGGAACTATCGGGCCACGGAGACACTGAGCACCGGCCTCTGTGGAGACACCGGGATAGACTTAGGCCGGACTGGCGTGTCCGGAGGAAAATGATTTAATTCCTTTGGGCCTCAGGAGCCTCATCTGTAAAATGGGGTAGCAACATTCACCTCAGCGGTGCTTTTGGTTCAATATGTATAGAAAATGGGACTATGTCCTGCCTGCGGTTAAAAAGCACCTAACTGATTCCTCCCTGTGCGACAGGCCCCACGCTTGCCCTCAGGGAGCTCGAGGCCTGGTTTCTAGAGGCATCTACTGAGGAGGAAGGAGCCCAAAGCCCAGAGGGAGGGAAGGGCCAGTGGCAGATGGAGGCTGAGGTAGGAGAGGATCCCATAGCCTGGGGTAGATGCGGAGGGCTTCCTGGTAGAGGCCGCCTTGGCATGGACTATAAAGATTACATCTGTTGGGGTGCCTGGGGGGCTCAGTTGGTTAAGCGTCCCACTTCGGCTCAGGTCATGATCTCACCGTTGGGGAGTTCGAGCTCCACGTCTGGCTCTGTGCCGACAGCTCAGATCCCAGAGCCTGCTTCGGATTTGCATCTCCCTCTCTCTCCGCCCCCCCTCCCCGCTTCTACTCTGTCTCACTCTGTCTCAAAACTAAACAAACATTTAAAAAAAAATTTAAAGAAAGATTACATCTATGCGTTCTCTCACGCCGTCGAGACATATTTATCGAGCCCCAGTCCAACGGAGCCCAGCCTTCCCACTTTCCTCGATTAAGGCAGCGGACAGGCGAGCCGCGCCGGCTCGGATGTGCGGCCCCTGCCCGCCAGCTGAAGACCACCCAGCGCCTCCGTGATCAGTAAATGGAACAAGAGAGTTTAACTACCCGCCGAGCCTCGCCCGAATGTACGGCACTCACAAAACCGTGAGCTTTATAATAAAAGGTTTGTTGTATTAAACTGTTAAACTTTAGGACACGTGTCCTCTGGCCGTAGGTGAGAATACCACAGCCCAGGGAAGTGCTCGCTAAGAGGATGACAGACGGGCAAAGACCCGAGGAGGTGACGGGTGCCCCTAGCTGGAAGAGAGTTCCGGATAGAGGGAACAGCCAGCGCTAAGGCCCTGAGTCGGGGGTGCCCTGGCTCATGCCGGGAGCAGCCAGGAGCGGGCGGGGCCGGCGCGGAAGGAACCGCCTGCTGGCCCGTAGGAGGGTCCCCCTCCCCAGCCACCATCCCGAGGGTCCCAGCGCCCTCACTGGAGTCTCCTTGTCCACTATCAGCCGTGACCACCCCTAATGCTAGCCCGTCCCATTCCGGGTCCCGAAGATGACGGGGCCAAAGGCCTGTGGTTCTGCCGGGAAAGCGGGTGCGAAACCATTCCGTGATTCTCTGGCCGAAATTTTCCAGCCGTCTCTCCTCTCCTCTCCCCTCGTCTCCTCTCCTCCGCCTCCCTCCCCTCCCCTCCTCTCCCTTCCCATCTCCTTCCTTTCCCCTGCTCCCACCCTGAAATTTTAAGGCCGCCTGATCCACCCAAGAGGTTGGGGGGGTGGGGAGGGGCAGCTCTGAGGCATCAGAAGTCAAAGGAAGGAATTTCTACGGAAGGAGCATCTACCAGGGAGGAGGACCCTGCCCCCGTCCCCCCACACCCCCGGGAGGCAAGACTCATCATCGCCGGCAAGGAGGGAGTACTCACTGCTGCCGGGCTGTGCTCGCTCCTTTATCTCCTTGACCCTGACCCCGATGCGGTCAGTACCATTATGTCCCATTTCCCAGATAAGGATGCTGAGACTCAGGGACACTGGCTACTTGGCCCAAGGTCTTCTGGTGAGAAGGCAGAGGGGGTCACCCCCGGCCATATTTCATAGCCGAGTGCCCCGAGGCTGTTCCTCACACCAAAAACCAACGTAAGGCTTTCCACGGAGGTGGGATTCCTGTCCCCGACCGCAGACCCAGGCGAAAAGACAAAAGAACTCTCCAAATCACGCCGGGAAAGAGGCTCCTCCTTCCCAGCCCACCGGTGTCTGGGGTGAGAGCAGGGAGGAAGGATGACCACTTGCAGGACTATGGGGCTGGTGGTCCAGCGGGCTCCATTCATCCCAGACACGGTGAGAGGAGAGGGTAGGGAGGGAGGAGGCTGGCGGGTACCAGGTCTACGTGAGCCTGCCATCAACAGGCCCCGGATGCGGGGGAGAGAGAGGACACCCTCGTGGTTAAGATCAGCGCTGCTAATAATTTATTAAGGATGATAACACAGTCGCCACCGATTGACCTCTAACCTCGCGTCGACCATCGAATACGGCTCGTTAACTCCTCGCAATGAACGGAGAAGTAGTGACGGCCTCCTTACCCAGAAGGACGCTGCGGCTCAGAGGGGTTAAAGTATCTGCCTAGAGTCACACAGCCGGTAAGCACAGCAAGCCCGGCTCTTTGCAGTCCCAGGGCCCGTGCCCTTAACCACCGTGTTGCCTACGGAACGACTCACAAGGGCACCCCGCCCCCCCCCCCGGCCCCGTGTGCGGGAGTCTGCGTTAGCGGCACACAAGCCACGAGGGCTATCACCCATGGGAGGAATTTCGGGCAGCAATGTTCAGGACTCACAGTTTACAGAAGGCTCGTTTCATTTGTACACAGTCTCGTCTGAGCCTCACAAGAGCCCCCTGAAGCCGACCTCATTCTTTCCTCTGACAACTATGTAAAAGCAAGAGCCACAGCTACTTACACAGAGTCTCAGAGACACTCAGCAGTGACGTTGGGACTTGGCCGCTTGACCCCCCCCGGCCGCCTACCTGCAGCCTACGTCGCTGCCCGCGGGCCCTGGCCGTGCGTTCCCCACAGGGACAGGCGCGCTCCCGGTGGGCACCACCACTGTCACCCCTTCACGCAGCTCTGGCCACAGTTGCGGCCTGGGAGCAGTGCGCCCACCGGGAGGACAGGGTCCTGGGACCCTGCTCTCTGCGTGGCGGGCTGGACTGGCCCCGAGGAAGCTCTCTGCTCACAGTCTCTCTGAGGGTCCCCCCCCGCACCTCTATTTCAGCCAAATGCCCCCATGAGTGTCGGGCACTCTGAAGCTTAAAGATTATAAAGCCCACCCTCTTTATTTTAAAATGGGAACACTAAGGCACAGAGAGGCCGAGCCACTCGCCCAGGGTCACACAGCTGGTGCGAGGCAGAGCTAAGCAAGAAGGCAGGTGCTTGGTCCCCTGGAGTGTCCAGGGTTCTGGATCTTTCTATCTGGGGCCTCTGGAGACCGTGCAGCAGGACGGTCACCTGCAGTCTGCCCCCTGCCCACTTCCCTCCAGGCCGACCTGGGGATGGAGCGTTTAGGCCGTAGACTTCGGCGCCTTCTACCCCAACCCGATTTCCCTTAAATCGATATCCTTAAATCAGTTTAGAATCTGCTTTGGCAGAAATACTACCCGGCCGGTCTGAGTCTTCTCCATCATTCCAGGGTGTTCGCAGCCCTCCCCATGGCTCCTGCCCAAGGGTCGATTTAAGATTGATGAAGGCAGAGTGTGTGGGGGGTGGTGGTACAGAGCCGAAGTCCAGCCACTCTCTGCCGGGCTCTCTCCCCACCACCAGGCTGCCAGCCTGCAGTGTCCGAGGCACAGGTAATGTCACCTCTGCTGGGAAATGACACAGAATGCCCAGCCCCTCTGTTTAGACACCATACCCAGTCTCCAGCCAGTCCAGCTACCCAGAGGAAGTCGGGGCGTATGAGCAGGAGGAACAGGAAACACGCAAGGACCAAGGCTTTGCAAAATCAGCCCTCCCTCTGCCTTCCAGAAGCTTCTGATCACTGCTGGCTTCTGCAGGGGCGCCCGCCCCTCTCTGCCTGTCACACTCCCCGCCTGCCCCCTCCAGGTGCTGCTGAGGGGTCCGAGGATCCCTCTTCGGAGCCCCTAGAAGCCTGGTGTCTCCAACTGGTGCCACTCTGTGGGCCGATTACCTGGTTATTTTCTGGTCTTTGAATGTGTGTGTGTGTGTGTGTGTGTGTGTGTGTGCACGTGCGCGTGCGCTCACGCGCACCGGCTCACACGCATCTTATTTACCCCTCCAAACTGTGGGTGCAATACTTCCTCGCTCCTCCAGTGCCCGGCAGACTGCTCTCAGTGGTGGTTGGAGTGTGATGAAAGCGGCCAGCCAGGAGACCAAGCCAGGGCTGGGGCGCCAGTCCTGATGCCCTGTGCGATTCTAGGGGGGGGGTCAGTCCCCTTTCGGACCAGCTTCCCAGTCTGCAAAATTAGGAAGGTGGATCCTATGCCTGCGAGTTCCCTCCAGGGTACACAATTCATCTAAACACAACACCAGAACGGTGACATCCTGAATCTCGGTCCCCCCACCCCCCTTGCCCCTCCAAGCCTCTGGCTCTGTGCGGGGCCATTGAGAATTCAATACATATTTAGCTGATTGCTGTAAGCAAAGCATAAAAGTCACTGAAAGGGACGTGGAGCTTCCAAGAAACACTGGAACCTTCCATGGTCTCTCTCTCCCGTGAATTCTCTCCGAGGGCAGAAAGCATAAATAAAGTAGGCGGCCGATTTTTTTTTCTCTTTAAAGTCAAAGACCCATAAATCATGCATGTGCAAATTCGTTTCATAATTAACATCACTGGGTCTACGTCTGCGAAAAGTTGTGCTTCAGCTGGCTGAGATATTCTGCTAATTAAAGGCTTATTTTGTGATGGGAATCATTTTGTGGAAGCGACTTCACACGCACGAGTTTAGATTTTTTTTTTTTTAATGACCCACAGGCTCTTGCAAAGTGAGTCAACCAATGGGCAACTCACGGCTTACTAGGCAGGAACACCGCTCACCCCAGGGCCCCCATTCGCCAAAGTGACCAGGGGTCCGGGTGCTCGCAGAGTCACAAAGAGCGTGCGCGCGCGCGCGCACACACACACACACACACACACACACACACAGCCTCGAACCAAGAGAACACAGCAGCCTTCTGAGAACTGAGCCCGAGAGAAGGGGAGGGATCCGCCCAGGGCGTCCCAGCAGACCGGCAGAACTCAGCTGGGGAGCCCCGTTTCTTGCCGGTCCCCAAAGCTTCGTCCGCTGTCCCTCTGTCCCCGCACCGCACGTGCCCGAGTGCCCCTGGCCGTCTCGGGAGCTCTGGATTCCATCGCCGGGCTTACCCACACGAGGCGGGAGGGCTCGCGAGGTAAGCCTGCTCACCGCTTTGCTGGGCGCCCCCTGAAGCAGGAAAATTGGAAAGAGACAGCTGGGAGGGAGTCTTAACTATTTTAATGATGTTTGGTACCATGGCTGTTGCTGGGAGATTAGCAGGGAAATGGAACGCTGTGTAATTTTTCCTAAGAATTCCATTAACAAAATCCAATGGGCAGATGAAGGGCGGGGGACGGGGGGCGTTGGAGAGCTTTCTGGGGGCTTCCTGGGGAGGGAGTTTCTAGGCTCAGGGACTCGGCAAAAGCTCGGGGGTGTGAATTCAAAGTTCTCTCGGGCCTTCTCGCCTCTTTCCCACTCCTGCCTGTCATCCACGTGGAGAACAGGGAGACAGGGTGCAAATCTCTCTGCCCTGTCTCACGGCGTGGCCTTAGGTGGGCTGCTTACCCGCTCTGAGTATCAGCTTCCTCGACTGTGACCAGGGATAACCAGGCAGTGTTATTGTCAGGGGCGGAGACGATGGACACGGCCCCTGAGGCAAAGTGGCCCTGGGGGTAAGCCTGCCGTTGGTGAGCTCCCCAAATATCCACTGTCCAGCCCACCCTGATCTGTCCCATAGCCCCTCCCGCACTAGTTCCTACACCTGGACTGTCCTTTGCATGTCGCGCCAGGACTGGGTGTCAAGGGCAATGCCGGAGAGGGCAAGGCGCGGTCCCTGCCCTCCAGGTGCTTACAGGGAGTCGGAAAGACCAGACACCTTCAGCCGCTCCTCTCCAGCAAGGCAGCAGACTTAAGACACTACAATGTGTATTACACGGAACCCTCTCAAAAACCTTGGGAAAAAGGGGTATCATGCCCATTTTACAGATGAGCAAACTGACGCTTAGGTTGTCACTGACCTTAGCCTACACAGCTAGTCAGCGGCAGAGTTAAAAATCGAGTCCACATATCCAGATTTGAAATCCCCAATTTTCTCCAATGCCCCTTCCCCATGTCTGCCTACAGTTTTCATTTATTACGTTCTAATTTTCTATTTGTTTGGTCTTACACTATCGATTAGACTATAAGCTCTCTGAGGGCAGACATGTATTATACCTTCTCTCTGTCTTCTATGAGACAATGTCACACTGTAGGTGCTCGACTAAGGCATGGAATCAGTGGACAGAGATCCTGCGAGACACTCCTTCCTTAATAAGTCCAGTGTCTAAGTGTCCCCTTCTCTCATCCTCCGGTCCACGCGTGCACGTGCGCCCGCGCGCGCGCACACACACACACACACATACACACACAGCTTGCAAAATCTAATAACACCCAGTTTAAAAACATACTAAAAACAGAAAATTTATGTAGCATGACCCAAATTGAATTATACATTACAGCACTATAATTGATTTTTTAGAAGAGAGATTAAATTTATTTTATGCCTCACTAACTAACAGCTAGATTTACCTAATTGCTTGGAGTGCAGTTAGTATGATTCATTAAACTCCATACATGCTTGGGTACACTGCGCACTGAGTAAAGCTTCCCTGCTCACGGCAATTAACGAGGAGAAACCGGAGGCCGCACCAGTAATTGACGAGAACAATTCAGCCTGAAGTTTGCTCTGGGTGTTTTATTAAGTTCTTTGAGCAAAAGGCAGATACTGTGCGTTCTGGTAAAGCGGTTCCAACAAATCAAAGATAACTCATACGCTCTCTCTCTCGACTCTGCTGTGATGGGGCGGGGAGGAAGAAAAGAAAACAGGAGAGAAGGCAAAATGGAAGGCTTGTCTCGGCTTAATTATATCAATCATAACAGTTTTTTAAAAAATCTCCCCGGCAACTGACAGCGTGCAGGCAAAGTCAGCCAGCCTAACAAAGAGCGAGTTTGGGTGGAAGGAAGGAGCGTTTGGTAATTATATACACATTATCAAAAAGGTAGCAATTTAGGAAAATGGGAAGAAAAATATGCTAATTTTTGAGAGCGAGGGAAAATTAGAACTCTCTGGACCATTTATTTATTATTAGTATTAATAAACATTTAAAGTGGCATACTCTCAAATAGTCAGTGTGAGTCCCTTTGTTGGTGGCTGTCGGGTGTGTTTGCGGGTTCGGCAGGCGTCACGCACACACCGTTTACTCCTCAAAGGCACGCTCAGATTTTTCAAGCTCCCAGGCCCAGTGACATAGCTGTTTTGACGGGCCTGTCAGTAAAACGGATGAAATTGCTTTGCCCAAATCAGACTTCAAGTTGCGGGCTTTTTTGCAGTTGTGGAAACAGAGAAACCAGGGTCCTCACCTCCCGTAACCGCACCCCTCTCGACCCCCTGCGCCTCTATTTGGGGGTTTGAGCAACTTACTTGGATCTGAAAGAAGCGTTTAAAAGTATATGCTGTCAAGGGGCGCCTGCGTGGCTCAGTCGGTTCAGCGTCCGACGTTGGCTTCGGTCATGATCTCCCGGTTCGAGAGTTCGAGCCCCGTGTCGGGCTCTGGGCTGACAGCTCAGAGCCTGGAGCCTGTTTCGGGTTCTGCGTCTCCCTCTCTCTCTGCCCCTCCCCTGCTTGGGCTCTGTCTCTCTCTCTTTCTCTAAAAATAAAGAAGCATTACAAATAAAGAAATAAAAGTAGAAGCTGTCAGCCATGGCTTTTATCTCTCAGGAGAGGATGACATAATTGGGGAGGAGAGAGGTCCTGAGCCTCAGTTAGGCTGCCTCCATATCGATGCTTCCCTTTCTCTGCCGGCCTCCCAAGATACCCGAGTGGGGCATCCTGCAGCCCTGACTAAAGCTGATTGGACCGAGGATGGACACCTGACACCAGCTGGGCCAATCACATTCTCTCTGCTGTGAATCGGGCCAATTACATTCTCTCTGCTGTGAATCGGGCCAATCACATTCTCTCTGCTGTGAATCGGGCCAATCACATTCTCTCTCTGTGAATCGGGCCAATCACATTCTCTCCGCTGTGAATCGGAAGCCAAAGGAGGACACACAGGTTGCAGGCTCTTTGAAGTCAAGTTACACTGGGGGCCGCACTCCAGAGAGATGTGTCACCAACTCCCTCTTCTGAGGTCTTCAGAGCTCCCGGGGCCCAGAGATTCTGCATAATTTTCGGATTCTGTAGATGCCACAATATCCTCCCCCTCAAATCCTTCTTTTGTCGTAAGTCACCAAGAGGCATTTCCATTATTCACACCCTGAAGATCCTTACCGGAGGCAGAGGAAACATAACCATCCAGTGGATGGTTGGGTAGCGCTTCTGGGACTTCTCTTTGTATCATCCCTACCAGAGGAGTCAGGAATTCAGGAAGTCGGGGAGCTGGCCAGGCCCTCAAAGAGCCTCCGCCCCACCGGCTGGCAGGCAGGGTCCCCAGGAGGAGCCTTTGAGAGAACATCGCGATCCTGCTCCACCCGGAACAGTGTGGCATCGGCTGGTAGACCTGCTGCCTCGGGCAGGTTTCAAAGCCTCTGCTATTGACGTACCCCACCTTTGAAAACAACTGTTCTGATTGAACCCCACCATTTACAGACCGGAAATCCGAGTGCGGGGAAGTCTTGAGTGACTTCTTCAAGGTTGCAGAGCTGAACAGAGGCAGGAGCCTTGAAGCCGAATTTCCGGACACTGACACCAGTCCCCGTTTGGCTTCCAGGGCCTCGTGATGCCACCGCTGCTTCCTCCGTGACAAACAGGGAATGACCCCAGGCTCTCTGGAAACGGGTGTCCTGGAAGTCAACTCTACAACCAGGTCCTCGCGAAGCTTCTCCAGGGTTCAGGCCCTGTGTCGGAGCAGCGTGTGAGGAAGCCCTGCCCTCAGGGAGCTTCTAATCTAAGTGGGGAAATAGGTCCGAGGCCCCGCAAACATGTCCGGTGTCCTGTGGCTCCCTTAACCACCCCTGCCCCCAACAAGTCCTCGGGGACCGCCAGCCCCAGCTCACCCAGAAGCTGCCTCTCGGACACATTCCTGAGAGGGGACCTGAACTGTGTGTTAAAGGGGGGGGTCCCCCAAATCTGACTCACTGGGTGAGCATTTGCGGAGCCCGAGTTGTCATATTTGGGCTAGGCAGACACCGGGGAACTCCCAGTCACGATCCGTGTCCCCGAGGAAGTAAGTGTGCTGCTCAGGCCCTCTGTGCCCACCTCCTGGTACCTCACCTTCCATACCCCCGTTTCTACACCCACAAACAGAAAGGTAGCATAAGGCGAGAATTGAGTCCACCTCGAAACCCGTTAAGATGTGCAGACTTCCTACCGCAGACGACAGAAAACGGTTGACGGCTTTCGAGAGGAAGAGGTATTTGCTTGTCCCCGCCTCGCTGGAAGGGTCAGCCCCTGGTTCCCCGAGATGCTCGAGGCATCTCGGGCCTACTAAGCCGACGCCGTCTTCCCCCTTTCTGCCTCCCTCCCGGGCGACCCAGACCGAGGGCCAGGAACGGATCGTTGGTCCCCTGACAGGGCAGCGGGAAAAGCAGATTAGCGCTTTCCCGAGCCACCTCGGTATCAGGTGCGCACAGAGAGAGCTAATTGTTTCCTGGCCTCCCGGCCCGACCCTCCTCTTCAGCCCTTGGAGGAAAGAGCACGCGTTCCCAGAGGCTCAGGCGCTCTCCGCTGGGAGACTGGCTGGATCCGCAGACCCCTCCGGCAGCTCATCTGCGCAAGGTGGGCCGGGAGCACCGGTCCAACAAGGCCTCCTGGTCCGAGGGGACCCTGCCACATCCCGGCCCTGTTTCTCGGCTGTCCCTTGAAGCCCAAGTTGCGGCCGTGCTGGCCACGAAGGCGCCGGTTGGATCAGAGGGCCAGCGTGGGATCCTGGCGAGGGCCCAGGGACCTGGACGCCTTCTGTCCCGGTCGACGCGACCCAGGGAACGTCCTTTCAGTGCTCCGGGCTGCGCACTGGGGCACAAGGTGGACAGCCTGATTATGTCACGGGACGTATTTCAAATGCCTTTGCCTTTGGTATGTTTACCATTAGGAGTCTTGTCTTTTCCCCCCATGACCCTCGTTCTCACCCCAGAGAGGTTCTAGAAAGCTTGTCAACACGCCGGCTGACCAGGCATGTGAGGCTACTGGCTTAGCATCTTCAGAGGGTCAGCGTTTTCTCCACGTCCTGGTCGTTTTTATGCTAGAACGACGTGAGGCTTGCCTTCCGCCCTCGCTGTCCGAGTCTTAGCAGGAAACGCAGAGCTCTCGTTACCAGGGGCTCGGCAGATAGCGTCGGTGCTCCAGTGACAGAAACCAGACACAGGCTTGCCCCTCTCGTGAATTCCCAGCAGAATTCAGAGCTTTATATCACCAGCCCAATTCTTCGCGGGGGCGACAGCCTTCAAGCCACCTTGGGAGTCTCTCCACGTTTCTCAGAAGACTGAGGGGCTTCACCCCGGTACCCTCGCGGCCGCCAGCCTCGCCAGAAATTTCTTTAGTTCTTCAGGGTTCCCCTGAAGCAAATGAAGCACAGGCACACCCTCCGGGGAAACCCGTGAGGTAACACAAACGAACGCGCCATCCTTTGGACAGAAAGAACATTCTAGAAGCTCCTCAGTTCTCGCCCGGTACGACCGTTAGCTGTGATCCGGACTAAAACATCAGAGAAGCGAGCAGACAGGAAGGCACAAAGCAAGGAGACCAGATGGTGACACCTCGCCCTGTGTAGAACTGTACAGTTCCCGGGAAGATCCCACCCCTCCGTTTCATCCCCAGAGCAACCCTGCGGGCAGGTGAGGCCCCTCACCCAAGGCTCACCCCAGCTAGCCAAGGGCCCGAAGAGTTCTGGCGCTGACCTCCCCGCACTTCCCCTGCAGCGATCCTGGCATGAGGGGGGGGCAGGGCCGAACCCCGCAGGCGGCGGGAAGGACCTCAAAAGCCATGTGATTGACTCCAGCTTTCAATGAGAAATCACCAGAACATCAAGGCCTTTGTACTCCAGCACACCTGGAACGTCTTGCTGAATGGGGAGCTTTTCTACGTGAAATCAAACCGCGGCTCACCGCACGTCGACATCGCCGGCACAAAGATTCTTTAGCAGCCCCAACAAACCCGAATCACTGGTGAATGGGGGGAAATTTCGGGCCTCAATCCCACGTTCGCGGCTCACGGGCTTGGCATAATTGAAACCCATTCGCTCGCAAAGAGGAGGCAGCTAAGGGTTGAAGTAACATTTAAAGAAAGTCTCGGGAATCTTTTTATTTTGTCCCTCGGTCCCCGGTGGAGCGTGGCAATAAAGATCGCTAAATGGGCCCTATTTATATCCTTCTAAAGGCAGTTGCTCCGTTCTGCGGAAGCTCCAGCCTGGTAAGTAATGGTTTGGGGGGGGCGGATCTCATGGAGGGCTTTGATGAAACTTGGGGGCGTCTTTTGAGAGGGAGCTCAAGGCGGAGGGCGAGAAGCGAGCAGCTATCAAAGGGGCTTTATTGAACTTTTGCTCGCTAATGAGTGCATTTAATGGGCACAGCATTGGATGGCAATGCAACATAATGATAATTTAATCTATTTGGCTAGAGGCGTGCGGCTCACGAGGAGGAAAGAAAGAAGGACCTGCGTGAGCAGTTACTCATCCTGCCTTTAGCCAAACTTCGTTTAAAATTTGGCCGGGTTCTCTAAACGATGCCAAGAGACAAATTAAGATAAGCCAGAGCCTCAGACTTTGATCCTTTTATTTTGAGACTCCGTATTTCTGGTGACGTGCGGTTCAGAGCGATGGCCGAGCCTGGTCCAACGGGGATGGTAGCGACTTCGACACCCGGCCCTGTTCTGAACATCAGTTCCGCTCTGCTGATGGGGAAACTGAGGCCCAGAGCGATTAGGAGACTTACCCAAAGTGGTCATGGAGGCAGAGCCAGCTCTAGACCTCCTTCTTGATTCCACACCCCACCCTCTTCAGCAAGCCCACGCAGCGGATCCCCGGTGTCGGGAAGTGAGCTGGTTCCGTTCTTCCCGAGAAGGCACTCCTCCCAGACGCCCCCATCCCCGGTTAGCCGTGCTCTCAGCACGTCTGGGATGCCCTCCCTCCCCCCCAGGGAAATCGCTGCTCTGGACGCCTTCACTTACACGTGCAATCCCCCAACCTCAGGGTAGACACACAGCGCTGACCCATTCTACGTGCGGGACCACTGAGACCCAGAAAGGCAACGTAGAATTTGTGGGATGACCGTGGCACACAGTTCACACGGCTGGTTTGTGTTAGCACGAGATTTGATCCGTGGCTAAAGATTCCAACATCCCTGCTCCCTCCCTTCCCCCGTGTGAGCTCTGGAGGGAAACCAGCCATTTTTATTACCATTTGACAGATGGTGAAACAGAAGCCGAGCAGGTGAAGACGCTCATCCTAGGGTTTTGAGATAATGGCTACCTAACTCACGCGAGGCCTCATAAGTGAATGTGGTACAAATGAACGATGGAGGGCCACGGCCTACTCCCACACGCAAACACGATCCTTGACACACCCGTCCGGGAATTAATGACGCAACTTTAAAAAGGACATGTGGGGGGGCCCTTGGGTGGCTCAGTCAGTTGAGCGTCCAACTCTTGATTTCAGCTCAGGTCGTGATCTCACGGTTCGTGAGTTGGAGCCCCGAGTGGATTCTGCACTGACAGTGCAGAGCCTGCTTGGGATTCTCTCTCTCTCTCTCTCTCTCTCTGCCCCTGCCCTGCTCATGTACACACACACTCTCTCAAAATATATAAATAAACTGAAAAATAAAAATAAAAAGAGCATACAATGTCAGAGAAGGGTGCATGGTTGGTATTTTTCGTTTTGTTTTGTTCTGCCCTCCCTCTCTCAGGAAGCCGAGCTCAGAGACAGTAAGTGACTTCCCTCTCAGTGTTTCTACTGGGATTGTAGCCCAGGTCGGCTTGGCTCTGCCCTGTGACACCATCGCCCGAGCTGGATTCCATTATCGATTTGTTTTCCCGCCTTGAGAGGAGCTCCCACGAGCCCTTTCCATCCTTCCGGTAGCTCCCCGCCTCGGTCGCCATCGGCACCCGCAGCCCTCGCCGCCCACCCGACCTCACGGCCTCAGAGATGGGGCCCAAATTCCCACCCAGAAGAAATCCTCCGAACGGAATTCCAGACCGATTGAGAAACCAGATGCCCCCACGTGGAACCGGTCGTGTTATGCTCCGTCTGGTTCCACTCACGAGCTAAGTGTTACCTGAGGTCTGGGCTGGGACCCCAGTCTGGTTTTCTGGATGACGGTCCGCAGTGGAGGACTCGCAAAGGGAAGCCGGCCCCCTGACCCTGTCGCCCGGTGCCTTCGCGATGGCCAGAGCACAGAGCAAAGCCGGCCGCCGCTGCTGTGGACGCCTCCTGAGAGGTGAGGGGAAGGGAGGTGACGGGGAAGTCGAGGAGCAGGAAACAGAGCGAGAAGGAGAGAGACCCGCGCGCGTGCGCCCTGCCCCTCTCCGCGCACAAGCCTCACCGTCTCCAGGACGCATCTGCCCCCTCCAGCCTAGGAGCGGAGGGACCCGGCCCCAGGGCTCGTGGCCCACGAGGCAACGCACCAGCCACGCGGCTCTGCCCCGGGTCCGGCGCGTCTGTCTCCACGGGACCCGGCCACGCAGCCGTGGGCACCGGTGGAGGGTGGGGGAGAAGGGAGACCACACCCATCTTCTTGTTGGAATGGAAGCATCGAGGCCCACAGAGAGAAGAGTAAACGAATAAAGAGATCCGGATCTAGAGGCACAGGTGGAAATTAAGCTTCTGGATCGGGAAGCCGAGCTAGGGCCGCGCCCTCGCAAGCCTGCAGACTCCTGAAGACCAGGCCGGCGTCCACCGCTCTGGGTGTCCTTCACGCCACGGCCAGGACTCCAACAGCGGAGGGAGTCCAGGTTTACATAAACCCCTCGACAGAGTCCCGGGACCGCTCTTGGCTGTAGGCTTGAGCTCTCCGGGCACTTCCCGAGTTCCGTTCTCCCGCAGTCTGCACTGCGAGCTTCTGGTGTGATGCTTCCCGTTTCGTAGCTGAGAGAACGAAGACTCGGAGCGTCGACGCGGGCTCACGAGTGCCCGGCGAGAAAGTGGCGGATCTGGGCCTCGAACCCAGGCTGCTCGCGGACCTCAGCGGCTTCTCTGCCGGTGGCCCCCACCCCTTCAGGCGCACGCATCCCGGCGGAAGGCACCGCGATCGCCGCTCCCGCCGTGGCCCGCTCGGGAGGCCGGCCCGCGGGCTCTGCCCCAGGAGCAAAGGCAGGGACGGTTGCGAGCGGGTCTCCAGGACGGGGCCCGAGGAACGTCCTTTTGGCCCGCCGCTTGGGCGGAGCGACTAGTCGCAGAGGCCACGCCGGCATCCCTCTCGGTCCCCTGCCTTGTTCTGGACAACCCCGGGCTCTCGCTGCGGTCCAAAATTATTTCCAGAAGGAAGGGTCCGAAGCCTCCTAAAACTGAATTCATTTCCATTTCAGCCAGGAAACCCTCGTTTAGGTTTCTAGATGCCCAGATGTGCTGCCGCGGGATTCCCGGTACCCCCGCCTCAGGCCGAGTCACAGGTAACGGGGCCGTTCTTACCCTGGAAGTCTACCTGGAGGGGGCGCATCCCCGGGCGGTGGCCAAAGTGATCCTGGAGAGGCTGAAGGCAAACCCTTCTCACGCCCGACGTTAGCCCCCCGGGGGTGAGTTGAGATTCTGCCAACAACTCGGATGGCCCCTCTTCCAGAGGATTTGGAGGGTCTTTAGCTCACTTTGCAGGACCGCTGACCCCGTCTGTCTTGGGACTTCCTTCGCCATTCCTCACGTCTCCACTTCAGTCTCTCTGCCGACATGTTGTCCCCTCCGGCCGCCCCAAAGCCACCACTCATGTCCCTGCTTCCACCTTTCTCCCTGGACTCTTGCCTCCCTGCAGGCCTCTTGCGTTCCGTCTCTCCGAGGTTGGGAGGGTCCGACACAGTGCACCCGGGTCACGCTGACGGCACAGTAGGGGAGCTTGGCTTTTGCGAACTACGAGGCCAGGCTCCAGGGTCAGAAGCCCTCAGCTGGTACAGGGGACAGGAAGCAGCTCGTTGGGGCTGGAACATAGGACCTTGCAGGCTAACTCGAGGGAATCCGCAGTTTAAAACCCAACCACGGAAGGCCTTGACGCCAGGCCGCCTCGCACATGGAGGCCATGGGCTGTGACCCCGGAGATCCACTGCCACCGCAGACACCCCACAAAGGGGCGCCTCGGGGGCTCCGTCCTTTAAGCATTGGACTTTGGCTCAGGTCATGATCTCGCGGTTTCGTGGGTTGGAGCCGGGCCTCTGGCCCTGGGATGACAGCGCAGAGCCTGCGTGGGATGCTCTCTGCCCTTCCCCCGCTCGTGCCGTCTCTCTCCCTCTCTCTCTCTCTCTAAATAAATAAATAAACTTAAAAAAAGAAAAAAGTTGTCATGGAGCGATGGGACGTCTGTTGAAGGATTGCGAGGAGGCCGGTGGGCGGATTCGGGGGACAGGGACTCAGGTGGACTCTACAGCGCGGGCCACCGCGGGAGGCCTATTGTAGCAGAATCTGGGCGAGCCAGATTCCCAGGCAGGCCAGGTGGGGGGCTGGGGAGAAGCGGAGGGGTGGAGACGGCGTTCCAGAGGTAGAACAAAGTTGGAGCGTGGCCTCGGAGGCAGGGCCCATCTCCCGGGCTCAGTGACTCGAGGGCGGGAACGGTGGTCCGTACCCCTCTCTGTCCTTCACGGTGCCTACTGCGGTCAGTGCCTTGCACGTCACAAGTGCTTTCGAAGCACCTGCGGGGGGGAATGAACGAGGGCCCAGGCCCTGCAGTCCTCAAATATGAATTCAGTGGAAACTGAGAAGGAGGATCCCGACCCCCATTCAGAGGCCCCATAGGGGCACAAGGGCACAGACTTTGCAGGGGTCCATCCGAACCCCTCTCCTTGCTAGCTCCATGACCTTGGCCGAGTAACGTAACCTCAGGTGGCTCCGTTTCTTATCTATAAAGTGGAAATAAAAGCACGTTTCATGGAGTCCTCGTGGGAACCGTGTTAGGGATTGAGGGGGCGTGTCCCGCCCAAAGGTTCTCGTGTTGAAGCCCTAACCCCCAACGTGGGTAATCGGGGTTAGATGAGATCACAGGGCTGAACCCGTGTGACCAGATGAGTGTCCTCCTTACAAGGAGAGACCTCGTCTCTCTGTCTCTTCCTCTCCCTCTCTGTCTCTCTCCCTGCCGCGCGCAGACACAGCAAGCAGTCGTTCTGCAAGCCAGGAAGAGAGCTCTCCCCGGGAACTAAATCAGACGGCCCCCGAATCTTGGACTTCCAGCCTTCGGACCTGGTGAGAACTACATTTCTGTGGCTTACATGGGCCAGTCTGTGGTATTTTGTTACAGCAGCCCAGGGCGACTCAGACAGACCGCACGCTGCGTAGAATAAAGTACTTAGAACGACACCCGGCAGCACAGGAACCCTAGCGACTTGATAAAGAGTAGCGATCCCCGAGAAAGGAAACACGGCACCGAGCCACAGCCAGGCTGCCTGGCTTCGAACCTGCTGCTCGTGCTGTGTTTCAGCGGCCAACTTCTTGCCCTCTCTGTTTGCTCACCTGTCAGAGGGGAGGGATGATAATTCTGCCTGTTTCCAGAACAGGTATACCATGACACTTGGTTGCTATCGACAACGATGCAGCCATGCTCGCAGCTAAAATATTGAAATGTTTCCATGCCAGCTGGTGACAGGCAGCTGCTGGTGTCCCTGAGGGCCGCCCACGACCCTCCCAGATGTTCCTGTCATGCAGCGATTGAAGAGCCTGTAGCTCGTATGAGGGGCCCACTCCACTAACTGGGCTCATCTCGGAATTAAAAAGAGCTCCCAAAATGCTTTGAGACAGAACATCGCCATTATTGGAGTAAAACATGCCTTTCTTCGCCATTCATTCAATAAATATTTATTGGCCGCCTCCAGACGTCACGGATGTCAGGGCCTGAGGGTGTGACGGGAAGCGGGCCTGCTCTCCACCCTCCGGAGACCCGCCGTGTCGTGGGGAAAAGAGCATCAGAAAGTAAGGGGCTGTGTTATCAGGAGGCACAGAGCCCTCGGGGCCTCCAACAAGGTGACCGAGACAAAGGACAAAGTGACAGTCTTTTTGTCCAGGAGTGCTCTCTCTGCTTCACCCTCCCTATGTGGGGGTGGGTGCCAGATTTAGCAAATGAGACTTCAGGACACTCGGTCAAATATGAATTTCAGATATGCGATGAAAAAAAAAAAACCAAGAAACATTTTTAGTGTAAGTATATCCCAAAATAGTGCGTGGGACATACTTATGCTAAAAATTTTTTTTGTGGCTGTGGTTGTTTATCTGAAACGCATATTTAAGTGAGCGTGCTGTCTTTTATCTGCCAACCTCATTTCTGTTGGTGATGACCTGGGCCCCTTCCACGTCTTTCGGTAAGACCATGTAGGACACAAGTTGGTTTTCTGGAGAGAATAAGAGGTGGGCGGTACAGAAAGGGACATGAGAGAGAGGGGGTCCAGAAGGAGGGGGGTGGAAGACGGAGGTGCCTCGGGGGAAAGGCGGGAGGAGGCCGGGGGAGGAGGAGAGCGATGGGCGGTTGGAGCTGGAGGGAGAGCTCCCCCCCCCCCGCCCCCGCAGCTGTCTCTCCCACCCGGGATGCCCCCGACAGCCATGCGCTGGGGAGGGGAGGCGTGGGCTCGTCTTGGGAACCCGCGTGTGCTCTCTGAAATGTCAGCAGAAATAAACCTGGCTAATCCTCCGCGATGGCCCGTCACATTAATATCCCTGAAATTCCAAGCGGATTAAAATAACCACGAGCATGACACCATTTGGAAGGCCGGGGATTTACTTGGAAGCGGTGGCCCGTTGGCAAGGAGGCCTCTAATTGCTGCTTCGTATAAATAGAGTGTTCTTTAATATCGCCACCAGCCCCAGCTGACAGATTTCGATGGGGGCCGTCGAAGTCATTAGTGCCCGGGGCCGTGGTAAACCGAGGCTCCGCTCGGGCTGTAAATGGGATTCTCGTGGGCCGATCAATCTTACCAAAGCCGCCGGCCTTGCCTGTTGATCTGCCGGGTCCTGAGTGGCCACGGCTTCCCAGAAATGTGCTTGCATCTGTCAGAATTATAAGCAGCTGGCGGCTGACACAAAGGTCAAATTTGCTGCCAGTGTGGAAATAGAATCTCCCCAGTAGGAGAAAGGCTGCTTAGCAGTATGTCAATTGCAGGCGGGCCATTACAGGTGTGCGTGTGCGCGTGTGTATTACAGCCTCGGCTGCCCGGAACCCACTTCCTCTGCAGGTCAGTCCGCCCTGGGTCCGAAGGCAGACGCTCAGAAGCAAACTGTTCCCCGTTCTCATCACCAGGCGGTTTGCATCCCGTCACCTAACGAGGATTTTTTGAGCGTTCACGCTGACTCAGGCGCTCTTCTCGGCGTCGGGGGGCTCGGTAAAGACCTCCTTCCTTTAGGGACCGCGTGGCCTCGGACGTGTGGTTTCTTGGCCTCTCTGAGCCTCAAGCTTGCCATCTCTAAAACAGGGATAGTCATGGCTAGCTCGGACTGCATGGAGGAGCCTCGGGATGAGCCCCCCTGCGGTGCGGGGACCTGCTCGCGCTCAGCGTGTGTCGGCCAGCGACGGTAACGCTGACCTGGCTCAGAGGGCCATCTGGGAAGGGGGCAGAGCAGGCGGGGGAGCCAGACAAGGAAAGGTGCAGATCCGGAAGGGGGGATGCCAGCTGTGGACGGCCCGTGAGGCACGGTTCAAGGCCGACATCCCAATTCTGAAGCCGTGGGGACCCAGACGACATCTGATAGTCAGATCGGATTTGCAAGGAGAGGGTTTCACAGCCTCGGACAGTTTCTGGGGCCTGCGGATGCCTGACGCCTCGTTTCGCCGGGACAGTTCCCCAGGCCAGCAAGCGCCCCCTCCTCCCAACACCACCCGAGGAGAGGGGCCGGAGAGAGGCAGGCCGCAGAGCTGCCTGCAGCAGCCTCGGGACCGGCAGAGCCACGCGGCGCCCCGGCGATCTTGAGGGCCCTGTTCTCGTCCATTCCGACAGCTGCAAGTCTCCTCGACCTCCAGCGAACCTGCGCCCTGGTTTCGGCGTTGGCTCTCCATAGGCGAATCACGTCTGCGTGAGGGGGCGTGGTCTTGGGACGAGGGGGCCTATGAGACATTTTTAGACACTGCGTACCGAGACAGGTTTTCCGCGCCGGGCCAGGTCTCTACCCCCTGTTCCGTGCAAGTCCGAGTCGTTGTAAATCCGCCCCACCGCGGTGGCTTCTACAAGAGTCGGTGGTGATTTATTCCTTTCAGCCGTCGACGCGTCCCTCCCAGAGACGATCCCTTGTGTCTTCCTAGCAGGTCGCTCCCTTAGAAGTCCCCCTTCGTCCCCTGGCCCTTTCGAGCCTCACGCCAGCACGTGGTAACTCACACACAAAGCACCTGAGCGTCGGGTCCCCCGGAATCCGGCTGAGCCGCGTCACCCGCCGCGGCCGTCCGCCAGCCCCGGCGCCCACTCTTCGGGCGTTTAACCTCTCTGAAATCAGAGAGCGTCTTCTAATCCGTGACCGCTTGGCCGCTCTCGTCCTCTCTCTGTTGTTTACGAAATAGTGGGGTTTTCTTTCTGTGTGTTTGCGAAATAGTCCCACGGTCTGTGGAATCTGAGATTCGACAAAGGGCTTCGGAGCGTCTGGCCTCTGGCGAGTCCCCTCAGCTCCGGCAACCTGTCTCTAATACCTGTCCCCGGGGGCCAGCAGCGGCCGGCAGGGCTGGCGCGAAGACACGAGACACCCCAGGGAAGGCGCCTGCATGTCGCAGACACTGGAATCACGAGGGCTGGGTGGCGGTTAGTGGCAAAGCCTCATGGCCTCGAGGTGAGGAACCTGAGCCCCACGAGGGGAGCCGTGACGGAGGTCACACAGCACCTGCAGACACGAGGGTTTCAGAGGACGCTCACGGGCCTGTGTCACCAGTGTCCATGACTGTTCACAAGAGCGACTCACTGCGCGTAGGGCCCTGGAGCCTGGGCTCCGGCGGGGGGCTGGGCCTGCTTCCGGACCCTTCGCCGCTGGTGGGGCAGGGAACCACCAGCAGAGCCCGAAGGCGACCGCTAGGGCCAGCCATCTCTTACAGGACACACTGCCCTGTGCGAGGTCCGTCATTTTCACCTTCGGACCCAGGACGTGGTGAGGAAAACCTGAAGTCGGGGAGCGTTTGATAGTAATTAAAGAAGAATCTGAAGCCTTTGAGAGACTGCAGGTTCGTCTTAACTATATTATATCGGAATGAATTTCATAGGCCACACATTCAGATGGGGGAAAAAGAAAAGAAAAGAAAAAGCTTATCCCTCCCTGGGTCCCCAGTTCGGCTCTTGGCAGGACCCCCGTTTCGGGTTTTTTTCCCCCATCTGCCCTTCAGAGGCTGCACCCGGTTGGCATGGGAGAAACAGCACATCGGGGCCCCCAGGGGCACACAGCTGGCTCCCTGAGGTCCCCTGTCCACACTGGCCTCCGCCAAGCTGGGCATGGCCCATCCGGTCCCCGGTGCCACCGTCACCGTCACGGGCTGGTGAGGAGTCCTTGTTCCCAGGCTACCGATCCACCCTTCCACCTGCTCTCGCTTCCCCGCCACCCCAGGAGGGAGGCCCCCCAGTGCGGGGCCGTCGGCAGAACCCTCTCGCCGCTCCTCACGCGACACCGGGGGCCGGGGGCTTGCTGCTTCTGGCCTGCTGCTCCCTCGTGAACACCGGAGCTTCTCTGGGGAGCCTCCGGCCTCCCCAGCTTCTCTCGGGGCGTGGGGCACCTGTCACCTGCCCTCTACTCTCCCCTCAGCTCCCGGCTAGGGGACCACGGAGTGTGCAGCAGGACCGTTCCCACAGACCCATCTAGCTCATCCTATCCTTCAGCACAGAGCCCGACGCGGGGCTCGAACTCATGAGCACGAGATCATGACCTGAGCCGGAGTCAGACGCTTAACCGACGGAGCCACCCACGTGTCCGTCTTCTCTGCATTCCTGCTGTGATGACCGCCCCATGGGGTCAGTGAGTGAAGCCTGGGGAAAGGGTGGGAAACACCAACAACAGTACGGGGGGGGATGTTGCAAATGTTTTCAAAATGCTATCCTCCATGGGAAGCAGGAATCCATCAGGGCCAAGTTGCTGATTGCATCAAGACTTTAAAGACATACAGGAAAGAGGACCCTTGGCTGCATCACGTGAGCTGGAGGCTAGGGGGCGGAGTCTGCAGCCTCACTTCGCCCCCAACCAAATGGGGGCAGATTCCTTGCGTCTCGGCAAGAGACAGTCTCCAAGCTTCAGATGCGGACGTCGAAACCGCCAGACACCTGATCTCCTGACCGTGACCGCTGCGGAGGGGCACATGGCCCATGGGCTGTTCCCACCTCCCCCACCCCCGCCCCAGGAGTAACACTGAGAGCCCCGGGTCAATGCCTAATGCATCGTGGCCCTCGGGGAAGCAGCCTCGTCTCGTTTCGGGGCACGGTCTGGCTATGCCCTCGGCCGCCCACCTTCTCTGGGGTCCTGGCTGTTTCCTGAACCTGGATCTGCAGGCTTCCAGGGGGTTCGGTGGGCTCCTGGCTATCCCCCCACCAAAGCTCTTTCCCCTTGGGTATCCAGCGCTGGTCACGGTGCACAGCCGAGACCCCGGACCGGTGATCACGAGTAACGCAGCTCCCGTCTCCAGACCTCGCCGGCCCTCTCTATGAAATGAGGGGTCAAAACCAGATGGACTCCGAGAGCCCACAATCTACTTTCTGCTTTAAATATTCTGGGGCTGAAGCACACAGCTTACTTGGCTGGTTCACGCCGGCATGCCCGAAGCGCCGCCATTCTCTAGGCGAGGCCTGTCCACATGTCAGGGAGTCGTCCCCCCTCTGCGCGCTGGGCCTCGGACCTCATCATTCCATCCAGCAGGTGGGCGAGCCGCCCTAAACGAGTCCTGTGATCATTCAGTCAGCCAGTCCTCGACTGCAGGACTTGTCAGAGCCTTTAAGAGGCTAACGTACACTGGTGATTCTCCAAGACGGGGTGACAGTATGCCTACATCATGTCCCAAATGAATTTTGCTACCAACGCATTTCCCTTGCCGCTTATTTATTTCGAGAACGAGAATACACATGAGGGGACGCACTTTGAAAAACGGTGCTGCAGAAAAATAGATACCAAATGTCACATGAGAAAAGATGACATCTTGCAGAGCTTCTAAAATTTTCTCTCTCTCTCTCTCACACACACACACACACACTTGCACACAGGAATTCCCTGGCCCGGCCTGATTCCATTTTCTTTCCTTCCTTTTTTTGCCCAGAGAGAAGCAGCGCTAATTGTCTTCAGCTGGAGCTCCACGCCCGCAGCCACTGGCAGCAGTGACTCAGGATTTGGGGGGTCCCACACTCCAGGCGCCTCGTCTGTCCTCTGTGCCCCTCGAGACATAGCGAGGGCGAACACACGTGCACGTGCCCCGCCCTGGGCGCTCGGCCAGCGCGTGGACGGCCCGCCGCCCGCCGGGTCCCCCGCCACCCTGCCGTGGGGACGACACTCAGGGACGGGCTGAGGCCCCAGCTCCGCCTGGGCTGCCCACTGCCCAGGCCCCTCGGGTGGCCCCGGCTCGGCCCCTCGGGAGGGTTCGGGGGCCTCCCCGACGCCCACCCCAAGGCCCGAGATGCTCCCCCCCGCACCCCCTCCCCCCACCCGTAACGGGGCTGCCATTCAGCTCCTCTGGAAACCATTTCTGTTTCCAGCTTGCACCCTCTCTGGCGAGAGCAGCTGTCGCAAGTTGGCCTCTTCCTGCATCGAGAAGGGTTTCCTCCTCGGGCTTTAAGGGAGCTCCTCCTAAGGGTATTACAGGGCCGGGTGGGAGGCCTGCCCCGCCCTGCCCCACCCCTGCCCCAGTCGCCTTGGCTGGGGGAATGCGAAGCTCCCACTGGCTAAGGTCACGGTCGTGTGTTCCGCCTCCAGAGACCCACTGGGGCCATGCGACTACAAGGTGACAGGTGTCTCAACCGACAACTCAGGAGCCGCTGTTGGAAGATGATGGAGCCGGCGCAGGGGAGGGTCCAACGGCAAGAGGGCTTTACAAATTGGATAGATGTCTGGGCACCTGGGGGGCTCAGTCGGCTGAATACCCGACTTCGGCTCAGGTCATGAACTCGAATTTCTTGAGGTCGAGCCCCGCGAAGGGCTCTGTGCTGACAGCTCAGAACCTAGAGCCTGGTTTGGATTCTTGTGTCTCCCTGTCTCTCTGCCCCTCCCCTGCTCTCGCTCTGTCTCTCTCTCTCAAAAGTGAATAAAGATTTAAAAAATTAAAAGAAAAACTGGATAGCCGTCCAGCTCGTACTAGTGAATGGGTCACTCATGTCTGTGTTGCGAGGCGGGGTCAAGCTCCATGTTTATACAGGAGAATTCTTTTAGACTTATGTCACGAAAATGCACAGATTAACATAAAGAAGATGTTCCCAATACATGGCTGGGGAGAAGCAGCAGCTCAGCCGACACCGCGGTCCTACGGTAGGACATTTCGTTTCTGTGAAAAGGCATGTAGGTAGCACCATAGGTCATAGGCAGAAAGACTTCTGGGTCATCTAGAAATTCTCTAGCCTCATCTTCCTATAGAAACAGGTATGACTTACACATCACGGAAGGAAAACAACAGCCTGAACGAAGGATCCGTCGTCCCAAGCCGAGGGGTGGTCTGGGGGACAGGCTGGACTTTAGATCTTCCCCCGCGACACCTTCCCCGCCAGTGGAGGGAGAGGCCGGGAGGGAGAAGGGGTGAGGGTTGAGGCTTAAATCCTGAGCCAACGCCTTTCTCTCTTGCCTCTGTAAAAGGGTCTCTCCCAGACCCTCTTGTGTCCCGTCTTTCCCCACCTGTGAACCCTCCTCCGCCCCTCCCCTATCGCCTCTCCCTCCCCCCTCGCTCTCTTCCTCTCTCCCCCTGTGTCTCTTCCCCTTCCTCTTCCGCTTCCCGGAAACTGACTAGATGTAAACTGAGCAATGCCACTTCCCAACAGTGCGGCTTTGAACAGTCAGAAAATGCCTTTTTAGGTTTCCATTCTTCATTATAGTGAGGGTTAAAAGAAGAAGGTGGAGGAGGAGGAGGAAGAGGAGGAGGGGAAGGAGGGGGAGAGGGAGGAGGAGGAGGGGGAGGAGGAGGAGGGGGGACGGGGAGGAGGAGGGGAGGGGGAGGAGGGGAAGGAGGGGGAGGGGGAGGAGGGGAAGGAGGGGGAGGGGGAGGAGGAGGGAGAAGGGGAAGGAGGAGGGGGAGGAAGAGGAAGGGAAGGAGGAGGGGGAGGAAGAGGAGGGGAGGAGGGGGGGAGGAAGAGGAGGGGAGGAGGGGAAGGAGGAGGGGGAGAAAGAGGAGGGGAAGGAGGAGGGGGAGGAAGAGGAGGGGGAGGGGGAGGAGGGGAAGGAGGAGGGGGAGGAAGAGGAGGGGAAGGAGGAGGGGGAGGAAGAGGAGGGGGAGGGGGAGGAGGGGAAGGAGGAGGGGGAGGGGAAGAGAGAGGAGGGGGAGGGGGAGGAGGGGGAGGGGGAGGAGGGGGAGGGGGAGGAGGGGGAAGAGAGAGGAGGAGGAGGGGGAGGAGGAGGAGGGGGAGGAGGAGGGGGAAGGGGAAGGGGGAGGAGGAGGAGGGAGAAGAGGAGGGGGAGGAGGAGGGAGAAGAGGAGGGGGAGGAGGAGGAGAATTAAGGAAGGAAGGGACGGAAGGAGGGAGGGAGGGGGAGAGGGAAAAAAGAAACGGAGGTGAAAACCTTTCACGTGTAATGCGGTATCTTAGATTTTATCCCAAAAGAGAAAAAAAGGCACTGGCGGAAAAACCGGGGGAATCCAAATAAAGTCTGTCGTTCAGCTGATAATAATACACGAGGTGTTAATATCTTGGTCGCAACAAACCTGCCTCGGTTACGGAAGACGCTAGCGTTATGAGACATTGAGCGAGGGGCAGGGGAACTCTGTCCCCTCTTTGAGACTTTCCTGTGAATCTCAAAATTGCTCCAAGATAAAAATGTACTAAAAAGAAAAAAAAAAGCCAAGTGCTTAGGGTAATGTCTGACACAAAGGAGTTCGACGACTCGGGACTATTACTTAACTTTTCCTTCCACTTTGACCGTGACCGTCCAGTCGCTCATTAGTTCGGGGGCCATCGGGCTGTTTCGCACATCTCACAGAACCTTCTAGGGTGTTGGGCACTGGGGGCTCTCAGTCGGCGACTCGCCTTTTGGCCTTTATCGGTCCCTACCCATAACCTCTGCTTGTTTATTACCAAGACTCGGACCTCGTGTTGTTTTATTTTCAGATTCCATCTAAGTTCCATATTGTAGGTTGGTTTAAAATTCTTTGGAAGCAGTCGGGGTATCAATAAGTGATAAAAACGTTCATAAATAAGTTACTCGGTTTTTCACGTGAGCGGAACCTCCGGAATCACGGGATCTTGGGAGGAGCGTGGGTTAGGGACCAAAGAGCCGCGTCTGTGAGTCCCAGCTCCACGCCTACGGCCCGCGTGCGCGCAAGCCCCACGTGGGCCAGCTGGGGGGGGCTGTGAGCAGCCCCCCCAGCTCCCCGGGGCGCCCCGAGAGGTTTCCTTACGCCAGTGCTCACGCAAGCCCTTGGCAAAGCCCCGTCTCCCTGACCGCTCTCTCCCCCCCGCAGCCGAGACTCCAGGAGACAGTGCTCCCCTACAGGGAAACCGGGGCCTGGGCCTAGAGCCTGCCCTGTGGGGCTCACTTCTCCTGGCCGACCGTGTCCCGCTGTCACCAGCGGCCCCCCAGCACCACGTGTGACGGGCTAGTCCAGTTGCCTGACAGGGCTTGGGGCATTCACCCAGGAAGTGGGCCTGAGGCCGGCCTCCAGGGCCTCACCCCTCCCTGGTCTCCAGCTCGGGCCTGGCCGGCCCCGCTGCACTGCAACGTGGCTGCACGGAACCTCAGCCAAAGGGTCCTCGCAGACGGATGCAGCCGCCACGTAACCCTGGGTGGGAACGACGGGTGAATGATTATCTCCCATTTCTTGGGGCCGAGGGAGCGAGGGGGCATGGCCCAGGGAAGACACCCTGAGCACAGTCACCATCCTGAACCCGGGCGCCTAGACCCTTATGAGAGGAGAGAGGGAGGCCCTGGCACAGCCCTCGCCCGCTCCTGGCCCAGCCGCACGCTTAGCTCCCCATTGGGGAGTCAGAGGGGGAGACTGACAGAATGACAGGGGACTCAGAGGGGAGGGGACTAAAGGTGAGGTCGTAATCCACCCGAGCTGGTGAGCTCTCTGCCTTCTAAACCCAGGTGGACGAGAACAGGCTCGTTCTGGTTCAGCTCCCTCGCCCTTCATTTGCTCTCCAGCCCAGCCCTCAGGCATTTCGAATTCAGGTTCATGGGCCGACTCGGGGAGAAATCTCCCCTTCAAGAAGCCGCAAGAGGGGCGGGGAAAGGGGAAGACGAGAACACAAACCTTCCCCAGGTACTTCCAGGCTGTGCGGGGGCCAGCAGACCGATGAGTATTTATTGAGCACCTACTATGTGCCAAGAGCCGCATTGTCTCATTTAATTCACATAAAGATTCTGGGAGGTACCACGTTTGCACCTGGGGAAATGAGAGGCACCAGGGGCGTGGAACTTACCTGGGGCCACACAGCTAGAGAGTGCTGGTCTGAGGATCTTGAACCCACTCAGTCTGGCTCCAGACCTAACCTGTGCCCTTGGTCACAATGTTACAGACCCGGCTCGCGGGAATTCAAGGCCGTCCAGTTGGGGCTGCCCTTGGAATAATTCCAGGTGCCCCCATCAGCTGCGAGTCCATTTCCGTAAGGGTTGCGGGTGGAGTGCAGGGCAGTAGGGGCCGGGAGGCACCTCTGATTCCCTTGAGGTGGGAGTACTTAGTCCCTCGGGACTAGTACCAGGGGCAGGCTAGAGTGGAGGCCAGGTCCAGGAGTCAAGAAAGAATAGGTTAGGTCAGGAATGGGGGATGTCTGGTACCAGTGGGTGGTCAAGGCAAGACAGACCCCAACGCCAAGCCCAGAGTCAAGGCAGCAGCACCAAGCACCCACCCGGGGAGGGACCTGTCGCCGAAGTCATTCCTGCCTCCGCCAGGAAGCATCGCACGTCCCCCCCCCCCCCCCCCCCGAGGGCCCGGGAGCCAGTCTCAGGCTGGGACCTGCCCAGAGAGCTTCCCGGCTGGAGGCAGCAAGCGAGCCGCAGCGAAAAGCTGTAGAAGACAAGAGCAGCGTTTATTAGGCGCCTACTGTGTGCCAGGCCCTGTACTAGGCAGTCTACATACATTACTGCTTTCCACTTCAGTCTTCCACACGGCTCGGCGAGGTCTGGGGAGCCGTCCCTGTCTTACGGAGCCGAAGGGGCTCAGCGGCTTGGCCTGCCCTTTCGTCATACCCCCCGTTCACAATCGGAGGTCCACCAGCTCAGCTCCGCGCCCCTGTCCACGGCAGCTGTCCTACAGGCCTGAACTCTCCTCCTCAGCACCCAGGCGTGAGGGAGGCCAGACAGTCATGCTCCCCCCCCGCCCCCCCGTCTTACAGGTGAACAATTTCAAGCTCAGGGAAACGAGACAGTTGGCCACCAATACCCGCCATCCAGGACACGGGGGGACAGACCCAGGCCTCCGCCTCCAGTGTCTTCCCGTGACAGTCGACGGCACTGCCGGTGAACTCGGCCCCGCAGGTCTGTCAGGCTCCATAGTTCACAGGGCCAGCTCGCGCAGGACCGCCTGCGTCAGAGGGCTCTTGCGCCGAGTCCTCCCAGGATTCTGCGCTCCCGTGGGGTCCTCCGCCAACCCCGAGGCCCCGTGCCCCGTTGCCGAGGAGGGGCCTCTCTTGCTGAGGCAGTGAGGGCTGGGAACGAGATCACGCACTTGACAGCCGGGAGGGTGCGTGTCCCCGGATGGCACCTCCCAGGGGGCCATTCCGCCTGGGGGCTCCGTGGTGGGGCGCCCGTCTTCCTGGGGCTGAGGCCAGGCCAGCGGGAACCTCCCAGAGAAACCGTGACACGGACGCCCCAGAGAGGACCCCGAGACCCCCACCAGGGTGCCTGTGCATTCATCTCTTGGAGAAGAGTTGGCTTCTGTTCTCAAACGTTTTTCTCTCCAGAAGACAGAGAGAAGGGGTCAATTTTTTGTTTGTTTCGAACCTGTCTGACGAACAGAGAAACTGAGGCCCAGACAATTCTGTGCTAGCCGGTCAGGAAAGAGCTGGAGGGGACACAGCAGCGTCGTGACCCCGGAGCGGGCTCCTTCTGCTGAGAGCCATGGCCCGGCACTCTGCCCTCGCCCCAGGGCTCTGTCTAGAAGCCTCTGTTGGCGCGGAGTCGCCACGGAGTTGGCTGTGCGTCCGCCCTTGGGAATGCCTGGTTTGTACACCCTCCGCCGTACCCCAGAGCCTCGGGCTTCTGGAAAGGGTGGGGCTGGGGGAATTCCAGGACCTTGACCTGGAAGGAATTCCAGGAGACCGGCCGCTGGAGAAGGGCTGTGAAGCCAGAGACTTGCTGGGAGATCACGGCAAGGATGCCCCCAGCCACCCGTCCGTCCCTTCTGGTCTCTCTCCCCCCCACCCACCCTTGGCGCCTGCGAGGGCGGGACGGCCGGATTCCACAACGTGGGAGTCATAGCCCATTTCACTCCGGCGAGTGGCATTTTCATAGGGTCACAGAACGCAAGGATCTGAAAGGATCTCATTGATGGTTGTGACCAACTCCCTCTTTTAACAGACGAGGAAGACGTGGGCAGAGGGGGCGGGCGGCTCAGCCGGGGTGGCCAGGGAGTCGGTGCAGGGCCTGGGCTAGAACCCGGGGCCTGGCCGGTCCTCCTCACCTCCCTCCCCACTCTCCCCTCCAAACGCCCCGTGCTCCCACCGGGAAGAACTACAGGAAGCCTGCGATCAGGTCGGGGGCAAGAGCTGGGGCCAAAACCCGAAGGCCGCCGTGGCGGGGACGGGGGCGGGGAGGGTGGGGTGGTGCCCACGAGGTCACGTCAGAAGGAGAGGAGAGCCAAGACCTGGAGGGGGGTGACTGCCACACGGATTTCCGCACCTGTAATGGAACACCTGCACAATATAGTTTTAATGTAAACTACTCCAACACTTAAATATAGAAACAATTCGAGTTTAAAAATAAAAGCCCCGAGACTAACCGACGGCCGGCAGCAGCGTCCAACTCCGTCCCCTTTTTATAGATGAGGAATCTGAGACGAGGGGTGGTGGCCCGTCGGAGAGGACACAGAGACCAGCGGCCGGCGCGGCCGAGTCATTTGCGGGGTATCCCCCCCGCGCGGGCCACGCGCCCAGGAAGATGGCATTCCCTCGGAGCGCGCTGTCCGTACCTGGACCCCGGCCCCGACTCCGCGGGCTGCAGGTGATTTGCCTGGAAGGGTCTGTCTGACCCTTGGCCCTTGTGTGAAGCTCTCCCTGAGGTCTGCATTCCCTACATCTCTTTGAGTGTGTGTGTGTGTGCGTGCGCGCGTGTGTGTTTTTTTTTTTTTCCCTTGGCATGTCCCCTTTAAGACTCCAAAGCGGGCCAGAACATTCTGAGACTCTGCCGGCGGCTGGGAAAGGCTGCGGACTCCCTTCCCCGTGCCAAGGCCTTCCCACATGCCATTCCCCTTGCCTCTGGACATTCTGCCCTTCGCAGGCCAGCTCAAAACAGCACAGCTGACGCTCCAGAAAAATCTCATAAAGCCGAATTAGACGCATGTCAGCAAAAGGGGCAAATGAGATCATGGCCACCCCGCCACCTTCCCTGGCTGCCTACATCCACCGGCGGGCTGTCCGGCGTCGTGCCCTTCCCTGACCCCTCCTGCGTGTCCGGTCCCGCGGCCGAGACAAGGGGCCTGGGGCAGTGAAGCGGGGAGGTGGCGCCGAGCCCCACAGGAGGAAGGCAAGTGCGGAGATGCGCACTGGAGATAATAAGGGCCTGGTGAGCTGCAAGGAAGGGGTGGCCGGAAGGAACGACGGCTTAGCGGAGAAGACGGGTCTGGAGTTTTCTCAAAGATGAGACAGAATCGGTGTGGAGAGCGAGGAGGGGAGAGAGCATTCGAGCGTCAGACGGGCAGTGACATGGGCCGGGGTGGGGGCATGCTGGGGCAGGGTGGTGGCTCTGGCTGCTGCCCCAGCTCCTCGGCGAGGCCCCTCACTGCTCTGAGCTCTGCTTCCTCACCCAAAGACGGGGACTCGGGCCAGAGGAGCCCCAAGTCTTCTGCCTCCCTGGGCCTGCTTCTCCCAGCGCCCTGCTTACGCCCGACATACGTGCTCCTCGAATAAACCAGAGCACGAGCGGCGTGACGCTGACACCAACCCAGTGAGAAAACGAGGAGAACGGGCCCCCAAAGGAGCCGATTTCACATTTTCGGCGTTTCAAGGCGCTTCCCCCTCGCCATTCCAACCCTGGAGGCAGACAGCGTGGGTTTCGGCAATGCCGTCCGGCGAGTAGGGAAACTGAGGCATGAAGCGTGTTGGGAGGGACGCAGGGCTTACCTGAACGGTGACCTTGGATAGGAACTGAGACCCACGGCCCCGCCCTTCCTTGGTTCCGCCTCTTAGGGATATGCCTGCCTGCGGCGAGGGCACCCTTGGGCCCACGGTGATCCCTTGCTATGTTCCCAACCCCAGGAGGGGGAGAGGAGGGTGGTCTCTGCAAAACCCCAACGGGGCGTGAAGGCAACCCGCTCAGGGAATCCCAGGCTTTAGCCAGAGTCCCCTGACGCTCAGCTTCCTACCCTGCCCAGCCCGATGAACCCTGCCAGCGAGGAACGGGGGCCGCGGGAGAGGCAGCCTGGTGGGCCGGGCCCAACGAGAGAGTTCCCTGGTCATGGAGGTCTGGGAAACGACAAGGGCGGAAAGTCCTAGCGGGTTCTATTCTGCATTTAGAACCATCGACATTCGGCGTGCTCCGTGGGTCTCCAGGTGGGGACAGAGAAAACAGGCATCATTTTCCAGACTTACTGGACCACAGGAGTTTGGTTTTTTTTTTTTTTTTTTACCTTGTAGACCTCTGTGAGGGTCCTGGCGCCCTGTCGCTCCAGGGTTGGGGAAGGGTTTTCTGGAAGGTGGCATGGTGGGGGGCAGGGGAGACAAAAGCCCGAGTCTCCACACCTTTCCAACGGGGTATCTGCTGATCGCATGATGCCGACGTGAGCGGACGCCCACACCAGACCCTTCCGGGCAGCCAGAGCCACACACGCGTGTCCAGACTTAGACCCGAAAAGGCGTGTGCGACGGGGGATTTACCACGAAAAGAGTCGCGGAGAAGTCACCTTTCATCTGACCCACGGATTCTCCGAGTCGCGAAAGGACCCGCACTGGGTTTCTTGAAGTTGCAACCCCCCTGCTGGCCCCTCTCCTCTAGGCCAATCTAAAACAGGGGACAGGGGCACCGGGGCGGCCCAGTCGGTGAAAGGTGCAACTTCTCGGTTTCGGCTCACGGTTTGTGAGTACGAGCCCCCCGCCGGGCTGTGAGGCGGCGGGGCACAGCCTGCTCAGAATTCTCCCACTCGCTCTCTGCCCCTCCCCTGCTCTCGTGCACACTCACACGGACACACGCTCTTTCTCGAAACACATAAATACTTAAGAATAAATCAATCAATGGCGGCGCCTGGGGTGGCTCAGTCGCTTAAGCGGCCGACTTAGCTCAGGTCATGATCTCACGGTCTGTGAGTTCGAGCCCCGCGTTGGGCTCTGTGCTGACGATTCATCAGAGCCTGGAGCCTGCTTCGGATTCTGTGTCTCCCTCTCTCTCTGCCCTTTCCCTGCTCACGCTCTGTCTCTGTGTCTCTCAAAAATAAATAAACATTAAAAAAATAAAACAAAAAAACCTGCTAAGAATAAATGAATGAATGAATGAATGAATGAACGACTGAATGAAACAAGGGAACCCGTGCTCTACCAGAGCCGTGAGGGGACGTGCTGTGTGCAAGGTCTGGGTCATGCCTGGCCTTAATGACAGCGGTATTGCCTCAACCTCCACTTTTTTTTTTGTCTTTCCATAGGCTGACCTCCTGTGACGGCAGGGACGGGGCCTTCTTGGACCAGATGATACAAGGGGCCGACTGACGCGAGCAGAGCAATAAAACGGATGGCTCCTGGGTCTCCAAACCCGTGAAACGGTTACTTCGGTTGCTGTTACCACTGTCTCGTGCGGAAGGCGTGTGCTTCCGTCGTGGTTAAGCCGTTGTTCTTTTAAACCTCTTCGCTTTGCAAAGCTCCTTCCAGCCATTCTTCACAACGTACCCGGAGGCCACCGACCCCAGAGTATCCCCCGACCACGCCGATGAGGCCCGGCCTCCCCTCACCCGTCCCAGAAGGTTTTGTCAACACCGGACTCGGAGGCACCAAAGTTCTATTGCAGGTTATTCATCGTTTCAGGTTATTCGCTTCAGTGTAGAGTGAGGCCAATCGGGAAGGGTTGGCCTTCCCGACAGCGTCGCGTGCCATCCGCAGGGAACGGCCAGGTCACAGACCTCTGTCGCCACCGTTCCCGCCTCTGACGCTCAGCTGAGGCTCGGGGGTTTGACTTACGTGCTACCAAAAGAAGCTGATGGGCAAATGCAGCAGCCCAGGCTGGCGGGGTGTGGCAGGGGACAGGCCCGGGGCCGAGCCTTTAAATACAGCCTGATGTCAGGGAGCTCTATGACACGTAACCCCAGAAAAGGCCTGGTATAATCGGATTCTTCCGATGTGGAAAAAGAGGGCGGGCCGGCTGCTGCTGCCATGGAGAGGCGACAAATGTCTGACCTCGGGTGGGAGGAACGCCGGCTGGTTCTGTGCTGTCGCAGGGAGAAGGGCACACCTGTTCCAGCTGGAGCACAGTCAGCCCCAGCCAGCCACCCTCGGAGAGGCCAGCCGGAGTCCCGGAAAAAAACGGATCACGCCAGCGATGACGCAATGCGGCTATCGAGCAGCTGCCCGAGATGGAATAAACTGCCCCATGAGGTAATGAGCTCCCTGATGCTGGAGGCAATCAAGCCAGATAACCACTGGTGAGGACACTTTAAGCGGACTTCCGTTTCGGGTTGGGGAATGAGAGTACTCTGATGGCGCGAGGTTTTACGATACCGTGACCGTTCAGGCTACGGGTGTGCGTCTCCTCTTCCTTGGTTCCATCTCAGCATTTCTCCCTAGGAGCCTACCAGCGTGCCTCAAGTTCTACCATGAGAGCTTTCTTCATCGGAAGTCGGGCGTCATGAGCTCCTGGGGACGCCAGTGAACTAAAGGGATGCTATTGGGGCGCCCGGGTGGCTCAGTTGGTTAAGCGTCCAACTTCGGCTCAGGTCATGATCTCGCAGTTTGTGGGTTCGAGCCCCGCGTCGGGCTCCTGGAGCCTGCTTCGGATTCTGTGTCTCCCTCTCTCTCTGTCCCTTCCCTGCTCTCTCTCTCTCTCAAATAAACATTAAAATAAATGAAAGGAAATGAAATAAAATTAAATGAAATGAAATAAAGGGATGCTACATAATGTTATAGGTCTTGACTCCTCTTTGTCAATTCATTTAGCAGGCCCTCTCCCAGACGCCTGGGAGTCAGGGTTACTGGGTCACTGGTCACCACAGCGGAGGGCTCGGACTACCCAGAGGCAGAGCGTGCCTGAGGGCGGAGGCAGTGGGAGAGCTGAGGGCACACGAGACTCCGAGAAAGAAGGGAAAGCAGCACGAGGGGACCATCCACAGCCTGGCCCAGGGCGAGCCTGCCTGGTCCCAGAGCCCGGCATCTGCACATCATCTTCCGCTTCCCCCAGGGAGCACTGGGCCGCGAGTCCGGAGACCTGCCCCCTGGCCCCGGCGGGGCCACTCCCTGGCAGGGGGTCTTGAGTACGTGGCCGCGATGCCCCACAGAGCTCAGCTCCCTCCGCCGGCAAACAAGAGGAGGCCTGTGTGGTCTCTGAGGGACCCTCCCCATGACGGGGCGTGGGGCCGGGGCCAGGGGTCCTCCCAGCCTAGTTATGAAACTCAACACTGCCTCTCCTAGTTTCCTGGCAGCCTTGAGGACGGTACCTAAGTTACCTAAGAAACAGAGGTTTCCGGAGCCTCAGTCCCCATCTCCGTGAAATGGGAATGGTTAACACTTGCTTTGAAGAATTATTCAGATAATACAATATATAAGATGCCTTGCTTGCAAAGTGAGGGGGCGGGAGCTAAAAGTGACCATTATTCACCCTGCCGTTTTGTTCGCTGACATTCCAGGGAGATAGAGCAGGCTTGCCCATAAAAGGCAGGCGGGACTGAGATTCAGACCCAGCTACCGGACTTCGCGCTCTCCCCCCCGAGAGCTATGGCTCCAAGCTCCTGCCGGCTTGGATCCTGGTCCCCCTTTCTCCTCGTTCTGGAAGTCCTGTTCATAAGAGCGTCCGTCACAATCACGGCTGTGTCCTGGAGCTGCGGGCGTGAGAGGCCAGGGGCCCCTCTCCCAACATCCGGTCCCTTCGCTGGGCATCCCCCGGAAGTGGTCTCCGATGCTTGGGACCTCTGTCCCCTCAGCGCTCGGAGGACCCGGCCTGGGACCAGGCCACAGAGGTCGCCATCCTCACCCACGCCCTTTCTCTGCTGCCCCTCAGCCTGCCCAGCCACTAACCGCTGTGTGCCCTGGGCCGGTTCCTTCAGTTCTCTAAGCCTCAGTTTCTTCATCTGTAAAATGGGCATCACGGGGTGAGGAAGTAGGTCATTCCTCGCACACGGCAGGTCCTCAGTGGGGGAAGAAAGGTAACTAATCCCCGATCAGTTGAGATGGCCTGAGACTGCTTACCCATTGACACACGCCGCCCTTCCCGCGTGCTGAGGATTCCCCTTCCCCTTAGCTACTTTGGCAGGTATGTTCTAGAAACAAGGACGTTTGCTCATACAACCACATCAGCGAACCCTCATGCCGGCTGACCGATCACGTCCTTAGAGCACGGTTTTCCTGGTCCAAGATCCTATCAGGTCTTGCATTCGCGATCATCAGGTCCCCTTAGTCTGGATTAGCTCCTGGCCTTCTATTTGTCTTTTGTGACCTTGGGAGGGGTGCGGGCCAGTTATTTTGGAGAATGCCCCTCACCTTGGCCTCGTCTGATGATGCCTCGTGGGGATTAGACCCAGGCCCTGCGCTTCGGACAGAGACATCCCAGAGGGGATGCTGAGTCCGTCCCAGGGCAGGCTCGTCAGGAAAAGGGACGTCGATTCGCCCATCGGTGGGGGTCTTCTCGCTGTCATTCGGGGTTAAGGTGGCACAGTTTCCTTTCTCCTGTCCTTTGGGGGATGTGGTCCCGTTTAAACCCCAGGCTCTCAAATCCAACAGAGTTGGCTTGTGTCCACACCTCAGCATGTACCAGCCACGTGGCCTAGGCCGAATTCTCTAATCTCTCTGAATGCGTGAAACAAAGATTGCACCACCGCCCCTCAGGGCCGTTTGCAGGAGCAGATGAGACCACGTATGTGAAGTTCTGGGCACGGTGCCCAGCACATTGGAGGAGGCGCCTGGTGGACTTCACTGGATGCCCACTGGGCA
Source organism: Paguma larvata (assembly GCA_030068075.1). Taxonomy (NCBI): domain Eukaryota; kingdom Metazoa; phylum Chordata; class Mammalia; order Carnivora; family Viverridae; genus Paguma; species Paguma larvata. The sequence continues at coordinate 107,566,458 of CM057827.1, read as the reverse complement.
TCTGCCCGAGGCTTAGGAGGGGCCGGATGGAAGCAGCAGCAGAGGAGCCTGGTGTCACTGGCTGCTGTTGTGATGCCCCGAGCTCAGAGAGGTGCCAGGGACGGGAGCGAGTTTCTACCTACGCAAGGTAACCTTGGGAATGGAAATGGACTAGCAAGTTAGCCCCATGGCCATGAGCCAAGTGTGGACTTTGGGGTCCAGCCAACGTGAGCGCGTGTCCCGTGGGCTGTGCGAACTCGCTGTTTGTCCTTGGGCAAGTCACTTAACCTCTCTGAGTGTCAGTTTCTCCCTCCGTGAAATGGGGACGATACCACATCTCTAGTGAAGTTGTTAAGGACGGTAAGATTAATGCATGCGAAGGGCATGGCCCAGTCTCTGGCATACCAGGTACAGGCTGACCTTCCAGTTCTAACGTTCCTTCTTTAGAAATGACTTCCCCGGGGCGCCTGGGTCGTTCAGTTGGTTGGGCACCCTGCTCTTGACTTCGGCTCAGGTCATGATGACCTCACAGTTCATGAGATCGAGCCCAGCGTTGAGCTCTGTGCTGACAGCATAGAGCCTGCTTGGGATTCTCTCTCTCCCTCTGCTCCCCTCCCCCACTCACGCTCTCTCTGTCTCTCTCTCAAAATAAATAAACATTAAAAAAAAAAAAGAAAGAAAGAAAGAAAGGCCTTCCCTGACCACATCCCCCGGAGGAGAGAATCAGGCTTCCCCTAAATGCTGCTGGCATCAAGTCATTTCACACCTGGCGGGACCATAAATTGATACAACCTTATCGGAGGACGTTTTGCCAAATGGATTTCGTTGGTCAGTGTTCTTAGCTGTTCTTCGAAGCCATTTGGCTAGCTTAAGCAGAAATGGGTTTATTAAGGAGAACAGATAGCTCCCAGAATCAACTAGAAGTGGAAGTAACACACCCAGGGCTGGGCGTCCAGGGATGTGTCCCAGAAGTGCAAACCGGAACTGGCCGCCACGGGAGCGGCTGCTTCTGCCTTGATCAGACAGGAAGGGTCACCAGGACTCACGGTTCCGTAACCAGGTCACCCACCTGTGCCCTGATCTGTCGTGGCAAAGATGCCCCAGGCCACTGTCCGTCCCGCCCCAGAACTCAGCTTCAAATCGCACTGCTAGAATAGAAGTTCATCCCGTGAGCAGAGCCCAAATCGCACCTAGAATGCACGCCGTAGAGGAATCTTGGTTTTTAGCCGTCCGATGTCTAGACGCACTAGAAGGAGGTGAAATATGTTTTGAACTAGCCAATCCACCAGATCGAGAACCGTAAAATGTTCACCTCTAGTAATTCTCGTTGCCTTTCTAGGAATTCATCAGAAGGAAATAGATATAAACAGTATTTTTTTATAAAAAGGAAGGAAGGAGGGAGGGAAGGAGGGAGGAAGGGAGGAAGGAAGGAGGAAGGAAGGAAGGAAGGAAGGAAGGAAGGAAGGAAGGAAGAAGGAAGGAAGGAAGGAAGAAGGAAGGAAGGAAGGGAAAAATACGTAAACAGGGGGTGGCTTGGATAAATTTTGGAATATTCATAGGAAAGAATTTTTTGACCAATAAACAGAAACCATTCAAAATTTTGAATTCTACGATAACATAGTATTAAGGAGAAAAGACAAAAAACAGACTATACGCAGAGCAGGAGCCCAGTTTCACAAGGAGGGCACCTACCTGCACAGCATCAGAGGAAGCCTCTGGAGACGTTTGCCTCCGTGTGACTGGGAATCCCGTGGGGCTTTTTATTTTCTCGCTCACACCTCGCTAGATCATCTACCCGCTCTACCGAGAACACGTATCGCTTCTTATGATGAATCGTTTTCGAGACCGAGCGATGACATGAACAAAATGAGGTCGTCGTGACAGGAGCACGCGGCCCTGCCTTGGGCCGGGGTGGCCTGCGGCGAGGACAGGACTGGAGTCAGGAGCGGGAAATGAGCGGTGACAGTGGAGAAGAGAGGACGAGGACCAAGCGTCCCGGGCGGGCAGAGGCCATCTCTGACCTATCCGGCCCGTACGTGGACTGTCTGTCAATGTTTGTCCTGTACGCACATGACGAAACCGTCACGGGGCTTGACAGCAGCCGGTTCGCAGAGGGAGAATACAGACGTCTTTGAAACGGATGAAAAGAACCACGGGCTTAATCACAATCAAAGAAATGCAAAATAAAACGCGAGCTCGTCTCGCTTGCCAGAGTGGCAGAGATGAGGATGTTTGCTGAGAACGGGGAGGAGTGGCCGGACTCCCGGCTGTGCCTGCAGCCCCGAGGGGGATTCGTAACATCTCAGAGCAGGAAACGGTGCGTGCCCTTTGAGACGGCCGCTCTGCTTCTGGGAACTGGAGCTCACATAGAATCGTGTGCTGCTCACGTGCAAAAGAGGGGCGCGCACGGGTGCTTATCTTAGCAACAATGAGAAGCCTGGTCTTCGGTAAGGGTCTGATGAGACCGGGGGGTATCCATGCGACAGATTACTTGCTGAAAGGAATCATCTCAAAGACGCATTTTTAAGCACCAAGGTCAAGGTGAAGAGTGAAGTACATAATGCCCTGTTTCTGTAAGAAGAAACAAACATGCACACATATCGCTTGATATTATAGCATATTTCCGGTGTCCCTGGGGGGAGAGATTGGGGCGTGAGGGTCTGAGCCAGAGCTGGTATTCGTCCTTTACGCTTTTGTAGGGCGTGTTGGATATCTGATTACTGTTCATGTGCTACGTTTTCAATTTCGACGTATACTCTAAAAATAAAGAAATATGCTTTGAATGGATAATTGGACCGGGAAGCCAGAGGGAGGCATTCGGGTGTGATGAGATGAGCCATAGGGAGCCACTGGTGGTTCTCGAGGAGGCAGTGCAGCTTCCAAGTGGTGTTTGGCAGGGAGGACCCGGAAGAACGGCAGGGAGAGGGCAGCAGGGAAAAGAGCTGGGAAGCCGGGCCAGTGTGAGGCGTGCAAGTCAACGGGCAGGTGGGCTGCACCCAGGAGGGGGCACGGGCAGGCAGAGGAAGGTTACTCCATGGGGTTGCCTCTTTCACCCTCCTTAATCTGGATGAGGCTCCCTATTCCTGTCCAGTGACATCGCGCGAGTTTCCCAGGCGACCTCTGGAATAATTCCATCTTCTGTCAGGGCCAACAGTTTCTTTTCTAACCATGGTCTCTCAAGTACGCTCGAGATGGACTCTACTTCCATCTGCTGGATTAGAGTCCCTTGTCCTTCCTCTCGTTCTTTCCCCATGCCCCCGTCCGGACGGAGCCTGCTCTTGCCCCACACACAGCCTCTACACCCCTTTACCTGGCTCTCACGTCTCAGCCTGCACAGCCCCCTCCCCCTCACACGCACACCTGCTCCCCTCTTCCTGGTACCACCCCAGCGGGAGCCCTGTGAGACAGATGACAGATGGCCCTTCTCTTCATCCCGGCTCAGCCAGGCTCCCAATGAGGTGTTTGATGGGGTCTCTTGCCCCAGGAAGAGGGTGAGGGGGGCAGGAGGGTGGAGGAGGAGTGGGGCTGGAGGGGAAGAAAAAAAAACCTGTCTTGCCTTATTACACTTACTAGGTATACTTATTTTAATATTAAATAATTTGAAATTACAGCGAAACCTTGGTTCACGCGCATAATTTGTCCCGGAAACACGCTTATAATCCAAAGCACTTGCATATCGAAGCAAGTTTCCAGAACCATTGGCTCAGTTGTGATCACGTGACATTCGGTGTCACGCGCTACCCATACTGCAAGACGTCATTCGTTGATCAAGTTAAAATTTATTATAAACGTTTGCTCGTCTTACGGAATGCTCACGGAACGAGTTACTCCCCATCCGGGGTTTTACTGTATTTGCCATGGAGGAAAACAGATGTTCCTGGAGATGCCCCAAACGGATTCCTTTGTCCCAGAGTCCAGGGTTTCTCAACCTTGGCACTATTGACATTCTGAGCTAGATAATTCTTTGTTGTGGGCTCTGCCCTGTGCATTGTAGAATGGTCAGCAGCATCCGTGGCCTCTACCCGCTAGACGCCAGCAGCACCACCCCCTCCAGTCGTGACAGACAAAAGTGCTTCCAGACTTGGCCAAGTGTCCCGTGGGGGGCAATATGGCCCTAGTGAGAACCACTGCTATAGTTGTGTCCTCCCCAGTACAGGGCTGTGTGATGGTGTGGGGGCGGGCATTAGTACCTCTCTATTGGTCTTTACCCAAAGTCCTAATGGGGAATTTTCTGTCTATGGGGAAGGCAGGCAGCTGCTGGCTTGCTGCCCCCTATAAATCATAGCACAGAGACAACCTCTGCTTTGCCACTTGTCCCCCTGAGAACACTAACCTGGAACCCCAGCCTGAGCCATTTGCAAAATCCTGAGATTTCCGACCTCCGTGTAACTAGATTCTTTCTGGGTCTTAGGTTTTTCACCCAGAGCTACCAAGAGCTCCGCTTCTTAGAGTCTTTTATTGCTGGGTCTATAAGGGCAATAAAAAAACACCCTCGAAGGGTTTCCAGGACTTCAAATAGCTCCTTTAAAATTAAAAAGAAAGAAAGGGGAAAAAGAGATCTCTAACCTTTGTATTTCGTTACACACTGAATTAAACACATGTGGAATACGTTTGCTTCAGGGCCGGGCACTATTTTAAGACATACGGAGGTTGTCCTTCCTTAAAATATTTCCCAGCCTTTTATGGCTGCCTCGTATTTTAGGGGAATTGGCCTGTGTGTTGCCAACTGTGTAGGACATAGTGCAGATTCTGGGGCAGTCCGCTGGATCACGAGGAGGAGGCCTGAGTAGCATGACTGAAGACATCCAAGAGTATGGACATTGTACCATGGGCTCAAGTGGTCAGGGAGAACCTTGGAAAAAAAGCAAAGCCTATTTTTGAAGTTGTCAACTTTTTCTGAATATGAGGTACACTTTCAGCCCCGTGGCTCTTTGCTCAAGCTGTCCTCTCTGCCTAAAAGCCCTCTATCCCTTGGGTACTTACTGTCCTCTAAATCTATGTATGCATGCATGGAGAAAATAAAATGTATACATTTCATTGGAATGTGGTTTATAGTGACGAAAAAGTGGAAATCAGCTCAAATGTCCAATAATAGCTAAATAAATAATAGTTAAATAAATTATGATATATAGTCATACAATGAAAAGTCACCCCACCATAAAGTATTGACGACGCAAATGACTATTGACTTGATTCGTTGAAAAGAAGTTAAAAACAGCACATATGATCCTATTTTTAAAAAATATGTTATATAGGAGGATTCTGGGAAGGTGGTGGTGCAGTAAGCACCTGGAATCTGTCTCTCCACTTAAACAATTGCAAAATCTGTATAATGTAACTATTTTAGGACTTGGAGGCCATTGGAAGGCTTGCAAGTTCCAGGAGAAGGCTCGGATGGTAATTTGGGTCAATTTCAGCTCTTAACTTAGTAGCAGCTACCTGTGGCCCACGCCCAGCCCCATGGCAGGCAGCTGTGCCTATGTTCCAGAAGCAGCTTGCACACAGCTTGTGGGAGTCAGGATGGTCAATAAGTACGCCGTCCTCGACCAAGAATCTCTATATCCTTCAAAAACTGAGGGAGAGGGGCGCCCTGGGTGGCTCAGTCAGGCTGAGCATCTGACATCAGCTCCAGTCGTGATCTCACGGTCCATGAGTCAGAGCCCCACATCAGGCGCTCTGCTCTCAGCACGGAGCCGACTTTGGATCTTCTGTCCCCCTCTCTCTGCCCCTCCCCTGCTTGTGCACGTGCTCTCTCTCTCTAAAAAATAAATAAACTTTTTAAAAAATGACAGAGAAATGAAGACATTCCCAGATAAATAAAAGATCCAAATATTGGGGAATCAGTGCTGTGATTATTAACTGCTGCTTCTGATTACAGAGCTGCAGACACAGAGTACAAGCCCCTTCCCTTCCAGCTAGAGGAATCTAGAGGATTTAAAGGGCCCAGCTCTTTTTTTTCTCCCTTTATTTTTCTTCCTCCCCCTTTTGGTAAAAACTAAGGACAGTAGGCTCCCAGACTTCAAAGACTAGGATATTCAAAAGCAACAGCATTTATGGGGGAAAGTAGAAAGTCACTGAGCATACCCAGGAAAAGGCTCAGAAAAGACCTGAAAAAACCTTAAGTTGGTACCTCAGACTGATCCTCAATACACAGACAACCTAACAATCAAAACAAAAACAAAAAAAAATTGGTAAGTCTGGGGTGGGGGAGAGGGCTGGGATCTGATTTCCAGAGTTACCACATTATTATATTTAAATGTCCAGTTTTCAACAACAGCAACAACAACACAATATGTAAAGAAACAGGAAATTATGGCTCGTTAAAAGGAAAAAGAATAAGCCAACAGAAACAGTCACTGAGAAAGGCCAGATGGCTGACCTACTAGACAAAGACTTTAAAACAACTGTCTTAAAGATGCTCAAAGAACCAAAGGAAGACATGGAGGAAGTCCAGAAAACTATGAACAAAATGGAAATACCAATAAAGAAAAAACCTAAAAAGAAACCGAAAAGAAATTGTAGAGTTAAAAAGTACATTAAATGAAATGCAAAATTGACTAGAAGGATTCAAAGGCACATTTGAGCAGGTAGAAGAAGAATCAACGAACTTAAAGAAAGAATGATTGAAACTGTTGAGTCTATGTAGCAGAGAGAAAAAACTTTTAAGAAAACTTAACAGACTTTAATATACCTAGAGGACACTTTCAAGCACACCAACGTATGTACTGTGGGAGTCCCAGAAGGAGAAGAGAGAGAAAAGGGGGCAGAAATATTTGAAGGAAAATAAAAAGGCTGAACTTTATGAGTCTGATGGAAGATATAAATATAAAGCTCTAAGAAGCTTAACAAATTCAAAGTAAGATGAACTCAAAGAGACCCACACAAATACGTATGTTAATACATATTGTTAAAATATATTAACATTAACATGTTAACATATTAATGTTAAAATATTAATAAAAATATCGAAGGACAAAAACAAAGAGAGAATCCTGAAAGCAGCAAGAGAAGCGACTCCTCACACACAAAGGATCCTCAATAAGACTGTCAGCATAAGAGACTTTGGAGGCCAGAGGCAGTAGGATGATCTATTCAAAGTGCTAAAAGAAAAAGCTCATCAACCAAGAATCTTATACCCAGGAAAACTGTCCTTTAAAAGTAAGGGAGATAGTAAGACATTCTCAATCTCAGATAAACAAATATTGACAGAGTTTGTTACTACCAGAGCTTCCCTGCACGAAATGCTCAAGGGAATCCTCCAGGTTGAAATGAAAGGGCACTAGATAATAATCCTAAACTGTGTGAAGAAATAAAGATCTCAATAAAGATAAATACATCGACAATTACAAAAGCAAGTATTACTGCAACAACAGTTTGTGACACCACTTTTTGTTTTCTACATGATTTAAGAACACTCTACTGAACGAGAATACATGCTCTCCTCAAGTGCGCGTGAAGCCCGTTCTAGGATAGGCCATATGTTAGACCACAAATTAATTCCCAATAGATTTATAATGACAGACATCACACCATGTATCTTCATAATGGGCTGAAGTTAAAAATGGAATAACAGAAGAAAAACTGGAAAATTCACAAACTTATGGACACCCAACAACACGCTTTTATACAACTGATGGATCAAAGAAGAAGACATCACAAAGAAAATTAGAAAATATTTAGAGACAAATGAAAATGGAAAACGCAACATACCAAAAGATTGGAGACAGCAGAAGCACTGCTAAGGGAGAAATGGACAGCTATAAATGCTTATATTAAAACACAAGAGGGGCGCCTGGGTGGCTCAGTCGGTTGAGCGTCTAGCTTCGGCTCAGGTCATGATCTTGCAGGCCGTAGGTTCAAGCCCTGCAGGCCGTAGGTTCAAGCCCCGCATCAGGCTCTGTGCTGACAGCTCAGAGCCTGGAGCCTGCTTCAGATTTTGTGTCTCCTCTGTCTCTGCCCCTCCCCTGCTCCTGCTCTGTCTCTGTCTTTCAAAATTAAATAAATGTTAAAAACTTTAAAAAAAATAACAAGAAATAAAAAACAAGAAATCTATCCAATCAACAACCTAACTTACAACTAAAGGAACTAGAAAAAGAACTAAACTCAAAGCTAGCAGAAGGAAAGAAATAATAAAGATGAGAACACAGATCAACAAAATACGGAATAGAAAAACAACAGAGAAAATCAACAAAATCAAAAGTTGATTCTTTCAGAAGATCAACAAAATTGATAAACATTTAGATAGACTAAGAAAAAAAGACAGGAGATTCAAATTACTAAAACCATAAATGGAAGTGGGAACATTACACCCAATTCGATAGAATAAAAAGGACTCTGAGCAGTTACATGCAAACAAGTCGGATAATCTCGATGAAATAAGCAAATTCCCAGAAACACATGATCTATCCAGTCTGAATCACAAATAGAAAATTCAACAGACCTGTAACTATTAAGGAATCGAATAAAGCTCAGAGGGAATTTAGGACAAGATGCCCCTAGATCTGGGCCACTCTGGCTGGTCCCCAGACACTGCACCATGAAGCAGAGGCTCGCACCTCCGTGCATCTACTCACTCTCAGTGGGAGGGCTCCTCCAGGCAGGAGGCACCCTCAACCCCTGCCCTCACCCACCCCATATCCCATCCCTCCTCCCCCAGCCCAAGTGTTGGTGCCCCAACTATGCACAGAATCAGCAGCTCCCTCTTGGGCGTCAAACGAGGTGAAGTCATACATTTCTCCCTCCCAAACCCTGGAGATCCCTGTTACTGAGGGCCCCAGGGGAGGTAAGAATGACCTTCTCCGGGTGCATCTTTCCAAAGGCACATTCCCCTGGGGAAGAAAAGCATGTTAATGCCCACGGATCACGGTGGGAACAGCCTAGGCTGTTGTCTCTGCTCCCCGCTTTGTCTGGAGGAACTTGGGCAGGTGGGAGCCATGGCACGTGGAGCCGGCCAGCAGAAAGAGTACGGCTAAAGAAACGCAGGGTGCCCCCGCTCTGCTCAGGACCACGCCTCCTGGGGGATCATAGGATCCTAGACCCACAGCTTGGAAGGACTCTTGCGTTCAACTCCTCCACCACCGGTGGGTAGGGAAATGGACGCTCACAGAGGCAGGCCAAAGACGCTGTGGTTATTGGTGGCAGGACTGGGATCTGAACAGGACGTATTTGCTCCCAGTGTAGGGTTCGGCTGTTTTCATGAAAGATTTCTAGAATTCTAACTGAGGGCCAGAGAGGGTAAGGAATGTATTCAGTCCCAGAGATAGGAAGTTGAGATTATAGGATTCGAAACCATGTCTGTGAGACCCAGGAGACCACGATGGTCCCGTTAACTCATCATGGGGTGTGTGTGTGTGTGTGTGTGTGTGTGTGTGTGTGTGTGTGTGTGTGTTTGGGGGGAGGGAGGAGAGAGACTGAGATGGTGACAGGGATTACCTGTCTAAAAAGCTGATTGTCCACTTCTCAGCCACATCGTTTAGCTTCGCCCTGCTTTCACTGCCCATCCTCCCATCCTCCCAGACCAGGTCGGGCTCTGCCCTAGCACACCCGCCCCCCAAAGTGTCCTGCATTTTCCTTCGCAGCTCGCACCGCAGCAACGATTTGGTCCCACATGGCGTTATTTGTTCAAGACGTCTCTCCCACAATAGACGACCAGCCTTGTGAGGCAGGACTCTGTCTGCGTCGGCCACCCCCGTATCCTCCTAGACCGAGCCCGGGACCCGCACAGAATCTGTGCCCGCGGTGTTTGTGGAGCCACGGGTGGATGGATGGACATGCGGACGGCAGGATGCCTGGATGGATGCCAGGAAGTCTGGGAGGAGGACGGACAGCCGGGGCTCAGCGTCCTGGAGATCCGAGATGGGCGGTGACCCCAGGGCCCCAGGCCCGAGCTCTGGGCTGGGAGTTCCACCAGACCGGGCCCCTGACTCTGTTCCCAAACCTCGCCTGTGGGGGTGAGTCACCCAGTGTCTGAAAACCACATGCACCCTTCCCCAGCGAGGCTGCCCACAGGGGCCTCCAAGCCTCCCAGACTGTCAGGAAAACTGGGCTCGCCCGCGCGGTTCCTACCGGCCCCTTACGGCTGTTTCTTTGATGTCCTCTTTGTGAGTCAGAGCTGCTACTGCCTCGCGGCCGTGACTGTTTCAGCAGCACGCTGACATTTTTAGAGGGAAAAAAATTGGAAGAGGCAGACTCTGTCTTTGGGCTCAGACTGCAGACAGCCCTTTGACTTGATTCTAAGCGGAACCAGGGTTGAAGGAGGCCAGGATGGCCAGGCGAAAATGGCAGGACCCTCCTACCTACGGTAGAGGAAAAAACGCTCCAGGCCGTGGGAAGAAACCTCCCCGGCTCCTCCTTTCCTCCAGCAGATCTACTGTAGGGAGCCCCGTTCTGAGCCTGCTGGTGGCCGGCTGAACTGTCATTCCCTTCTTTAAAAAAAAAATAAAGTTTATTTATTTTGAGAGAGAAAGAGAAAACATGGGGGAGGGTGGGACAGAGAGAGAGGGAGACAGAGAATCAATCCCAAGAGGATTCCATGCTGTCTGTGCGGAGCCCGATGTGGGGCTCAAACTCGTGAACGGTGAGGTCATGAGCTGAACGGAACTCGAGGTGGACGCCTAACCGACCGAGCCACCCAGGCGCCCCTCTTGCTTCTCTTCTTACCTACACACGTCTTCTCGCCAGGAAGGCAGCCCTCCTCCCGTCTCCACGGCTCCCATGTCCTCTGAGCTCCGCCCCGTCACCGTACCTGTTTCTCCACAGCCACCAGCCTCCAGACCTGCCTGCTCTCTGAGCTCCCGCTACAGCCACTCCCTGATGGCAGTCACCTGTGTTACTAAGTAACGATAATGTGCATTTCGAAATGTTCCGTGGCAGCCTAAAGGAAGAAAGCTGTGGCGTCTTGGTGACAGTGGCGTTCTTGGGGCCAAGCGAAAGAAGGCTGACTCAGCTACTTTCTCCCTCTCTGGTCTCTGAGAAGCTATGACTCTCGGTCTGTTCATTAGTAGAGCTGGTGGGCTTGTGTTGATAGTTTCGCGTATCAAGTACGACAATGTCATCGACATGCTCCGCGAACGGCACAATGGTGTGCGTGCGTGAAAGAACGATCGGTGCCTCCATCTTCTTCGTCCTCTCCACGGTTTCCAGCAGCAATAGAAGCCTTATGTTGTGATTTCACTTCCCATGTATACGCGTGTGATCTTCCCCACTGGACTGTGAGCCTCCGAGGTGTGGGACCCCTTCCTTCTGCACCTAGCTCAGGGTGTCCCATGAATGTTTCTCTTTTTGTTTGTTTTGTTTTGTGTTGGCTTTAGCTGTACTTTTTTTTCGAGTTTTTATTTTAATTTCAAGGAGTTAACATACAGTGTTGTATGAATTCCAGGCGTACAACAGACCCGTTCAACACGGCCACACATCACCCGGGGCTCATCACAACCAGTGTGCGCCTTGATCCCCGTCACCTACTTCACCCATCCCCTCCCTGCCTCCCCTCTGGTAACCATCGTCTGTTCTCTGTCGCTAAAGAGTCTGTTTCATGGATTGTCTCTCTCTCTCTCTCTTTTTTCCCTATGGTCATTTGTTTTGTTTCTTAAATTCCACATGAGTGAAATCATATAGTACTTATTATGACTGACTTATTTCACTTACCATTATACTCTCCAGCTCCATCCACCTTGTTGCAATCGGCAAGACTTCACTCTTTTTTTTTTTTAGCGTTTTTATTTTATTTTTGAGAGACATAGAGACAGAGCGTGAGCAAGGGAAGGGCAGAGAGAGAGGGAGATACAGAATCTGAAGCAGGCTCCAGGCTCTGAGCTGTCAGCACAGAGCCCGACGCGGGGCTCGAACTCACGAACTGTGAGATCATGACCTGAGCTGAGGTCGGCTGCTTAACCGACTGAGCCACCCAGGCGCCCCAAGACTTCACTCTTTTGTATGGCTGAACAATACCCTAGTATTGCAGCTTCTACATCTTGGCTATTGTAAATAATGCTGCCATAAACCTAGGGGTGCATGCATCCCTTTGAATTCGTGTTTTTGTATTCTTTCAGTAAATACCTAGGAGTGTGATTGCTGGATCATAAGGTAGTTCTATTTTTAACGCTTTGAGGAAAACACACTGTTTTCCACGGCAGCGGCACCAGTTTGCATTCCCACCAACGGTGCAAGGGGGTTCCCCCTTTCTTGACGTCCTCACCAATACCTGTTGTTTCTTGTCTTGGTGATGTCAGCCATTCTGACGGGCGCGAGGTAGTATCTCATCGTGGTTTTGGTTTGCGTTTCCCTGACGATGAGTGACGTTGAGCATCGCTTCATGTGTCTGTTGGCCATCTGGATGTCTTTTTTGGAGAAACGTCGGTTTGTGTCTTCTGCTCATTCTCTTAAATGGATTCTTTGTGTTTTGGATGTTGAGTTTATAAGTTCCTTTATAGATTTTGGATACTAACCCTTTATCAGACAGATCATTTGCAAACTTCTTCTTCCATTCTGCCAGCTGCCTTTTAATTTTGTTGACGGTTTCCTTCACTGTGGAGAAGGTTTTCTTTGGATGAAGTCTCAAGACTTCGCTTTTGCTTTTGTTTCTCTCACTTCGGGAGACATATCTAGAAATGAGTTGCTATGGCCGATGTCAAAGAGATTACTGCCTGTGTTTGCTTCGAGGATTTTATCATTTCAGGTCTCATATTTAGGTCTTTAACCCATTTTGAATTTATTTTTGCATGTGGTGTAAGAAAGTGGTTCGGTTTCATTCGTCTGCATGTTGCTGTCCAGTTTTCCCAACACCATTTGTCGAAGAGACTTTTCCCCGTTGGATATTCTTTCCTGCTTTGTCCAAGATTAATTAACCGTATAGTTGTGGGTTTATTTTTTGATTTTCTATTCTGTTCTATTGAGCTCCGTGTCTCTTTTCGTGCCAGTGTCATACTGTTTTGATTGCTGCAGTTGTGTAATAGAACTTGAAGTCTGGAATTGTGATGCCTCCAGCTTTGCTTTGCTTTTTCAAGACTGTTTCAGCCAGTCAGAGTCTTTTGTGGTTCCATACACATTTTAGAATTGTTTGTTCTAGTTCCGTGAAGAATGCTCTTGGTATTTTGATAGGAATTGCTTTAAACACGTTGACTGCTTTGGGCAGCATTGACATCTTAAGACTATTTGTTCTTCCAATCCATGAGCATGGACCATCCCTCTGTTTTTTGTGTGTCTTCTTCCATTCATGACTGTTTCTTAATCAACTGGTAAGTTCAGAAAAAACATAATAAATCGAAGGGAGAAGGTTGTCTTCAATGAGGATGTTTTCAGAGATCCCGTTTTCTTACTTCCTCTGTCTAAAGAAGAAAAAAATGGAAAGCAAGGACATTGGAAGAGACAGCAACCTCCTGATCTGACGAGGATGATCTTGGACAACTTTTGCCATGGTCCCTGACAGCACCAGGGCACTTTCCACCCCACGGTCTCAGCCAGCCTTCACGGGAGTCCTGAGAAAGGAGGTCGGAAGCACAGGTGCATTAACCTCCCATTCTACAGTCGAGCAAAATGAGGCCCAGCAAGGCTAAGGGTCTCACTCACTCCAAGGTGGAGCAGCGAGTCATCAAAAAAGCCCGGCCCGTGAAGCAGGCTTCTGACTTTCGGTCTTTTCGGGAAGACACTTATTCCACTGAAAGAGAATTTCCCACCATCAATGAAGAGGGAGATTTTATGAGCATCGCTCCATTTCTTCCTCATGCTGTCCTTGAAATGACGTAGCATCACTCCCCTTTTATCCACGAGGAAACTGAATCTCTAAGAGGTAAGGTGGCCTGCCTAAAGTCACAGAGAGGAGGTGGCACCAGGCTCTCATTTCCCAATGCCTGCTGAGCACGTTCTCTGCATGTGGGCTGAGCCCAGGGCTGGGTGTGAATCTCTCCCCCCGCTCTCTGGTTCTCCCCTTCGCAGGATGCTCGGGTCAACCACATCCTGCCACGTCCTTGCAGACACGACGATGAATCGCCACCGCTACCATTCTCTGTTCCGCCACAGCCCAGCCCAGCCCAGCCCGGCAAAGGCAGACAGGCTTCCTTTACTCTGTTGGTAACCGCCGAATGTCAGAGCTAGCTGAGGCCTAATGCTGTGCTCCTTGGAGCGTCCTCCTTCAGGATCCTCCGGGACACTTGTTAATAGTCCAGAATCCCGAGCCGCCCCTAGAATCGAACACAATGGCTCCAAACTAGAGGCCTAGGAATCTGCATCTTTAACGCGGTCAGACCTGCTGGTCATTTGATGAGCGTTCAAGTTTGGGAAAGCCCTGGTCTAACCCTTTCATTTTAAGAGAGGCAAACTGATTCCCAGAGGGGAGAAGTGACTTCGCCTCCCTCCCTACCAGGACAGATGTGCTGCCTCTTTGGCAGGCGTGTGGAGTCTGCTGAAGGAGACCCCCGAACCCCATTGGGTGCGACTTTGCCATCAGGGAAGCCGGTCGGGATCCATGACCTCCAGCTCTACATAAGCAAAGGGAATGACGCTTTGTGGAGAGTGAGAAAGACATCTGGAGACCCTCCCGAAGAACTCCCTACACTCAGGGCTCACCTCACCCCCAGGCAGACAATTGGAAGTCTCCTTCTTGGAGGGATCTGGAACCGGCCTTCCGTCCAAGGGTATTAACACCTCATCCCGGAAGCAGGCAAACCACTGCCTGAAGGCCACGTCTGGCCTGCTGCCTGTTTTTAGAAACTTTCATTGGAACGTCGCCACGTCCCATTGGTGCGTGTGTTGTTTATGGCTGCTTTTGTGCTACGGTGGCGGGGTCGAGCCAAAAATGGTTGCTCTCTGGCCATTGACCGAGAAAGTTTGCCAACCCCTGAGTTAGCCCATCGATCAAGCAGCGAAGCTTCATTCCTGAGGGAATTCCAGAAGGTCTCTGGTTCTCCCGCTTCCACGCCCCTAGAATCGAACACAATGGCACCTGGCAGCACTGTGCTCGGCACATCGGAGGTACTAAAAAAAAAATCGTTGAATGAACGAACCATTACAATAGGTTGTTTTAATTCCCATGATGCAAATGAGAAAACCACAGCTTTTAGAAGAGCTGAGGATACAGCCAAAGGTCTCTGAGTTAGAAAGTGCCAGGATTAGAATTTGTCTCCAACCACGGTATTTTCGTACAAACTCGAAGGAGGGATCGGGTCGCATCTTGAGGGAAGTCTACATAAAAGGGGTCGATGGTAGGTCTCTGACAAGAAGGGCTGGGTCGTGGGGTTGGGAGAGGTGGTAAGGCGGCAGGAAAGAAGACAGAAACATTCGAAGGGATAAGACGACCTTGTCCTCCTGGGAAAATTGCTATCTCGAGATTACATTAAGCTAATGTGTCCTACAGCGTGGGCCTCTCTCTAGACCCGCTTTCTTCTCAACTGAGTGGAGATTTTTCACCTGTAGCTGAAGGAGGGCTCTTCAAAGAGCACAATAAGGGGAGAGGACAGGAGTCAAGCATGCTTACCAGAATACAATTCCAAACAATCCGGGCTCTAGACTCAGGCGTGTGGAGTCCCGGGGACACTCACGGAAAGCCTGCCCAGCCACTTAGCCGCGGGGCTGTGGGGGACATGCCCACCCCGGGGCGAGCCTCGCCTACTGACCGCGAAGCCTCTCCCAGTTCGGAGGTTCTCTCCAGGACTTGCCCTCATGAACCTGATGAGACCCAGCTTTCTCGGGGTCACTTGGCCCAAACGGTCACAGAAAGTGGGGCGTCGTTTGTGTTAGCTGATTGGAATCCTCTGTTCTCTTTCCCCAATAAACCACACCCACAAAGGGTCCTCCGCAATTTCTAGTCTCTGTTTCTTTAAAGCGGAGCGAGGACATGTGCGTGCCGAAGACTACATTTTCACAGTTGCTTTTTTTCTCTCTCTCTCTCACCTTTTCTCTTATCTCGCATTTAACTCAGCAGAGCGTTGTTGGGTTACCACATGCATTGATTGTCTCCAAAGCGCTCAACTGGGCTTGCAAAGAGACAAGCCTCATTTTTGCACTCGTATTTCCTCGCGTTACGGAATAATTGTTGCATTATTTCAGTAGAGTAACAGGTACAGATTGAGAACGGACACGTGGAACACTTGAGAAGCACCCACCGGCTCAGATAGAGGAGCCCAGGGAAATCAGAGAGCAGGCCCGCTAGTTTCAAGGGTTTGCTGGGTCCCAGGGCACAGGGTACGGAGCTCGCCGAGGGGCGTGGACGGCCTCCACCAGTCTGGAGAGCTGGTTAATTGTAGGTCGTTTAAGAGGGTTCTGCTATTTTAGGCACACATGCCGCAGATCTTTGTCGCACGCAGGGCACTGCCCTGGGTCAGCCTCACGACCCTCCAAGGCAGGGCAGAGAAGGCTTCCGCACCGGGAAAGTGAGGCTCGGAGGGGGGACGCAAAGTGACTTTCTCAAGGATCAATGCCAAGTCGTGATCTCCTTTGTGTCTGTCCTGCTGGAGCCCGGCACGGAGGGGACCCGGGAAAAGAAACCCGTGGTTTATGGGACGGAAGTGATAGAGCTCGGCTCCAAACCCAGAGGATCCGTTCTGGGAGCCCGAGTTCCTCCAGCTCACTAACAAAGCCCGTGCGAAACGCGCCCCGCGCCCGGCCCGGGGACCAAAGATGCAGGCTATTGCTCCTACCTGTGCGGGGCCTCGTGCTTCCTGATTCTTACTCCTCTCCCCGCCTCTCCCCTGGGGCAGGAGAGAAAGGCTAAATCCTCCGTGCCCTTAGGTATTACTGTTAGAATCTTCTGCAACAAGGCCTGGGAAGGAGCAACTGAGTACATGAGGTCAAGGCCAAAGCCCTTCGGGGAGGGGGGAGTCCCCTGAGTGCCCCCACGCTGTGTCACCTTCCCTCCCCCCACCCCATCTCTCGCTTCCAACTCCAAGACTTCCCACACTTACGCAAAACATCCTGGCCTGGCTCCCCGCGAGCTCTAGGGGAAACCCTAAACCTCAGAGTGAAATTATAAGGGGCTGATTTGCCCGAGGAAATTAGACGCCAACAAGCCTGGGGTGAACCGCCGGGCCAGAGCTGTTTCTCGGGATTAGTCACAGGGTTACCCACTCACGAAGGCCCCTCCCCCGGCTCCCCCTGCAGCCCCAGTTAATCTGGAAGGCTGGCCTGGTTACAAGCATGGCCAGATGAACAGGAGGTGAAGACGGGGGGGGGGGGGTGGGGGGGGCGGGAGGGATATTCGCCAAAGAAACCACAGCGACCTTCCGCCTGGGTGGGGCTTCTCTGCTCTCCACTCGCCACGAAACTGCTCTAAACTGCCAGTCAGCACCCCGGCTTCCTGCCGAGGCGACTAGGAGATCTTTACAAGTTTAAGAGCGGGGGGGGAGTTCTGCAGCCCCATCTCTCCTCCCAGACAAGGCAGCATGGTTCCTGTGGCTCCTTTCCCAGCAAATAGCTATTAAAGCCTGTTTCCTGCCAGGTACGTGATAACCATGCAGCCGACGGTCATTAAGGCAAAGACGTCAAATCGCACACTCACCGGGGGCGGGGGCTGTGGGTCCTTGCTGTACCTTCGAGGATGGCATGTCAGTAAGTAGAGGCACCCAGTAAGTAGACGTTGAATGAATGAAGGACACAAAGAGTGGCAGGCGTCTGAGCCCGGCGGCTCCGATGGTTAAGCGTCCGACTCTTGATCTCGGCTCAGGTCATGACCTCGCGGTTGGTGGGATCGAGCCCCACCTCTGGCTCTGTGCTGACAGTGCAGAGCCTGCTTGGGATTCTCTGTCTCCCTCTCTCTCTGCCCCTCACCCACTTGCTTTCTCTCTCTCTCTCTCTCTCTCTCTCTCAAAACAAATAAATTAAAAGAAAGAAAGAAAGAAAGAAAGAAAGAAGAAAGAAAGAAACATACCCTGGGCACCAGGAGAACGTGTCATGGGATTTCTAATCGCCTTTGGGTCCTGGGAAGGCTTCTCGGCAGAAATGATGGACTTAATCCAAGGGGTTAAGTAAAGCAGCTAAAGGAAAAAGGGGTGGGGCAGGGAAGAGCGTCCAGGCAGGGGGAACAGCACGGCCGAAGGGCTGGAGGCGGGAAGGAGCACAGCTCCGGAGGAGCTCGCCAAGGCGGTGGGCGGGTGGTCGGCGAGGGAGGGCTGGGTCAAGGTGACTCTGAAGAGGACAGCCGAGCAAGACTCGTGGGCTGAGGAGAGGACTCCAGCCTCTCCCTCCCTTCGGCTGAGGCGTCGCTCTGTCACAATCGGCAGGAAGCGATGTGGTCAGACCTGCAGTGGCATCGTGAGTGGAAAGCCTCTAGTTTGGGAGCGTTCCGACGGACGTGACGACGAGGAGTGGGCGAATTCGCCTCAGCTGCGGCTAAAGTTTAAACTGACGTGTTTCCCATCTACTACAGGTTGCCTTTCACGTCGCTCCGTAATGTATTTCGCTTAACAGACACCAGCGTCGCGTCACCACACGTCAGGGGCCCTTCGACGTGCTTCGTGCTGCGGGAACAGCCGTGTGCTCAGTCCTCACCATGACCTTGTGACTTCAGTGCTGTGATTACGATCCTGTTTTCAAGAAGGGGCAACCGGGGTGGGGCGTTCGAGCCTCGACAGCGGAAGGCAGCACCAGAGTCATCCTCCATTGCAATGCAGCACAGAAGGCTCCAGAAGTCTCTGTTGCCCGGGGAATGGGGTTGAGAGGAAGCCAACTCGGGGGCTACGGTGGGGGGACTCAGGAAGCAGATGGGGCTTGATGGAGAGTCAGGCAGCTGTCAGGGGACCCACAGTGCCAGCCACAGTAAGGAGGGGATTTGACGGCAGGATGAGAGTCAGGGCGGTCTCTGGGCATGGCTGCCAGCCTCGAGTCTCTCCACGTGCTCTGGTTTATCTTCCCTGTGGATGCACGTCTGCCTGCCTCCTGGTTGACTCCCTCATTTTAGCACAACACTCCCTCCTGCAGCATCCCGAGACAGGAAAAATGGAAGGCAAGTTGGGAAGAAAGGTGTGTTTTCAAAATGGCTGTAGAGCCTCTGCTGGATTGTTCTTTGGCTAGGCATAACCTCTCCGCTGGAAATCAGCATTTTTTTTTTTTTGTTAAGAATGTTGAAAACAGTGCTTCTTTGCTTCTGGTTTTCTGCTCTGCTGCAGGGTTGCTGCTGGCGAGCCCACACTTGGTAAATAGTTCGGCTGGGTATAGAATCCGAGGGTGTAAATCAGCTGCCAGGACGAGCGTTGAGAAATCCAGGGCCGTCCTGTAACCTGATCCCTTACAGATGTCTTGTTTTTGTTTTTATTTTTCATTTTTCCTTTCTGGAAGCTTTCAATATCTTCCCTTTATCCATGGTATTATGAAGTTTCCCAACAATCTGCCTTGATGTGGGTCTTTTGGTCATTGGCTGTGTTGCGCATGTGGTGAATTCAGTCAAGGAGCCGCGTGACTTCAGTTCTGAGAATTTTATTTCTGTTTTAGTTCCTTAATAATGCCTCCCCTGTGTTTCCTCCATTTTCCTCTCTTTGGAACTCTGACTATTTGGATGCTGGACATCCTGGACGTACCCTCCGGTTTTCTTATCTTTCCTCTTTTCGGTCTGGTTATCTCTTGGTTTTCCTTTCTGAGAGTTCTCCTCATGTTCCAAATGATGTGTTACTTAACAGGTTTTTTCGGTCTGTTCATGTTAATTTTCAAGAGCTCTATTTGATTCTCGGTTTGATCCCCCCCTTTGCTTTTTCCGATGTTTTTTTTTTTTTTTTTAATGCAAAATCTCTACTCGCTGATGAGTCGACTCATGATTTTTTGAAGTCCATTCACATGTACAGATCACGAGGGGTGCCTGGCTGGCTCAGTCAGTAGAGCACGCAATGCTCGATCTCGGGGTCATGGGTTCCAGCCCCTGCATTGGGCATTGAGATTACTTTTAAAAACTTAAAAACTTCAAAAGTAAATGAAAATAAAACGAGTCACCGAATATCAGGCGAAGATCTCTGTGGGGTTGAATGGGGCTTACCAGCTGGCGAAATTCGCTCCAAGGTAATTATGTGGGGAGCTAAGCATTTCACGGAGGGACCCCCAACCGTCGGGAATATCCCCATTACACAGATGGGAAAACAGAGTGAATAAGTAACTCACCCATGCTCACACAGCAGACTGGAGTAGCTGAAATGCAGACCAAGGGCTTCTCCCTCCGGAAGCAGCGTTCTGCACCACGGGGCCGCGCTGCCTTGCAGAGCAACACGGCTGACACATATTAAGCGCTTTCCGTACCCCAGGCCCTGCCCTAAGCCCCTAAAAACGTTCAATTTAATCCTCACAACAGCCCTTTGAAGTAGGTGCCATTAGTAGACCCGTTCTTGACGGGCAATCTGAGACACAGAGAAGCTACACAAGCCGCCCAAGATCGCACAGCTGGTAAGAGTTAGAGGCAGGACCTAATCTTTGGCAATCTGGCCCTAGAGCCTTCTCGCTTTAGAGTCTCGGTCTCCAGTTCCCCCATCGGAAAGTGGCAATGTGGTTCCTAACGCACAGAGTTATTTCGAGGATGAAACAAGAGAACACATGTAAGAAATGTGTACACGACAGCCCCTCGGCAAATGTTGTGTTCACTAAAAAACATTCCCCCCCACCCCCGCTCTGGGGCTTTTCATTTCTTTAAAACCAGAAGCTACAGCTGGGGACTCCCCGAGGCTTTTCTTGGCTCTGAACTTTGTGGTTCCAAGAGCCAGGCTGCAGCGCTGGGGGGCCTAACTCAGAGGAGTGTGATGGGGAAGGGGGAGGGGGTGGGGGAGGCTCCGAGACCTCAGGGCATAGAGGAAGGAAAGAATCAGGAGGTAGGAGCCAATGCCACATATTCCGGACTAACGTTCCATTCCCCAACTGGGGCCCAGAGCATCGCTCCTGTGTTCCCAAATAGCTGTGAAGTTCAAATAACGGACTCCAACTGACACATAAAAAGGAACACATGTAACCACTTACAGGCCAATTAATATCGGGGCGGGGAGAGAGCCACGGGGCGGGAGGCCACTGGGGTTGAAGTGAACAGAATGAGGACTGTGCTTCCGGCCCTCCGGCTGAAATGGGCTATTATGTGTCATCAGGAAACTTAAGAAGGGGGGAGAAAACAACCTCTGATCAAAGTCCCTTTTGTCAACTTCTAACAGATTAATAGATGACAGATTTTGCACTTAGAGCTCTACTGCAAGGTCAAGGGCACTGAAATGGGGCTCGTCGGGACTTTTTTCTTCTTCGGTTCAGCTGCGGGGCTGCGGCCCTCATCGTTCTGACAACTTGGCTGCCTGAAATGGCTCCAAGAAGGCCTGCCTTCCCCGGGGTTTGTGTCGGGGAGTGGGGGGAGGAGGCCCCTCCTTAGTACCCGCGGTGACTCTCCCTGCTCAGCCGCCCGCTAGAAGTCCTCTTTCCCTGCAGTCCCGACCTGATCGTACCACGGCCCCCATTTCCCCAGTTAGAGCCGCGCGGTGGCCCTCGACGGACCGCAGAAGGAAGACGCTTCTAAGCTTGGTGTCTAAGTCCCTGGTGACCTGGCCTCACGCCTGTCTTCCCAGAGTCTCCCCAGTCACACAGGCTCACTCGCGGCTCCCCAGATCCCCCTTGCCTTCTTGCCTCCACATCTTGGCCTTCTCTGCCACCCTTTCTGTTCTTTCTTGACGTCCTACTTATCCTTCAGAGCTGTGCCCGTGTTGCCAGTATCAGCTCCTTTGGGAAGCCCTCTCTGACCCTCTGCCCTGCTCTCCCAAGGACAGACTCTATCCTCTGTGACCCCAGACCCTTCAAATATGCAGCCTTTGGCATACTGCCTTACTGTAGGGCCCTTATCTGCTCATGGGTCCATCATCTCCACTTGGCCGTCTGCAGAGACCAGCGTGCCACCCGTCATGGAGCAGGTGCTCCCTGTTACATAGAGGTGGGTACAGGCAGGGCGATTCACCAAGGTGTTAAGGGATCGTGGAGGAAGATCCCAAGGTCACCCGAATAATTCCCACCCTGGCAGAATCTGTGAGTTGCTTCTATGGCAAAGGCAATGGGACAGCACTTTCCATGATTAGGTTATGTTATAAGGCAAGGATGATGGGCTTTCAATCGCATGACTATGGAGTTGACCTGAGTGAGAGTTTGTCCTCACTGGCCCGATGAAGTTAAAGCCATGTTGAAGAAGCCCATGTGGCAAGAAACTGGGGCGCTGCCTTCTAGGACCTAAGGGTGTGCTTCAACTCACAGCCAGCAAAAAGCCAGGGACCTTGGTCATATGAACACAAGGAAATGACTTGGTCACAACCCAAGCGAGCTTGGAAGTGGATCTTTCCGCAGTTGAGCCTCCTGATGAGACTGCAGCCCAGCCTAGACCTTGGTTGCAGTTTTGCGAGCTCTTGTGTAGGGGACCCAGCTAAGCCACACCTGGTCTCCGGATCAACGGAGTCTGTGAGTGTGTTGTTTTAAGTTTCTACATTTGTGCTAACTTGTTACTCAGCAAGTTACCAAACTGATGCAAAAGTCATTCCTAAAGCATGCATTCCCTTGGGTTTGGAAGACCCATATAGCTAGCACAGGGGAGAGTCCTGGGAAGCTTTACTCCTATCAGTAGTAAGTTCTTGTACATTGGCAAGAAATTGTTGCCAACCACTTCATAGAAGATTCCAGAACAAAGGTCTGAAAAATGAACTTGGGGTCAGACCTTGGGAAGGAGACATAGGAAGATGAGAAACCATAGTCAGGGAACAGGGAGAGCTCTGGACCCGAAATCAGGTTCTGGGTTCCGGGCTCTGCTGTTGATTTGCAACGAGACTTTGAACAAAGCAGTCCCCCGCCCCCCTGCCCCCGCCGGGCCTCTGTGAGCTCACCCACAACCAACGCTATGAACGCTCCACCTCCCTCGGTTTTGGCCTTCTGCATCAAAGATGGTTCCATTTTACCAAAGAACTCTGGAGTTTAGAGTATATTCAATCTCTCGCTGTTCACTTGTGCAGAATGAGTTACTTCCGCTTTCCATAATTTGAGGATTGCTGACCACGAGGGACGCATATTTACTAACCTCGTTTCAAAAGAGAGAGAGAGAGAGAGAGAGAGAATGAATCAGTGGAGACGACAGAAAGCTATGCCAGAATCCCAGGCTAAAGTAGACGTCTAAGGGCCTAGCTTCCCCCACCCCGTATTTCCAGTCGGGAATACATTCCATGTGCTTAGGCTAGTGCTAACCTTGGCCCTCTTCCCACTTATAAGGAAGGGCACCATGGCCCGGATTTGGCCAGAGGACCCCAAGTCTCTGGCCTCTGTATTAGTTCAAAAACGAGCATGTATGCCAAGCAGGACTTTGCCGACAGGGCTGATGGAAAAGATTCTCTTTCTGCAGGGGTTGCTGACTTCATAGGATGCGATTTTGTGGGCAGTTTTAAGGTAGGGGGCTGCCTTATAGAAAAACCTATTTAAAGGGGAGCCCTGGTAACATGAGGCCCTCGAACCCAGCCGTCTCGGAAGCCATCTGTACTTACTTAACCTGATAAATTATCTTTTTACTTAAAGGAGTCTGGGCTGGGAGTCTGCCTCTTGTAACACCAAGAATCGTAACTCGTGGAGATAGCTCTTTCGGCTGAGCGTATCACTTCGCTGGAGGTCTCTGGAGAGCCCGGGGCTGAAAGGGAACCCCACTGCGCCATGGGACTCTGGTCCTCTGAAATCGCGAACCCCAGCGCACCATGAGAGAGAGCCTTTCCTCACGGGCTCAGGCCGTCTTCTCACGGGCTTTCGCACTGGGGGCCGAAGCGACTTCTTCCACGGCTGTTTTGGCAACGACACAGAAACAGTCCTCGCGCGGCCGGCTGCCTTTCGGGCCGAACCTCGACCAAAGACCAGCAAAGGCAACCAAGCGTCGGTCAGCGTCCGCGAGGACCTCCGAGGGAACCGGGCCGCGAGGCTTGGGGGCTGGCCATTTGTTGTCCCTGGCCCCTCTCTCTGGCCTCCGCAGGAGCACCTCCGAGGGCCGCCTGCTGTGAAGTTGGACTCCTCCGCCATCCCTGCGGCTGGAACGTTGGCGTTTCCTTGCAAGGGACCACAAAGCCATATTACATTCGAAGTTAAATAAACAAACGTTTGAATCTGTGTTTTATTGGTTCCATAGCATACACCATCTGGTTTGGGGGAGCAAGGAAAACTGTGGTTTTGTTGGTTGTGTGTGTGTGTGTGTTGTTGTTTTTGTTGTTGTTGTTGGGTTGGTGGTTTTTTTTTTTTTTTTTCTTCTTTCCCTTGTGAAAACTCTCTAAGGTTGAACACTGGCAGCGGTCCGGGCTGGTTAAAAGCCACCTAGTTTCCCACATCTTAACTCTCCGCTAAACGTTGGAGGCTGGTCCGGGCCCCCATCTGCTAAGCAGCCTGTTGTGTGAAAATGAGACCCTTACATATGCAGAGCTCCACAGCCCGGCTTCCAAGATCTGAAGAATTGTTCGGCGTGAGCCCCGAGAAGTGCTTATTTAATGTTGACAGGCTGCACCCAGACCAAAGGCTAGAGCGGGGCGTATGGAAAAGGAGCAGAGGGAGCCGGGTGTCTGAGCAGCCGGGCTGTCAGGAAAGGCAGGAACGCCTTCAAGCCCCTGGGTTGCTGGAGACTTCGAACTTGTAATGACTTGAAGGAGAAAATAGGCCGCAGACATTGGGTGGGAAATACGTCGCGGCCTGCCTGGGATCTTTAATCTGGAAATGGCAATGGCTGGTGGGGGGGGGGGGAAGTGGGGAGGGGGGCACATTCCACGGTGGGCGTGGGGTGAGGGCTGACGTCTCTGCATCTCCTGTGGGTCCAGCTGTTTTTGACCAGCAGAGCCTGGAGCTGCTTGAAAAGAGTGGGGAATATCCCCGGGTGGGGGCGGGGGGGTGGGCTCGGAGGCATGGGGACCACAAGTATGAAGCTGGGGGAAGTACCCTCAGAGCTTCGATTTCCACGCCTCTTAAAACCAGGTCTTTGGCGCCCTAGTCTAGGAAATAAAGACGGACTCGGGCATGGGTCACAAACGCGCGGGCCGCGGGGCCGAGGCAGGTAATGAAATTGAGTGAGTTGCCCGTGCAGGGACCAAGACAAACGTGCCTGCGGCTGAAGGGTGGCGGGGACTTAACCAGCTCCAGTGACGGGGGTCATGCAGAAACTCGGCCCAGGCTGGCCAGATTTCTCAGGTTCTCAGGAAAGGTCAGAACTTTCATGTGAAAACGCCCCGTGTTTCGATGCTGGCAGCTATTACAGTTACTGAAAGAAAATCCCGCCGACTAAAAGCCATCTGCGGCCCCCACAAAACCCGCAGGTGTCCAGTCGGTGACCTCTGTGGGAAAAAGTCAAGGAGACGGTCTTGGAAGAGCCTGGAAC
This sequence comes from Paguma larvata, assembly GCA_030068075.1. Taxonomy (NCBI): domain Eukaryota; kingdom Metazoa; phylum Chordata; class Mammalia; order Carnivora; family Viverridae; genus Paguma; species Paguma larvata. The sequence continues at coordinate 107,541,182 of CM057827.1, read as the reverse complement.
GAAGACCACGTGTTCCCTTGGTGAAGGGCGGGAAGGCTAGTCCAGCCACACTGGTCGTTCCCTTGCCTCCACGGGCCTCGGACGACATGGAGGTGACTCCAGGCGCTGGCTTCTCCAGGTTTGTTCCGCAGAAGCTGGGAAGGGCCTCCCTGTACTAATCCCGAGCCCCAGTGGCGGTGGTGGAATTCCAAGGCGAGGGCAACCATTCCTCCCGGCTCTTAGTGACCCAGACTCTTCCCTGGTCTTTCTGCTTTGCCGCTCATTGCCAGGAAGGAAATGTGTCCGTCCGATGTCCCTGCTACACATCTTCCCAGCTCCCCGCCTGCCTGGTCCTCGCCCAGCCACCTGCTTAGAGGATCACAAGTCAGCAAGCTGGGAACCTGCACAGAGTGAAACATGGCCATTTCATCTCTGGCCAGATGTCACCTCGCTTGGCACAGTGCAAGCGTCCTGACTGCCTCAGCGGCCAAAGAACTTCTAGTTTAATTTTTTTCCGGACTTTTTTGGTTTGCACGTTCTTCCTAAGGGAGGTGGGCAAAAAGTCCTAGGTTCAGTTTAAGTCCCTGATAAACACAACTCAGGTGGGTTTTTTTTTTTTTCGGCGATAAAACCTGCATGTTTGTATTTCAAACAATGTAGTCAAAACAATGCAAATTCCTCCTTTTTTTTTTTTTTTTCGTTTTTGGCTTCATGAATATCATTGGTTCCATATGAAATCTTTACACTCTAGGTCCCATACATTGAAACCAAAGCTACATTAAATCCTGATAAGCTATATATATATAAAAAGGGTAGGAGACCTGGTCTCCCATTAGCCTCCATCTTGCTATGGGGTTTTGGTGAGTCATTCACTCTTCTGAGCCTCATTGGCCTCAACTTCCATAGTGACAAGAGGGCATACACCCCCTGCCCCTACATTCCTGCATAGCAAGCACGTGGTGGGGGGGGGGAAAGGGTGAGAACATCGCAAGGAGGGAGGCAAGCACGGTAAGAATTCCTACGGCCAAAACCTCGCGGACAGACAGACTCTATGCTACACAGGCACAAAACCACACGGACTGGAAGCCCACTTCTCGAAACAAGGATAGACTCTGAGCTCGTCGGGGCAGAGGGTTAGGTCCTGCTCTCTTTAAGTCCCAGAGCCTAGCACAACCCATGCGCGAAGTCTGGAGCAGTCGCCGTGAAGCTCCCTCAGGTGAGAATCGGCCACAAGGGACCGAGTTGGCATTTCGCAACTCTTCCATCGCCTCGAGCCTCGCATCCCTCTGTGAGGTAGGATGGGGGGCAGGCAGTGCTGTTCTCCAAACAGAACCGGCAAACAGAGGCTTGGCGAGGCGAGGCCGCTTGGCAAAGCTGGTGGAGACCCACACCTCTCTGAGCAGTGACTCTCGGGGACTCTCGAGCCCTTCTGGGGGCACACAGTCCGGAAGCGAAGGTGCTGTCTGAAAGACCTAGAGACAAAGGAGACCTTTAACTAGCTGATCTGGTATCCAATCAGACCCAGGCTTCCGCCAGATTCGAACATGGAGGGAACAGGAGACATCGAAGATTTCAGAAAATCTCGGAGTCAAAATGAACACAAAGAGAGTTCTATTGCTCACGTGGTTTTGTTTTTCCGTGGTTTGCAACATCATCTGATTTTCTGGGGGACAATACCGCGCCCCACTGTCACTCATCCATGGGACGCACCCTGTTAGCACTCACTGTGGTCTACCCGGGTAGACGGGTATCCGGCTGGGCCCCAGAGCATCTGAGCACGTTGGGCAGGTCTGAGAGTCCTGGGGCTCCGATGGACACGGACCCCGTGGCCAGTGAAGGGCAGGCAACGGACACGAACGCACGCAGGCTTACACACAAAGAGAGGAAACCACATTCGGTCTGGGCTGGCCCCCAGCTGAGGAAGAAACTTTGAAGAGTGACTACACCCTCAGTAAATCAAGACGTGGGATTCAAACCACTTCCTCCCCCGGCTTTGCGTTACGAACATCGGGCACCTGCTCTCGGGGAGTGCTCACAACCCCAAGAGGGAGGAGTCACCATCGCCATTTCTTGGAGGCAAAACCCTCCACGGACACAGCTCGTAAAAGGCAGAGCCAGGACAGGCCTCCAGAGCTGCGTCACCTGCTGGAAGAGGCCTCCCCGGACTCCAGCCTGCAAGGGTCCCTGGACGCTGAGGCCCTTGGCCCCTGGGCCGTGAAGACGTCCAGGCTGCTGCCCAGAATTGAATGCCCGGGCATTTCCTGCACTTTCATCTGCCCCATCAAACGCAACCGAGTGTCTGGGACAATCCCCGCCCATTTCCTGGGCTCGTCTCCCCAGAAGGAGGTTCTGTAACATCCTCGAAGTGCCGTGGCCTCTCATCTAGTCAGACACCCCCTCGGGGACTGAGGTTAAATTACAAGGCCCAGACCTACTTTTCAGAGAACGTCCCATAAAATCTTGGGTTGACAACCAACAGTGGGACCTCTTTAGGTAGAAGGCTTTTTCTCTCTCCAGAGCTACCACCCACCCCTTCCGGCTCCCTTACTCTCCCAGAGGGCAAGACAGAAGTCTTGCTTGGATCCTGGGGTCGTGCGCCCTTCGGCTTAGGCACTGAAGTCACCGAGCCCTCTTCAGTCTGGTCCCTGCTCCACACTCCCAGGGAGCTCACTCCCTCTCAGAGAACCTTCTTGCAACCCAAGCAACGCTGAGCATTAGGAGGCACTTCCTCAAAAATGCTGGCCTCTGCCTCTCTGCTCACTAGGGTCCCCAGGAAAAGACAAATGGCTCCTCAAAGCCACAGCCACCCCCGGCAGCAGGGACGACAGTTTCGAGCCTTAGATGGACCGTCATCTCTGGGTGTGCTCGGGTTAGTCATTTCTGTCCTCTCCGGCCTCCATGTGTCACCTCTAAAATGGGGAAAGCCTTTTCAATCTGTGCTTTTGTCCATGTGGGGGCCGCTCACCCTTGAGTCAAGGACTCAAGGAAGCCAGCACCATGGAAACCACGAACCTGACCTGCGTTTCCTGGCTCCTGACCTGTCGGGCTATTTCCACCCTCGAGACAGGAGAGCATCGCAAGGATATAAACGCAAGATGGGGAGGAGCACGACGCACGGCTGAGGTAGAAGTCACGAGACGGGATTCCCAAACGTTTCACTGGAGAAAGAGAGCTTGCGGCAGGAAGGCAGCACGGGAGGGCAGAAAGCCCTTGAGTTGAGACGTGAGAGACAAGGACCCGCATCGCAGCTCAGTCATCAACTAGCTAGCTGACCTTGGGCATGCTGCTTGACCTCCCGCATCCTTGATTTCTTCCTCCGCTAATGAGAGGCATTGCAACAGCTGATCTGCGCCTTAAGCCAGAGAATCGATACAAAGCGTAGAGGAGGGCCCAGAAAATAGCTTGGAGTTTGATCCGTTTTAGTAAAGCTATCCACAAGGCTGGTGGCAAAGGGCACCGTACAAATACCAATGAAGCTCTAAGAAGGGGGCAGGCACGTGTTTGCCATGGTGAGAGCTTGGTGCCTGGCCAGGGGAGATCCTTCCTAAAGGGGAGAAGGCTCAGGACTCGGGTGGCAGAGACACCTGACTCTGGGTCTAGGCTCCACCATTGCCACCAGGGTCTTGGGCCTTGTAACCCCTCCCAGCCACGGTTCCCCTTGGCCTGAACACAGGGCAACCCCTCCCATGGCATGGAGTTGTGCGGCTCAACAGGACGAGGTGCCTGGCACAGAATAGGCCCTGTGCCGGCTATAGAGGTCGTAGCTGGCTGTACATGTGCCTGCGTGAGAGGAAGACGCCTTAGTAAAATCCAGAATCTTCTTTAATTATTTAGCAGCCTCAAAGGACCTTGATCCTGCATCTGCGTCTGGCTCAGAAATACCTCTCTTTTCTCTGTCTCTGTCTCTGTGTGTCTCTCTCTGTCTCTGTCTCTCATTCTCAGCCACACACACACACACACACACACACACACACACACACACACACCATAAAAGAAAGAGAAAACCGCAGTCAGCCTGGGGTGTTCCCAGGCATAGAAAAAACATGTGTGGAACAAGTACCCAACGCAATAAATCAAACTCTGGGATTCAAATCCGAGCCGGGGTCCAACCTCCAGTGCCAGTTGCGTCAGAGGGTGGGCCGTACTCTCTGTTCCTAGAGCCAGCGATGCCTGGAGCTTCTGGCCCACTCTTCCGGCCACTCCTGAGGTAGTTGACCCCTTCCAGGGAGCTCAAGAGTGCCCAGAGTGGGAGGGAGAGAGGAGAAGTGGGCTGTTGGCCATCGGGATGTTTGGCTTAGCTGAGCCAAGGGGACGGCTATAAAACCTGGTGTGGCAAGCCGCCCTGATCCCCAGAGTGTTAATGTCGGCAGGGATTGTAGAAAGACACAGAGGTGTGCACACAGGAGCCCCTGGGTGGGTGGGGGGGAGACTCAGACTCTAGATACGCCTCAGCCTCTAATTGCCGGATGATCCGAGGCAAGGTTTATCACATCCGAGCAAGTTTTATCACAGAAAATGAGAGGCTTAGGTTACTAGATGCCGTCCAAGAGCCTTTTCTGCAGTGAGATTTTGCTGGATGGCTCTGATACCATTTAGCTAGTCTGCTTCTCGCTGGGCTGCAATTCATTTCAAGAAAGCAGTTACTAAATGTTGATTGCCTGCCAGGAACTTGTGCTGAGCGCTGGTTGGGCCAAGAAGACAAGACATGGTTCCTGTTTGGCTGCCGCCAAGGAGCTCACAGTCTTAGGAAGGCAAGCATATATTTAATCAAATAAATATAATCCAAGACAACACATACTGTAGCCGCAATCCATTTTCCCAGGGAGGCTGCAGAAGGCTCCGTAAAGGAAAGAGATACCCGAGTGAAAGTTTAAGAGATCAGTAAGAACTTCCCAAAACACCGAAGGCAGAGGGTACGACAGAAACCAAACCAAAGGGGAGTGCCGACGGATATGAACTTCATCCATGCCACTGTAGCATGGAGAGGGATGGAAGACTAGAGAGACTCGCAGGAGACAGAGTGTGGAAGAGCATGGATGAGAGGCAAAGAATTAGTTCTTTATCCTACGAGCAATGGGGAGCCATCGAAGATTTCCTGGCGGGGGAGGGACAAAATCAGATCATTCATTTCGGCAGTAACATAGCGCCAGCGAACAATAGTGCACGAGCCAAACGTGGTCCACCGCTTGTTTCTGTATGGCCTGTGAGCTACAAATATTTTTTTAGTATAACTTTCCTGAGAAATAATGTGCATACCATATAATCATTTATTTATAATATACAACGTAACGGCTTTCAGCAGACTCGCAGAGTCCTGCAACCTCTACCTCGGTCAATTCCAGAATATGTTCACCTCTTCGAAAAGAAACCCTATACACTTTAGCTGTCACCCACCCCATTCCCTCCCCTGACCTCAGCCCTCTTTTCTGTCTCTACGGATTTTCCTATTCTGGAGATTTCTGATAAATGGAACCTATAACATGTGGCCCTTTGTGTCTGGTGTCTTTCACTTAGTATAATGTTCTCATGGCTGAGTCATAGTCCATTGAATGGACATACCACATTTTGTTTCTCCATTCATCAGTTGGTGGACATTCGGGTTGTTTCCACCAAAGAAGAAGATACAACACAGACACAATGTGGCTTCCACAGCCTAAATATCTCCATCTCTTCACAGACTTCATGTGCACCCTGCACGACAAGGAAGCAAGACTGGAAGTCAGAAGCCCAAGTCAGGGATTCCAACAGTCCTCACGTGACATCCGATGGTGGGTTCACCTAGAGGGAAGGAGGCATATTTTGAGTGGTAAAATCAGCCAGACTTGACTGGATGCTTCGGCGAAGGAGAGAACTATTGAGGAAAATTCATTTACCATCAAAGAAACTGAACTTCAGACAGACAGAGCGTGCAGTCCACGGTGAACTCACTGGCGGATGGCAGAGCAAAGCTAAGAACACAGATCGCCTCTTGAATACGACCCACAGACTCGTGAGACTTCGGGAAAGCAGACTAAGCTGGCGGCCTTGACCTTGCCATACGAGGCTTTCACCCCGTGGCTAATCAGCCACAGGCATGCATCCCGCGCTGACACAGTGCGTCACCAGGAGCTGACAGTGTCTCCTGGAGTGTGAATGTCTCGCGTGTCCCTCAAAACACCTTTGCAGCCTTCTCCTGGTCGAGACCTTTCCTTTCAAGTAAACGGGCAGTTTGCTCCTCCCGTCTTCCTCAGTCCCTCCCGTCCGGCCTCTGAAGCTGTGAGCCGATGCTCTGCTCACGCCTGTGCTGGGGTAGACTTCTGCTCAGGCACAAAGCGGAAGTAGCCGTGGTGTCCCTACCACGTTTGCCTGGGAGACAGGACCGTGGCTCCTGCAAAGCCGCAGGGTGCCCGGCCCAGGATACCGAACGAACCAAGACGAGTTTTCCCTGCAGTCCTTGTCTCTGGTAACTGTGCCTTCCAATCTCCTTCAACTCTCTGGACATCAAAAGAATCCAAAATCGAGCTTGGCAGAAAAGGCTCTTCCCCACTGTGCCTCAACATACCTCACCAGCCACGCCCTCTGCCATGTCTCTGTGTCTCAGCTCTCTGCTTCTCTCACACTCGGCTTCCCAAACGTACCTTTCCTGCCTGCCTGCTGTCTATGCACTCCTCCTGCTCCTGCCATCGTCCCCTCCCCCCCCACTTCTCTGCCCAGAAAACTCCTATTTGTCCTTCAAAACCCATTCGAATATTCTGGCTCTAGGAAATCTCTCCCTCCAGCTCCTGGCCACACTGAGTTGTGTGTCTTTCTCCTCGACTGGGCCTTGCCTTGGGTCTACCTCCTAGGAGTTTAAGGGAGAGACTGGCCCATAGTCTGCATCCTTTAGATCTCTGCTGAATGCATAAGAGAGTGAGTGGGTGGGTGAGCGAGCTGGCGAACATTCTTCCCCCTCATCCTTCAATTTCAAGGGGAGCTGCATTCTCGAAGCCCCTCTGGATCTTTCAGAGGAAGCCGCTCTCAGCCTTACTGCCTTCTCTTCCATTGATCCTGGGATTTATGGCACTATTGTTTCCTTTTATTAGGCTGTAATGGCCTCCGCTCAAACATGTTACATGGAAATAGGCTAATTAAGTGTGTCAAATAAGTCACCAGCCCACAGAGTGGCCGGCCCTCCGCGGGCAGTGCCGTGGTGACTCGTGGTGGAGGGAGGCGGGCAGGGCGCAGGGACGGCGTGTCCTCCTTAACCCCGTTTCTCAGAGCGGCGGAGGCCCCCACACATCAGAGGCTCACGGCTTTGCTCCGGGGGCCTCGTGGAGTCACGTGCGCCGGCACGAGCTGGGGTTGACAGCTCCCACGTTGGGCAACTTGCTTCCTGTTCCTCTGCCTGTTTCGTGTCTCGGTCCACCCAGGCAGGGGGAAAGAGTTCAGGTCTCCAGTCCAGGGAACCTTCTAGTAGCAGGCCTGATGATCGACTCCTGCGGGAAACCTGTTTCCCCCACTTCTGTCTGTCTGTTTCCCACCCAGCCCCACTTCCCAAATCCATGCTTGTTTGCAGTCGGCAAGAGATGCTTCAGATCTTGGATCAGAGGTGAGTGCCTGTCTTTTGAGGAATTTCCAACAGGCCCTCGGGCTAATGAAGACTGGACTCCCAGACAGCGGTGTTCACTCTTTTAGACAAGGATATCTCCCTGGGTTCGTCTTGTCCATGAGGGAATGGGGCATTTGATGAAATTCGCATGAGAAAGAGTCCCTTGAGGACAGGGACATGAACTCACATGAACCATTTTCCGTTTTGTTCCGCCCCATGGGAAAAGCCCCATGGGAATGCATTCTTCAAGGCCCAGGCAAGCCCACAGTCTTCTCTTCCCTTGAACTTCTGAAGATGAACCGCCTTCAGGAGCGCGTCTCAATAATACTAACCCTGTAGGCTCATCGGAGGGCTCTGCGCTCCGAGAAGCTTGGAGAACATTGTGTGAACAGAGTCACACGGACTTGCTTCTGCAGGACTTCTCCGAGCTCTCCACATGTCAACGTGCACCATGAATCTTCACGGAAAGGGTGGCAGGACCCAACGATTCACTACCCCTCCCCAGTGCTAGAATCACACCCCCCCCCCGCCCTTTGCTGTGTGATTTTGCAGTACTTCCCACTAGACCAGGCTATGCATGGCTCTAGTGTTCTTTGACCAACGGAAGATGGGCGGAAGTGGGGTGTCTCAGAGCTGAAATAGTAACAGACACGACAAGTGTCTGCTAATTTTCTCTCCCATTTTTGTCATTGTCGTGAAAAGAGCACAGCCCTAGCTGCCCTTATCCCAGAATGCAGCTAGTGAAGAGACTTAAAACCAACCTATCATCTGAAAGAGAGCTGCCCCACCCAACCCCTTCCTGCCAGGGAATGACGAGGTAGCATTGAGCTGATTTGTTACTTAGCAGTAACTGAGTGTATTAGTTTCTTATTGCTGCGTAACAAACTACCACAAACTGAGTGGCTTAGAGCAGCATGCATTTATTCCCTTACGGCTCCAAAATCTGGTCTCACTGGGCTAAAGCCAAGGTACTGACAGGGCCAGTTCCTTCTGGAGACTTCAGGGGAGAACCTTTTGCCTTGTCTTCTGCATCTTCCAGTGGCCACCTGCATTCCTTGGTTCAGGGCTCCTCTCTCTGTCTTCAAAGTGCATCACTCCAATTATGACATTCCTTACTCCTCACTTTGACCTGCCCACCTCCTTCTCACAGGGACCCTAGTGATGACATTGGGTCCACGTGAATAGTCCAGAAAAATCTTCCTATCTCAGTATGCTTCATTTAATCACATCTGCAAAGTCCTTTTTGCCACACAAGGTGGCATTCATAGTTTCTGAGGATTAAGATGGAGATGTGTTTGGGGTCCACGATTCAGCTCACTACATGGCTGACACAAAAAAGGATAAAATATATAGGGGTTCTTGGGGTGCCAGGGTGGCTCAGTTGGTTAAGCATCTGACTTCGGCTCAGGTCATGATCTCACAGCTTGTGAGTTCGAGCCCCATGTCAGGCTCTGTGCTGACAGCTCAGAGCCTGGAGACTGCTTTGCATTCTGTGTCTCCCTCTCTCTCTGCCCCTACCCCACTCACTCTCTCTCTCTCTCTCTTAAAAATAAACATTAAAAAAATTAAAAATACAGATATATAGGGGTTCCCCAAGTTTTTTGGATTTTTTCCCCCCACAGAGCAACTCAGAATATCTTCTCCCTCCTTCCGAGGACACCACTTTTGGAAATTGGACCATACCCCTACTATTGGGTATTTCTACTGCTAATTTGCAATTAAACCGATACCCCATTTGGCCATTGTAGGATTACAAACTCCTGCAGATTCATTTTGGCCATTTTCCGTTGCTGAGAGGGTCTCCTACTTTCCTAAACCCTAAAAGAGGGATAACATCTGTCAGGCTTGAACGGATCGAATTCCATAAGATGCTTTTGAGCGTGTCTAGGTGGTGACCAGCCATAATTTCCCAAGAGACAGTCCTTGTCTTCTATGCCTGCCTGCCTTTGCCGGAATGGGGAGCTGGCTGCCATGGTGGACGGTGAATGCTCTTTGGCTGATAGAGGTAAGGTCTCCCTGCTAACCATGTCCAGTTTCCCATCCTCTGCCCTTCTTCCTACAGCGTCAGGCGAGCGGCGTGCACGGGCCTGTGTCTGTTTGCCCTGCTGTCCCCTAATATACATGAAACCAGCACTATGGAAATAAATGCCGCCAGTGAGTTCTGTACCCCAGACAGACTCGCAGGGCAACCCCCCGAGAAAGTTTGGATCCTGCAACCCGCAAAACTCTTCGGTCGTCACGGAGATTCCCCTGGTTAAAAGAAAGATCTGTTTTGTGCAAGAAGGGTGCCCCCCAAAAAGGGTTAAGCCCTAAAAGGTTCATTTCCTCTGCTCTGCCTGCTCTAGAATCTGGGATAATTCCTGCCATTAATATTTTAAGCAACTAATTTGACATTTTTCCATTTAATTAACTTGCATACATATGAGGACAGGGTTTTGAGAGTACTGTGACATTTAAACAAAGTTATTTAAGTGTTCCCATTTCTGGTGGAGTGCTGCTTTTTTCTTTGCCTTTTTTTTTCATTCTTTCTTTTTTTGCTCCGTTTCTGTTTTGCATTCCTGATTCTGACGCTGGCTTATTAGCTCAGAGAAGCGACCAGATTTCCCAAAGCAAATGTCGCGCAGCCTCAGCCTAGGTGACGTGGGTGGGCCTGGAGCTCGGGGCTGCGGCTCTTTTAAACTCGACCCTGCTCTTTTCCAGGCCTTTCTACAAATGGCGTTTCAATCAGAGCAGGCGGCGTCACGGGCTGATGTTTGCCTGTTGCCACACCAACCCCGGGTAGGGGTGGGGGAGGAGCGGCGGGAAGGCAGAACATTTATCAAACGTAACCATCTCCGCAGAAGAGCTGGGGCTTCAGGAGGGAGACAATAGGTCCGTGACGATTTTCTCGCCCAAATGACAAATAATTGCTGTCATATCATCAAATGATTAAGAAATAAAGGAAAACAGACAAATGGAGCGTATCCGTTGAGGGATGGCGTGGGGGTCTGGGGGGAGGCCGGCTCAATGTTCCGTAATTGAAAAATTGCACCCTAATTAGCTCCCGCCCCAGAGAATTCATGAGTTCTAGGCGCCATCCAATGCGCAGCCCGCCAAGTCACACAACTTGCAGCCATGAAAGTTTACTGCTGGGGTCGGAGGGGGCTGTGCAGTCTCCAAACACATCCAGAAGAGGGAGGCCCGTCAGCCTGCCCAGCCCTCAGGAAGGATTCATTACTTCATACTTTCATCTGCCATAATTAATCACAGATTTTCTCTGCCTATCAACAGCCCCGGCTGCTCTCCCCAGATGAACCCGAGCACTCATGCCTCCAGCTTATCGGTGGTGGCCAGCCGGGCCCGGCTCACACGAGGTCACAGGAGGTGCCTTCCCAGGATACAAAATGGCGCCCCCTTATCCCGGGCGCCATGGGAGAGCATGGGTCCCACGTTTGAAAGGAAATCCCGTTGCAAACCGAGCTCACGGGACTCTGGAGAAATCCACGTCATTTCCACCCACGTTAAAGATAGTCTTTGGAGACTTCTAACGAGGCCGTCGGGAAGAATAGCACTGCGAGAGAGGCGTGTCCCCATTCTCTTCCATCCCCTCCCCCTGGACCTGGGTTTGAATCCCAGCCGCATGACCTCATTAGCTGCATGACCTGGGGAGAGTGACTCGGTCCGGCTGAGCGTGAGTTTTCCCTTTCGTGAAATGGAGACCATAGTACCTACCTTTCAGAAAGAAGACGGTGTCTGGAGAATGCCATTGCACAGGATCCGGGTTATGGTTGCTACCAGTGCCTCTGGGTCCCTTTCTGTGAAGTGGGGATAAAGATCTTACCTCCCCACTAGGATTTTAATGAGGATCGAGTCGAGAATGCATTATATGTGGGTAGAGTGCTTTGCACAAAGTTGGTGCCCAGGAAATATTTGAAATGAACTGAATCAAATCACACACAATTGGTTCATTCATTCATTCAACCCATCAGCTAATAGTTGTTAAATGACTACTTTTCATCAGACACTTGGTTCAGTGCGGGATATAGGCTGGGGAGTGAGGCAGACTGGATTCACGCCCTTGGAAGCTCATATTCTAGTGGGGCGCACAATGAAACACAAAGTTAAGAAAAACAACACACGCGTTCTCTGAAAAAAATAGACAAGAACACGGATAGAGGCTAAGAGTTGGTGGTGAGTTTTAAATGAAGACCTAGCGGCTAAAGACACAAGCATGTGAGGAATGGTCAGGAAACACGTTCCAAGCAGAGGAAACAGCATGGAAGAAGCATGTAGTATCTTAACATATTCCGGGAACAGAGAACGGGAGGAGTCGGGCCATGAGAACACACAAGCCCAAATATCAAGGATTTCAGACCATATTAGTTTATCCCTTTTTCTCGTCAGAACCAACCGGGTGTTTGGCGGGTGGTCTTTCGCTCGGCTGTTCAAAACCCAAGCTCCCTGCCATCCTCCAAGGTCTCCTTGGAGTGGCCCATTATAGCCTCTGCATGCAGTCAAGGGCAAAAGGAAGAAGCTTTGGGGGCCAAGACCGGAGGCGGTGTTTCTCACTCGCACTCATATTCCATTGACAAGAACTCGAAGAGACCGCCCCGCCTAACCTCGAGGAGCTGGGGGGATGGCGTGTGGCCGTGTGCACAGAAGGGCACTACCCAGCTGGGGAGAACACATAGCAATCCATGTTTCTGCCTCCCAAAGCGAGGAAGGCTAGGTAGCATGGTGTGAGATGAGAAACGGAAGCAGTGTCACGTAACCAAGGAGAAGCGTGAGGTTCAGGCAAAGAGAATGAGAAGCCATTCCAAGGTATTCCTTACAGGCCGGTTTACATATAATTCAGTGAGAATGGGAAGCCAGTCAAAACTAATGACATGACCTAATTTATATCGTAAGAGGAGATCTCTGGCTGCTATGAGGAGAACACATCTGCAGAGGGCAATAACGATCCCTTGATAGTACCTTGGATTCTGTGATGAGGAAGGGGATGAAGAGTGTGACCGATTTGAGAGCCTTCGGTCCCTGAAAACTGGCTTCGGTCTCACTGGCTAGCCAGCCCACAGGCAGGTGCCGACCTGGGGCTACCACGCACGGCTCAGAAAGATGAGAGAAAACACGAGCACGCTGGGCCGTGCAGCGGGCATACGGTGGAGGAATTCCAGAAGTTTCCACCTGAACCGAAAGCCGGGGGTTCTGTCTCCTCACTGGCCCTCTGGACCCTCCAAGTCTTGCTTCCTTCGTGGTGAGAGAGGCTAACGTTCAACCAGCCTAGCTCCCACCAGTCCCAGTGCTGCGGGGCGGCTGGGATGAGGTGACCAATTCTTGCAGAGACCGCTCACGGAGCGCAGGCTTCAAGTGGTTCCACCGAGTCCTCACAACCGGGCTGGGAGGACGGAAGGAGTTACTATTGACTCTCCGTTTTACAGACAAAGGAAGAGACTCACGTGGCTCTTGTGACGTACCCGACGTGACCCTATTCGCAAGAGCACCGGTTTGGAGACAGGTCTTGGGCTCGCTCTGGTGCAAGGCAACGGAGCGCTCCACTGGCGGGCTTTGCCTAGACTGGCGCAGAGACCAACGGGCGAGCGAGGATCTGCCTGGGGCTCTTTACGGCCCGTGTTTCCTGCCCACATGGCAGCGGCCTCCCGGAAGTGGATGCCGCCCAGTCCCGTGGTCTACCAGTGTCCCCTTCCGTGATGTCTCCGGACAGGTCACACTGCCTTACAGACCTGGCCGATCTTCACGATCCCCCCGGCAGCCTTTAAATACGCGGCATCCTGAGCTACCCCCTACGTACTGCGGCAGGCTCTCCGAGACGGGAGGAGCCAGTCGGCTGTATTTTGAACTCTCCCCGGGCACACGGTGACGTGGCACTCCGATAAAAGCGCCGTGGCCGTGCCAGCTTGCAACGCGGCGGGTTCGGGGAGGCTCGGGAAGAAACCGTGACTACACAGTGAATTCGGAACAGAGCCAGGAGTAGGTAATGGGTCTCCGGCCTTTCTAGTCTCTTTCGCACAGGACAGTCCTCATGCTCCGAAGGGGTCACGGAGGGGTCCGTCCTTCTCAGTGATTGGAAAATATCAGCGCGGGGCGGGAGCTTTGAGGTTATCTTTCCACCCCAGCCGTTCCCGCGTTTCCGTCGGGTCGACCGCATCGGGCTTTCAGGAGGCGCGCTCCGTTCCTACCGCCTCGGCGACCTTGGCGTTTATATTTTCTCAAATACCTCTGGCGATTCTGTTCTCGGCCATGGTTGGAAACCACCGACCCAGCCTTACAGTCAATAAAACCGAGGGCCAGAGAGAAGTAATTTGCCTAAGATTACCTGGCCCAGGAGCCAAGTGTCCCGGCTCCTTCCACCAGGCCTCCCCCGTCAGAAAGCCCATCCTCGCAGGGGGGCAGGGGAGAGGGCGGCCGGCCAACAGCGGCAGGATGGGCCACTCTGTGGGAAGAGTTTCTCGGAGAGACACCCAATCCGCTGACTGTAGCAGCTTCCCTCCCCCCCCCCCACCCCCCCCGGTTATTGATGCCTCTTTTCCCTTCTCTTCCTGGTACTTCCCCTGCGAACGTGAGCAGTTCCTCACAGGAATAAATTACGCGCACGGCCTGCAGTCTATTAGGTAATCGGTGATGTACTGGCTCGGGGAGCCAACGGGCAAGACGGGCTGTCTGGAGCGAAGGCCAGCAGAATGGACGGTGTGGGCCCAGTGCATGGAGGAGTCTCCAGACAGAAAAGCCCAGCCCTCCAGCCATGGTTGAACAGTCTGGGCTCCCAGAGATGGCCTCGCAGGCCGAACTTGAAAGCAACTTTGGAAACAGCTGCCTGCCGCTCTGTGGGGGCTGCAGTTCTGCGGGCCCACGGCCCCCCTCCCCGCCTCCCACCGCCCCGGTCCCCGAGGAGGCCTAGCTCCGATCCAGCTGGAACTAAAGCCTGCCTCTCAGATCTTGGGGTTCATTCGAATGGCCAGGGATCCTGTTAACAAGGAGGAGGTCCGGGAGACCCAAAACTGCATTCGCAACCAACGTCGGGATGGCACTCGTGCTGCCGATCTGGAGAACAAGGCCCTAGCGAGGGGTGTGGGCAGAACTCAGGGATCAGCCGGCTTTTTCTAGTGCAGGTTCTTTTCTCCAGCCACCTCCTTTGCACGTGCTGTGTCCCCTGCCTGCAACGCCCTCCCCCTCCCCTGGTACCTGCTTCGAAAGCTGTTCCCCAGTCACGGTCTGGCTTGGACACGCCTCTAAGAGTCTTCATTGACCCCCGCTCTGGCCTCAACTTAGAGCAAATGATACTTGCGCCTCTGTCCCGCTCACGCTCCGCTATAGCAACACTTACTCTCCTGAGAGCGGTTTGCCCATTTGTCACTCGATGGCCTGGGAACTCTGTAAAAACTGTACCCACTCTTTCATTTCTCCATGCCCGAGCCTGACAGCGGGCTCTGCTAGCCACTGGGCACTGTGTTAGGGCCCGGGAACTTTTCAGAGAGCCCTAAAAAGAGTTTGAGACCTGAAAACAAAATTATTGGATCCAGAACACGAAAGGAAACGCTTTGCAACAGAAATTAATAAAATTTTAATGAAACGTCTACAAAACAGAATAGTACATCAACCGCATTAATGGTTTCATTCAGCGTTCATAAAAATTTCATGATATTTGAGGACAACGGGCAGGTTAGAGTTTCTCGCTTTGCAAGAATTCCTGAACACCCCCACGACCGCTGAGAAATCAAAGCCGGAGAGCGAACGAATCACGTGTAACCAAGTAATCTCAAAAGTGACGTTTTAAAGTATAATCCTTATTTTCCTTTACAGAAAAAATATACTTCATATGGAATACGGGTGAACTGCAGTACGTTTGATCTGTGTGAGCTGGAGCTTCCAGAGCAAGCGCGTCTAGGTCTTAGAGAGTCTGAAAACAACCTTGATGTCTGGCCTAGGGGAAGCATGCCGTACATTTCTCCGCAAGGCACGGATGAATGGATGGCAACCCAAAGTGATGCTGGAAAGTGTGTAGGTGGGAGGAAGGGAAGAAAAACAGGCGAGAGAAATACAGAAAGCACAAGCCAAGTTTTAAGGCAACAACAAAGGAAGTCCTTGTTAGGGAGAGAAATCCCAGGCCCAACTGGAAGACAGAGACAGGCGACATCGCCCCCTACTGGCTGGAGGAGTCTCGGACTGTCCACGCATTCTGGCTTCATTTAGTGACCTGTCATTGTTGCTTCTCCAACGCCAAGAACATCAAAGCCCTTTGGAATTCCCTCAAAGAAAGACGTCAGTGGTCCCTAAGATCAGCCTCGGCCTCTCTCCGGGAAGGAGGCTCAGGGGGAGCTGTACCACTGACTTCATGTCAGACATCTTGGAAATGGATCCAAACCCATCTTGAACCTATTTCTACCTTCCTCCTGAACCACCTCCTGGGTAAGATGTTCCATATGTTCCTTTCCCTGATGGAAAGTAGGCTTTGCTTTTATTTCAAAGGGCATCGTCGAAAAGTCTGGGGCACAGGGCTTTGTTCTAAGACAGGCAATATTCGGGGAGCTCTTCTAAGGAAGCAATCAGAGCCACACAGAAAGATTTATATACAAGATGTTCACGGCAGTATTATTTATAAAAGCGAAAGAGTGGAAACGGTCTAAAGGCCCAACAACAAGGGGCTGGTTAAATAAATTATGATCTACCCACACAATAGAGATCACAGCCATTAAAAGTCATGTTTTGGGAGATTATTTCAGAGACATATCCTATCTTCCGTGAGCCCTTCGTAGGCGCCAGGAGGCACTGTCTCTGCTTTACGGGTCTTACGACAGCCCTGTGAACAAAGTTCTGCTTGTGTTATCTCCACGTGACACACAGGGAAACTGAGGCACAGCAAGCGAAGGTCACGCAGCCAGAGCCGGGCATTGTACGGGCACCATAGAGCTGCACCGTGACGTGGCGCACTGCGAGACGCCGCCTCCCTCTCACAGAGACTCGTGGAAATTCTGAGCCCGGGGAGTGGAGGGGAAGCGGCGGATTCCTTCCCGGATCTGCGGCACACCGTCCGGAAGGAGGGCAGATCGGGCCCAGCCGGAGGAGCAGCGAGGTTGTGGCCAGGCGGCTCTCACGAGGAGCGTTCCCGGAGGAGGAGAGAGCCCAAGCGAGTTCCCAGGGGGTGGCGGCATGCGGGGAGAGTTTAGCAGACACGGAGGACGTGGGGGTATGTCATAACGGCACTGGAGAAACCACAGGGAGTGCGCCGAGGCCCTGCAGCGTGCGCCAAAGCAGGGACGGCGACGGTCGGAACTGCTAGTATTAGCGAGCCCGTCCAGCCACCGTGATGAGTGCTACTCCAGGTGTCTCCTTAAATCTTGAGGACCACGCCTTTCTTCGGGCTATCGGGAGGCCCATTTCATGGGAGAGAAAACTGAGGCCCGGCAAGATTTAAGTGATCTGTCTGAGATTTCGACCGGGGGGCTACAGTGCTGGAGTAGAAGCGTGGGGTGCAGAGGCCAGAGGCCACGTGCTGACCGGCTGTGCGCCCCTCCTCCCTCCCGGGGCGGGGGTGGGGGGTGGGGAGGGGGCTGCCAGGCACGGGGATGGGAGTTCACGTTTATCCCCCAGCTTTTTGTGTCCCATCAGCTACAGCTGGCCTCCTCTGCTATTCAGGGAAACCATTCTATATGAAAATGATTGCAGAGCCTCCTGGGTTTATGAGAACCCCCGGGGAAGCCCAGCTTCTAGCAGCATCAGAGAGGCGAGAGGGGAGAGATGCCTCCTCATGCAGGGAAAACAACCAAACGGTCGCTAGTCTCTGGTTCCTCAGGCTGCTGTGAAGTCCCCGGGGGCATCTGAAACCGAGGAACACCGGCGTGCCCACCCCCAAAGTCCTGGGCCCCTGCTCGGCCCCAGGAGGCTGGCTCTGCCCCGGTTAGCCTCCGGCCCTAGGGCATCAGCCGCTTCCTCCAAGAGCGGCCACCTCCTACCAGGTCCCTGGGCTCTGCACCGGCTCCCCGAGCTCGTAGCGGAAGGGAAGGGCCCAGCCCTCCCACACCCCTACCCACCACCCCAAAGGCAAGCTCCTCTTGGACTCTTTCATTACCTGCTCTCACTGTCTACGATAGCAAACGTGGGGATTTTTCTGGGTGTCACTTTCACGGTCTGTCTCCCCTTCCTGAAGAGGCGAGTGGAGGTCTCTGTGGATTCTGGCTACCGTGCATCTGGAGGGCAGGCTCACCCAAAACCCCGTGACCCACCCTACTCCCCCTGGGGTAAGGGTCTAATAGAACGGGCAGGCCTTGGGGGCCAGTCCAGAGCCAGCATCCCTCCCACCCACAAGCACACACACCCCCCAACAGACCCTCAGGAGTGGGCTCTGGAGCCACGCTGTCTAGAAGACACCCCCTTTCTTGGCCATAGGTGCCCCCCGCCCCGCCCCGAGGCTCGGCCCCTCAGACTGCCCCAGAGCCCAGCGCCGCGCGGGATGTCCTGTCCTCCGCCTCTACGGGGCATCTGGTGGTGAGGAAGAGCCGGGCAGCGGGAACCCCTCTGCCAGAGAGAGCTGGCCCGCAGAGGGAGAGAGGAAAGAGGAAGAAAAGCCGCGAGAGCGGGGGAAAGAGCCTTCAGCAGGACTGTGCAGTTCTGGATTCCGGTTCCTCAGAGGCAGGGCTGCAGTTTACACCCCGGGGGTTGGTGAAACATCGCCATCTCCCTCCCGCGAGGTCATCAGCTTGCTGGAGTGGAATGTCCCTTGCAGCCAAATGGGCCCCGGCTGAAGCAGCCGGAACGAGACCATCAAGGCCGGAGGAGGCCGGCCCCGAGGAGGGCCGCTCTGCAGGACCCTGAAGGAGAGCTCTCAGCTCAGGGCACCATCCTCTCCAGAGCGAGCGGGGGCGGGACGCTGCTTGGGGAGGGTTGCTGCTGAGTCCGTGGACGCTCAATGGCACTCTAGACTTGCTGCGTGATGGGCTCCACCCCAGACTAGTGCCTTCCATGTTGGCCTCTACGCCTTCTGCAGCCTGCCTCCCCCAGACCCACTCGCGATTGCCGTACTGCTGACAGAGGCTGATTCATCCTTTATCTCATGCTTCTGCGTCTTCAATGGCTCCCTGAGTTCCCTAACGCAGCGTTCAAGTTCACTGTCTACCTCCTACAGCCTTAGCGCTCCCCGTTTCAGATTCTGCGTCTTAGCTGGATAGAACTGCTCTTGACTTCCACCTCCGTGCCTTTGCTCCTTCTGTTCCCTCTGCCTAGAATTCCCTTCGCTGGCATCTCTGCTTTGCTGACTTTCACTCCAACTTCCCAGGCTGGGGAGAGGGGCTCCTCCTCCGGGTCCCCGTTTCTCCTGGCCTCCCTGAGCCTATCAAAACTCCGACTGGACTGTGTTGCAACTGGCTGCTTTCTTGTCTTTCCACTTCACTGTGGACTCTGCAAGGGCCAAGATCACAAGGGAACGGAGGATGTTTGCAAAGCCTTTCACACTGAGAAAGCCCATGAGCCCCGCGATGGGGGGACAAGACTGGACCCCATCTGACTTCTCCACGGCTTCTAACAAAGAGCTGGGAGCACAATAAAGAGTCAGCTAGTACTTTCAGACCAAATTCTACATACCGTAACTTTGGTATTGGTGCTAATATTTACAAAGCACTTCTGCAAACATGGACTCACTTAATTTTCATAATAATCATTAGAGGCCTTCAAATTTTTTTCAGAATTTACACGGAGGGGCCACTAGAGTCAGCCCCTGATCCCAGGCCTTACCTGGTGGCAGCCTAGCCCGCAGCACACGCTCCCATCTGAAGTCAGGGTCCCGCTGCCTAGACATATCCGTGTATGTTACGGGCGTCCTTATCTCCCCGTGGGCAAACGCAGCATGGTTATGTGATTGCTTAGGGATGCAGGGAATCCTTAGCCAATAAACGGTCTTGCTCCCAAGATCAATGGCCCGAATCAGATAGCACAGCCGCCCTCTGCCTTGTAATTCCGTTCTGGGGTTCCCTCCCGCCACAGAGAAGACCCCGTGCCTTTCTCATAATCTGTGAACCAGGGTGTAGTGTCAGCGCCTCCCACCTGGCAGGCACGGCTGGCGTCACCTCCCATTTTGCCTTACTTCTTAACTCGGCCTCCACCGTGCTATGCAGCTGTCACCTCATGCTGCGTCCATGCTGCCGAGCACCCCAATCGGTAACACAGGGCTACCGCCCCTGAGGTTTGCTCCGAGATGGAGACGGGGTCCCCGGGAGGACCAGCCATCGCCGGGTCAGCCCAGGGCGAGGGTGCACGGCAGACTGGCACCAAGGGTTGAGGCCCAGAGGGGTGCGGCCACCCTTGGAGGGCGCTTCCACCAGCTCCGGTTGGGCTTTCCCCCCTCCCCGCACTGGGCAATGAAACAGCAATGCCCAAAGCGTCCCACGGCTCCCAACCAGCCCTCTTTCTCTAGCTTCTCCTGGAACTTACTGACCTCAGCGTCATCCTTCCCAGATGGCGAAGCCGTAACAAGGCAAAGCCCAGAGATGGCCGCCCACGGAAGCTTCCAGCCCCTCCCTCATCACAGAGGCCAACCTTCGGTCAACTGTCTCTTCTTTCAAGAGAGAAGCTAGAGCGGCCGCCGGCAGAGGGAGAGGGACTGGTCAGTTGAGACCTGAGGTTGAAGCCTGGCCCTGCCACCCAGTTGCCGAGTTTGCTTGAGCAAGCGGCCCCGTGCCTCTGGGCATCAGGCGGCTTGCCTCCCGGGGAGGGTGGTGGCTTCACTGAGCCGTCCATTTCCTCTTTCCTTCCGGGCCTTCTCGATAACCAGAAGCCACAGTTCTGGGGCAGGGAGAAAGCTCAGGGCACTAACAGTAAAGGTTCCTCCCTTTCTGCAAAAATAACAGACCGACAACAAAACCAGTAACATTTCTACTGAGGAAGCGCTTCCTCCGTGCCAGGCGCCACTCCAGGCCTACCTACTGTTGACTTACACGATTTCACACCATCGTCACCGAAATGCTAAGAGGTGGATATTCTCGTTCCCATTTGAAAGATGGAAAGTCAATCCTCAAAAAAACATTCTGTTTCGTCCACGGACGGGCAGCTGGAGACAGAGGGAATCGAGATTTGAAACTGGGCAATTTATCTGCAGAACCTTTTAGATTCCGCTGGTCTGACCAGTTCAGCTTTTCCTTCCCCATCGAACATTTATAAAATCTGACCATGTGCTTGGACACAAAGAAAACAAAAAACTAATTTAAGATTAGAGATTTTATAAGTCACCTTCTCTGACTGTAATCCAGAAGTTTTAAATAAAAAAATAATGTGGCCGAAAATATTCTTAAGTGCTGGGGAATCAGTAAACAGAGTTCCAGATAACCCGTGGGTCAAAAGCAATAGTCAAATGAAAATTAAAAGGCATCTAGAGACGGATGAAAAGAGGGACATTTTATTTCAAAACCTACGGGATCCCCCAAGAAAGCTCAACGCTGGAGGACATTATGGCCTGAAATGCCTTCCCTATTCAAGAAGAAAGACTAAAAATAAAGGGGTTGAATACACATCATAAGGAATTAGAAAAAAATAAGCAAACGAAAAAGGAAAGTACAAAATGGGAATTGATCAGTACCTGAAATTAATAACCCGGAAAATAAGAGAAAGGGATAAAAAAAAAATACACCAAACGGGTGCTTTGAAACCAGAGCTGGCGGGCGGGAGAGGTCAGTGGTATCCAGCCCCACTGGTCAGTAACACGGGCTCCCGGGGCTCAGGGTCCCGCCCCCCAGCAGGTGGCTTCCTTCCACCGGCCAGCGCGTCGCGCCGTCTGGCGATGTGACTTCCCACCCGAGGCTCCTTGGCCTGGAGGAGTCAGGAGCAGAAATTAAGCTCCTCCGTCTGGGCTTATTAGGCAAAAGAGGCAGTTTTGTGTTTTCAGCAATGAAAGCTGCTGCGGTTTTGTTTTCTCTCTGTTGCCAGGAGTCAAGAGGAAGTCTGTGGTTAGCCGTCTTCGGGTGGAGACGCACACAAACACAGCGGCTGGAGATGACCTCGCTTTCAGCCCGCCCAGGCCCGGCCCAGTGGAAGGAGGCTTAAGGAAACTGAGCGCATGGAGCAGGGGGAGGTGGGGGGGGGGGGGAGTTGGTGGAGAGACACCGCGGGGCCACCCAGACCTGCAGCCGCGCACACCCTTAGTCCGGTCCCGGGCCCACCTCCGTTTCCCATTTCGACAGCGGTATCCTGTAGATCTATTGTTTCTTCAAGGGGACGGGGCAGCCCCATCTGCCTTCGCTCTGTCCGGACACTGAGTTCAAAAGATCCCCGTGAACTCAGTGCCCGTCTCAGGAGGTGTCAGGAGCGGAGTCACGGCAGGCGCTGCGGGCCGCCACCCACTGTGGGTCCCAGCCTCTCCCTCTTTTCCTGGATTTGTTCCGGATGGTAGCGTGCCTGGCCACCAAGTGCCCACACCTCCAGCCTCCCGAGCGTCTGGAGCCTGGCCATTTGCTTCCAGTTCTGGCCGATGAGCTACTGCCTTTCTCAGAAGACTTTCCCTTTCCTCATGTAGGCGCCAATCCTTCCTCTGTCTCCCTTCTCTATCCTGCCTGGAACTGGAACGCGACCCTGGAGATGCGGCATCCACCTTGTGTTTATAAGGTAGCGGCAGGTGGATGAAGGCAGAGCAGAGAAACAGAACGAGGCCAGGTCGTCTGTGGCATAATTAGTTCACCTTCCACCCCGCCCTGGGCTACCCACCCTGGGCTCCTTGCGTCCCGGGTAACACTTCCGCTGTTCAAACCACTGTGGCTGGTGCTTCTGTTACCTTGCAGCCGAAGGTATTCCTACTTGAAACGAGAACTTTGGTCTTTGTAGGGTTTTCACAATGTTTTCACCCCGCCTTCTTATTGGGTCCTCACAGAAATTCTTCAAGGAGGATCAGTATCTTTCTTCCCGTTCTCAAATGAGGAAACCGGGGTTCCATGGATGTGAAATGGGTCAAACAAAGAGTCAGGGTCTGAACTCCAGGACTCTGTGCCCGGGTCCATTGCTTTCCCCACCCCCCCAAAAATCCTTCTTGCCTATCAGCCGTTCAGGGCCGTCCTCATCCGCACTCTACCTCGCCCACACGATCCTACACACAGAAAGCAGAAATCCCTCCAGAGCCAGGAGTGGACACACTCTTACTGTAAAATCCATGCCTTCCCATCAAAGGATCTGGGTTCGAGTCTTGGGATTTCCCCCCTTAACTTGCTATGTGTTGCTGGGGGGGGTGGGAATCTCTGAAAATCTCCCTGCCCATCTGCACGGTGAGAATAGAAGCCCTTCTCCTCCAGAGGCTGTGATAATAAACTCAGAGATAGACGATCATATATGATATATGACAATAAGTTCAGAGAGAGTCATCTCAACGCACTCAGGATGTCACGGAGCACACTTTGCACATGGTGGGGCACGGGTGCCCTTATGACGGGGCTGTTATCATGATGACTTTGGTTTGTCTCGAGGCTGTGACTCCTCCCTCAGCTCAGCCCTCCTTGTGGTCGCCATGTAAATTGCAGATATGACTCACACGCCTTCCTGACTCCTCGCCACCATTTGTCAGCCTCACGGGAGCTGAGAATGTTGATCTTATGAGCCTACACCTTTAAGAAAGGATCGTGTTGGCATTCTGACTTGCTCACGAAGCCAGGCTCTTTGACTTCATGAGGTCTTGACTTTCTTAGTGACCGAAACTTGTCCATTTATCCACTTTCCAAAAGAAGAAATAGACTCTAGGCTGGAGACTCGCAGGGTCGCATGGGACTTAAAAATCCTCTAGTCCAGCCTGCACTCCCGCGCCAAGCCCTCCCCATTCTGGGTTGGCGTCCCTCTTCGGGCCCCCCTCCCCCAACATCCCCGATGGACGTCTAACCTCCACGTGCTCACCTTGGAGACAAGGGGCTTACTGCCTCCCGGGGTAGTCCCTTGCTCCTCTGAGCATCGCCTGCTAGAATACTCTTCCTCAACCAGACACTCGCTGGCAGACACGAGGATGGGTTCTTGGCAAACTTTCCTGTGCACACTTGACTGTGTAGGATGGTGACTGGCAGAGGCAGTGGGGGATGAAGAAGCCCACGTGAGGTGTTACCAAACAGGAAGTGCCATCTGTCCTGGTGGATGATGACAGTGAGGGAAAGCGTCAGTCGGCTGCCCTGGGTGGCTCCGGAGACACCTTCTTCCTTCATCACATTAAAGAACTCAAGAATAGCAATTATTCCGTTAATTCTGACGCTCTGACTGTTCACGGGGACGGGCCAGGCCATGTGGCAGTGACGAGATTGAAATCGCACTCTTGAAACGGAAGTTTATTTCTTGCTCACGTCAGGTGCCCTGTGAGTTTCGAGACCCTCCCTCTTTCGGCAAGCCGTCTGGAACGCAGGGCGTCCAAAGTCACTACAGCCAAAAGGGAAGGAGGAGGCATATCGACTCATAATTGCCTTGGTCTTAGCCCATTGGTCGGAACGAGCCGTGGGGCCCCAACCTAGCTGCAGGGGAGAGGGGGCACCACGGCCCGCCACATGGAATCTGTGGCAAGGGCTGTCTCTCCAGCCTGCCTTCCCCCAGTACATCGCAGGGGACGCCATTAAAGAAATGAGAGTGGAAGGAGGAGCCCACGGCAATGGAAACGGCCCAAGCGAGGTGATGGGGAGCTTTGGGGGAAGGGCTTCTGCCTGCTGCCGTTCGCTGCGAGTAGCCAGTGCATGGCAATCCGGGGTGGGACCTGTGTGCATGGGTGGCCAGTCTCTTCCACCCACAGTGACCATGTGCTGACACACTGGGGACAACCTTTGCGTGTGGAGCGTTCCCGGCATCCCCGTCATCCCTCCCATGGCCATCTTTGCCCCACGCACCCCACTCTCCAAAAACGCGGTCTTGGCCTGCTCTGTTTCTTCTCATTCAGCTCCCTCAGACCTCCATCTTGGCCAGCCCCATTCCTCGGAGGATAAGAAGGGACAGATGGCGCTGGAGAGACCCAGGAAGTGTGGGGGCATCCTGGCTTGCTAATCAGTTTCTGAGTCCCCCCTCCACCCTTTGGCAGGGAAGAATCCGGGCCAGCAGTAAAGTGGAAAGACAATTAAAGAAGAATATAGAGGGGGTAGGGAAGGAGGGACAAGAAGAAATGGAAGACGTGGGTGTGAAGTCCTTTGTGTGTAACGGGGACACAGCAAGCCGAGAGTCATGGCAGGTCAGGTTGACTGGAGGCCTG
Source organism: Paguma larvata (assembly GCA_030068075.1). Lineage (NCBI taxonomy): Eukaryota > Metazoa > Chordata > Mammalia > Carnivora > Viverridae > Paguma > Paguma larvata. Next base: position 107,516,466 of record CM057827.1, on the reverse strand, counting down.
GAGGGCTCGGGGTGCCTCGGAAGGGTGAAAGTTTCTAAAGAGTCGAAGCGCAAGATAATAAGATGGACAAAGAAACAGGGACCTCAGTCTTTTTCGTCTCTCTGAGAGGTGAAGACGGAAAGCCCTCTCTTTCACTTGCTGGCTTGTGCTTCTTTGCAAGTGACTTCATGGAGAAATCGGGTCACCAGGAATCCCCACATGTACTCGGGTTACATGAATACAAACTCAAAGCTGAAAGAGTAGCATATTCCGGGGGCTGGCAAGGCAACTGGGTAAGAACCAGAAGGGGCTGTAATTGTTGAGAAATATACTACTATGCTTTGGCGAGCTCAGAGGACGAGGCGAGTGGCCAGCAGCAGCCGGGAGCCACTCCTCCACCCCCAGTCGCTGAGTCGGAGAGCCCGGTGACCCCTCTGCCCCTCAGCCTGACAAAGCTTTCCAGGCTTGGGCTCCATATCCTGGATGGAGACTGACTTGGGAGTATCTCCTCCCTCCTCCGCTCATTGTAACTCCACCTGTGGACGCTACAGTGACAGGAGCTTTGCTGGCCGCCACCTCCCTCTGTTGACTCATATGAGGCTTCCTGTCAACTAAAAACCCAACATCTTTCACTTGTGCTGTTGACCCAGGTATGCCACATCCTGTGTGTGTCTGGTGGGTATTCTGAACCCCAGGCAAAGGTCTCTCTCGCCTTTCATCTTGGTATGCTTTAATTTGAGCCCAGGGTTCATGTTGGCTCGGCTGAGGCCTTTTCAAATCCTGGCCCTCGCCTTCCCTGAAATGTCCATCCTTCCCACTTTCCCACCTGCCCCTCTCGGGGCCAAGGTGGTTCAGCACTCTGGGTGAATCAGGGCCTCGGGCTTTGGAGTCAGACCTATCTGGGTTCCAAATCTCATCACATCAATGGCTACGGGAATCTGGGCAAGTCGCTCACCCTCTCCTGGTCTGTAAAAGGGGTAACACAACCTATCTTACGGGGACGCCGTGAGTAGTAATTCCATTCTAGTCATTGCTAAGTGTTGAACAGGATGTGGCTAAAGACAGCGTCCCTTGGCATACCCCATCTAGGCTGCTCGGCTGGGCTCAGGTAGCTAGATTCATCCATCCCCTTTGACGTGTGGGTATTCTGTGGGAAACAAGGCAAATTCCACATGAATTCTCAAAATAAGACTTAAGATTTCTGAGATGTTTCCCATCCACCACTAGCATACGATCCTCAAATCTTCAAGTCCAAAGTCAGTCTCTGCCCTTTGAAAGTCACCCCGCTAGATAGGCTATTTGGAGGCACAGAGACCAAATGGCGCCTTTTGGCTCCCTCAGTGCTCCAAGGAAGAAATCCAGCTCTCCAAGGGCGCCTGGGGGGCTCAGTCGGTTAAGCATCCGATGTCGGCTCAGGTCACGATCTCACAGTTCGTGAGTTCGAGCCCCGCGTCAGGCTCTGTGCTGACCATAAAGAGCCTGGAGCCTGCTTCGGCTTCTGTGTCTCCCCCCCCCCTCTCTCTCTCTGCCCTTCCCCTGCTTGTGCTCTCTCTGTCTCTCAAAAATAAATAAACATTAAAAAAGAAAGAAAGACACGCAACTCTCCAGTTTCCAGAGCTGCCTCTTCCCCTGGGCGCACTGCCTGCCCGCGCCGCTCTCCCCAGCTCCGGGAGCTCTCCGGATGCTCCGAAGGAACAACCTCGGCAGCTGGCCCGCTCGCCGCCACAAGCAACGGTCTAAATTGTGGCTACTCTGACCTTGATCTTCGGCCCCACTCCTAGGCTGGCAATGCAGAAGAAAGCACGGGACTTGGAGAAAGACAAGCCTAAGTTCAAATTCTGCTCTCTTTCACCAGCTAATAGTCTTGGGCAAGTCACCCGCCCCTTTGCGACCAGATTGGCAGGACTACAAATTGGGATAACAAGACCGTTCTCACTGGTGATTGGGGAAGTTATGAGGAAGGACTGGCTCCTTGTGTGTCCTCAACCACTGTCCCCCACCACCTCCCTCTCTGCCTCGATTCCTCCAAAATGTCAGGTTCTCTTTCCTTCTCGTCTTTACCCCGCAGGGCACAGCACAATGCAAAATGAAAACAGCTGGCCATCAGGAGACCTGACTTTGAGCTCACCCAATTCAGAACATGACCACCAAGTCACGTATATGAACCGTGCCTCAGTTTCCTCATCTTTACAACGAGAGGAAAGAGTTAGAGACCGATATTGTTAGCTTTGGCTGGTTCCATGCCTGCTGCATGCCAGTCACGCCACCAACGTCACCTGTTTACACTAATCCAGTGGCGCAAGGTGCCATTGTTATATGAGGAGGAGCAGGCACAGCACTCACGGGCACGGGCCGTGGCTAAGGCTTCTCCACCTCATCCCCCTGCCCTCCCTTTGGCTGCTTTGTGACCTAAGACAAGTAACTCAACCTCTCCGTGCCTCGGTTTCCCCTCTGCAAACTAGGGTGGGCATGAAAATTAAATCGGATCCTGCACACGGAGGCCTCATCCAAGGCCTGGCCCATGGGAGCCCAGCATAATTAGTTTCGCCAGAAGACGTGAGGTGTCAGAAACCTGCTGAAGGTCGCCGATGTAGGGCAACACAGCTCCTAGACCGTGCAGAACGCAGTGTGTACGTGAGCGTGGAGGGTCCTCCAGGAGCATCTCTGGTGTTGACCCTGGGGTTGGAAGTCTGGTAGCCTGGTGTCCAGGAGAAAAGGATGTCAAGGGGGAGGTGTGAGTTTCTGGGGCGCTAAGCTCTCCCCCACACACAGCAGACCACCAAGACCCCAGCACGCACGCCCACGGAGAACACACACACACACACACACACACACACACACACACCCCGCAGGAGCCATATCCTCAGCTCCGCCAGCTCCGGGGCTCCATCCCGGAACCCAGAACTGCTCCGAGCAGAGCTTGGACTCAGTAGTCCCATCCATATGCCTGCCTGGGCCCCAGGCCTCTGCGGGGTGCTGGGAAGGACGCATGGGAGAATTCTCTTCAATGCCATGTTCGTTGAGCACCTGCTCTGTGCCAGGCCCTACACAAGGCACTGTGACTTTAGAGGCAAAAAACTCAGGGTCACCAGACTCATGTATGAAACTGGCTCATGGTGCAGCACCGAATAAAGACCAAAAGATGAGTCCAAGAAACTCTCACCGGTACAGGGGACATAAGATGAGACTTAGAGTCCTAAAGGGTCATCTTCATGGGGACAGGGTGGAGAAAAGGTTCTCCAGGCAAGAGAAACAGCTGCAGTTCTGTGCAGAGGTAAGAGATACGCTGGTCTATCTGAAGCTGGGTGATGGGGAGGGCGGCGATGACAAACAAGGCTGGGGACCTAAGCTAAACGTTTTGGCCTTGTCTTATGTCAATGGACAGACACTGAAGGGTGCCAATAAGGAGTACATAGAGAGAGAGTTCTGAATTAGATGCCTGGGAAGACTTCCCGGAAGAGGTGGCTTTTGAGCAGGCCCTTAGCAATAGCCAGAACTTTGAGAGGCGGAGACCAGCGATTAGGCAGTGAGTGAGCCAGGGCACGGAACGGCAGGCAAGGGGCCATCTGGGGAACAGCCAGGCCAGCAAGAGATAGTGGGGAGGTGTTGCAAGAGATGACAGTGAGGCTGCATGGAAGGGCCATGGAAGGTCAGGGAAGGGAGAGAGCCCTTCGGGCTGGGAAGGGTCAGAGGAAGTCTCATGAAGAGAATGAAGCCATCAACGAGTCGATCGGTCCATGAGAAGGCCTTGTTTGGAACCTGCCAAGTTTAACAGGTTTGTGTGAGCACAGGTGTTGCCCCAGGCAGGCTGCCTCTGCCCGCCCCCACCCCGGGGGCCCCGCCTCTGCCCTCGTAACCGCACCTTCACCAAACCTACCCCTCTGGAGTTCCACCTCTTTGGGAACCTCAAAGTTAATCTTTTGAGCTCATCATCAAAGTTAATCCTCGAGGCCATACAACCTAAGCCCCGTAATGTATCTTTGAGAACGCTGCAGCCCAGGGATGGGAAGTGACTTATCCAAGGTCACACAGTGACCCTTCGTAGTGTCAGTGCCGGAATTGGCACTGGGAATCTCAAGTCCCCTTCCTCTTAAACATCAGCCATCAGGGGTTCACAGACGTCTCCAAACCAAAGACGTCTTTTGTCACGGAAACTTCTTTCTTAGGAGGAAGAAGAAATTTGCTCATTAGGACCCAAAGGACTGAATCTAGGACTCTGAGGCTTTAAGCCACACGACGAGTTCTGAAGAAAGACCTGGCTACTGCAGTACCGAAGCCAGACCACGTGGGTCACCCGCCTCCTTCCCCAGACTCGAAGCTGGCCTGAGCCCTAAGTGCAGAGCAAGGAAGACGGAAGTGCGGAGAGCGTCACCTGCTTCGTCTCAGTTGCCATGGAAACCTCCTGGGAGACACAAGATGAACCCGGTCTTCAAAACCGCCATTTCAGGAGGCCAAGAGGCGGCCCAAGGCAGGAAGGTGACAGCATCAGGGTGTGCTCCCCGGCCCCTCCCCCCTGGCAGGAGGACACCAGGGCTACAGGCTCACCCATGACCTACTCTTCCTTCAGGGCCTGGGCACCCTTACAGGGCACGTCTGTTCCTCGCCAGGTCAGTAACAGCCTGTCAGAAAGCGTCCGTTTAATAATCCATCCGTGGGAAATTACTGAAGGGGTAGGAAGGTGCCATGAAGATTCAGGTCAACAGAAGTAGGGAGGAAGGGGGGGCGACAAAAGAATATTAATTGAGTGTCCACGAGCTAGACTCTCTCTGGGGTGTGACTGTGTGCTTTTACCGCGACCTCACACTACGCCATGCCCTCTCATTGTACGGGGGCTCAGAGGGGTTCACTGACTTCCAGGGACAAACAGCCACGGAGTGGAGCCCAGCTCAGGTCAGGCGGACTCTTCCATTGGTGCTGTGCTGCCCCCAGAGAGGTCAGAATCGGGGAAACGGCAGGGGTGGAGGGAAGGCAGAGGGAGGGAGGAGGTGGGTAGGGGAGAAGTCAGAGGGCCGAGGCGCAGGGGGACCTGGGGAGTCTGAGTCTCAGGAGTACCTCGATTTCCCTCGTGAGCTTCACTTTCCTCCTGAAAATTTTTATCGACTTTACTGGAACACGAAGCTGCTCCTGGAAGGCAGGGAAGCTGATAGCAAAGGAGAAAATGGGCAGCACGCCTTCTCCCCGTGTCCATTTCGGGGGCCTGGGCTCTGACGTACAGATCTGGAGGGATACGATTCAGTCTGTGGCACCGACCAAGGAAGGGCTCTAATAATGACATCAGAAGAGGCCAGTGGCATGTAGCATTCCTGGCTAGCAAATCTAGCCAAGGCTTCGTCCTCTTTGCTCCTCCCAGGAACCCCTTCAAGAGTAGTTTTGCTTTCTGAAGACTTCCCGCAGAAGAAGGCCCTGTGAGGGACTGGAGAGGCCTGGACCCCACCCCACCCCCCACCGGTCTGTGGGGAGAATGCTGTCAGAGAGCCCCAGTCTTCTTGGGTACTCCCATTGCTGTGAGCCCTTACACCCACCCCACTCCGGGCTTTGATTCTGCTACCTACAACTTGAGTGGGGAGAAGATATGGGGGAGTCCTAAGAACCGCCCCCCCAACTCTTACTTTTCCTATCCATAAGGAAAAAGCAGATTGATGGAGTCCAAAGTAAATCAAGAGTCAAGCTAATGAAGAAGTGAACTGCTGAGACACCTCAGACAAATGACTTAATCTCTGAATTTCTCTTTCTGCATCTGGACATTGGGATGGTTTGTTACGCGGTATTAGAACTCAATAGCTGACACAAACACAAGAGACTTACTCTCTGAATTTCTCTTTCTTCATCTGGACATTGGGGTTGAAACATTACCTCTTTTTTTTTAATGTTTATTTATTTTTGAGAGAGAGAGAGAGAGAGAGAGAGAGAGCAGGGGAGGGAGAGAAAGAGAGGGAGACATAGAATCTGAAGCAGGCTCCAGGCTCCGAGCTGTCAGCACAGAGTCCGATGTGGGGCTCAAACTCGGGAATGGTGAGATCATGACCTGAGCCGAAGTCGGACACTCAACCGACAGAGCCACCCCGGGTGCCCCGAAACATTACCTCCTTTGTGGGGTTTCCAGAATCACTGGGATAGATCGCATTAAGGGGCCCTGATTCTCCATTCCTCCCTGTACCTGCCACCTTTGCCTGTGACTTTGTAACACCTCTCACGACAAAGACATGGAGTGTATCCCCCTCTTGGATTCAGAGTTAGGCCATGTCCTCTTTCGGCTAATGGGGATGTTAGCAAATGTAAGGCAGGCAGAAGCTTAGGCGGGCTCTCAATGATTGGTTTCCTTGCTTTTCCTCTCCCCCATCATCATGAGACCATGCCTGCGCTCACCTGGTGGAGGACGAGAAACCTGTGGAGTGGAGCTGAGCTGCCTCAGTTGTCCTGATGAGGCCAGGCAAGATCAACCAACGGCTAACTTAGCCCCACACCTTTCAGGAGCTCAGCCGAGGCCGGGAAGGAGCTCCCAGCTGACTCCTTAAATTAAGGAGCTAAAAAACTGCGCATCGTTTTAAGCCACTGTGTTTGGGATGGTTTGTTACGCAGCATTGGCACTCGATAGCTGACGCAAACACAAGAGAGTGTGCGATCGGGGCCCCACGTGTGTTTACTTCCTCTGTCGTTCTCCTCACTGCCCTCCCTTCGGACGCGCACGTGACGCTCACAGAGATAGTTGGGACACATCGATCGTGCTCTTGGCGGATGTTGAGCTGCAATCTCATTGTTACTGCCGCTTCAGATTGGTTACAGACGCTGACTGCTCAATTTTGATTAAATACTAAATCATAAGCTGCTTACAAAATGCCTGCAAAAAGCTGACATTTATGAAGTCCAATAAACTACTTGTAAGAACAGGAGTGCTAGATTGGGAGGAAAAAAAAATAAAATCTTCATCCAAACAAACATCGGTTGACAGCAGACAGATGGTCAGAATCCCTTCCTTGTAAACTAGAAAAATTAAGATTTGGCAAGGGTTGTCTGAAAATAACTAGCAAACATCAAAGTTTCCCCTTTCTATGGTGTTTTTCTGGGCCCGGCTTCAATATTTTCACAGGCTACTGCACGGAAAAGGTGTTGCAGGCCTCCGCGTTGCTGGCAAGGAAAGGCTAAGAAATACCAGCAACGATTTATAGGAAGCGAGACTGCCAACATCGCAAAGAGTGAGCGCGTAACAGCCAGCAGCTGCACATTCCCATAAATCCCCAAAACTCAGCATCAGGCCTTCCCTTAATCTGCTGAGGTGTGAGGGGGAAGGCAGGCGGAATTTCCTAATTCGATTTTCCACTCGGATCGGCTTTCAGAGGGGTGTGTGAGTGAATCTTACAGGGCCTTCGGTGATCTTAGAGAAACAGAATCCAGGCTTAAGACCACAGGGCAGGACTCTCCTCACCTTTGTGAAATCAAGGAACTCGGGGGCCAAGAGGGGCTATGGCTCAGGCCCGAACGAGCCCCCACAGGTCCAAGAGAAACACGGACTTTGGCTGCGCTGGTTCTCATTTTTTCCTGGCCTCTCCATGACCTCCGAAGGGCCCGGAGAGGGAGCCCGGGAGCTGATGAGGCGGGCTTGTGTGCTTACGTGGCTGTACGCCCTCCAAAGCCGGCCTGTGTGCCGTTCCTCGACGGGACTACCCCCAACGCCTCAGATACACAGCTTGCAGACAAGACCATGACCTCATGGCTCACCAAATCGGGGCCCCTGCTAGGAGGGCGGTACCTCCTGGTGGAGCGATCGCAGACATTAGGCCTGGGAACTGGATCCCCCCACCGTCTCTGCCTCCTTCTGGCTTAATGGGCAAGACCCTCCATCGTGCTGAGTCTCAGATTCTCTACCCTCCAACCAGGGGAAACCACACACACTTTGCAGGGTTTTTGAAGGGCGACATGGACGCGACATGAAAGAGTGACACTCAGAAGCAAATCACTACGATGTACGGTGAGGGCCATGACTACGTTATGCCCAGGGCATGACAGGACCACGGAGAACACCTGGTCTGTCAGAAAGTAATGCCTGAGCTGTCTTACAGGTGGAATAGGAGTTAACCAGCAGAAAGGGAAAGGAAAGAACATTCCAGAAAAACAAGACTAGCTGAGCAAATTATGGACGACTGGCTTCTGCTTGAACCCTCCAGTGATGGGTGTTTGATGGGTATGCCATCTGAACCCCTTCAGGGCCTCACAGCCTACTGAAGGGCCCATTCTAGTTAAGAAAGCTCAGATTGTCGGAAAACCCTTTCTCACAGAGAGTCTCTCTATGGCTTCCTCCTATTGGCCTTCTTCCCTACAGGGCGTTTCCGGAAGGCAGCTCTTGTGCCTTTACCTCTTTGGGTAATAGGGTCTAGCCCTATCAGCCAAGTAGGGTCTGCACCGTGTTTTCCTTACTTGTGTCATGGCCCAACATTCCAGAAGAATGGGGGTCAGAGCCCCAGAGACGCTCCCTGAACCCATCTGGAAATTAAGTGACCCCGGGATGGGAGCTGAACTTGCGGGTCGAGGGCTCAGCTCAGGGTAGAGGGTCCGGCCCAGCTCTGCTTCCAAGGACCCAACACCACTGCCGTCGGAAGCCGAGACTAGCAGAGTCCATGGCTTCTCGAAGTCGGCAGCCAAGAGGAAAAGAGGCAGTGGGGGCGGGTGGCTCACCCTGACCTCTAAGGTCCAGCTCCCAGCCGGGCTCCGACGAGACCCCAGGCACTCTCCCCTCGGTGAGCAGCGGGTGGGCCAGCCGCGTGTGGACTCAACGCGAGACGAGCATTAGGAGGCCAGCCTGCCCCGTAGAGGGCCGCCCGAGTGCTGTCGTTGCTACCACTTCCCCTCAGAGATGGACGAGGCGAACCCGTGTGACTTAACGGGTGCTCGAGACAACGCCCGGCCCTAAACGATGCCCCGGCCGCCTGCCCCAGACTGGCCGCCACCGAGAGCCGTTTCTTTCGTGCAACACAAGAACAGATCTCCCCAGCAGAGCCGACTCAGCGCCTCAGACTCCTCCTTCAGACGATGGAAATGACTAGCGCCTCACTCAGCGTGCTCGACTCCTGCGACAACAGGATGAGCGAATCGATACAAAAGCACTTAGAACGGCGCCTGGCGAGCAGCACTGCGTATGTGTTAACATTATTATTAGTCTTCTTCCAAGCACTCAGTAAGTGAACACAGCAAACGATACATATAAAATAAAATCGCAGTGTGTCTGCTGATTTACCTGGTACGCGGAGAACGCGGTGAAGGACGTGGCTCTGTAGAAAGACAAGGTCTGTCCTCGTCACCGCACACGACGCTTGGCTCGTTCCGGCTCGACGTTCACTGGAACCAACCGCCTCTTCGCTTCCCCTGAGAGTTGCTCATTGTCACTGAAAGCACAGAGACGAACAAGCCAAGTTCAGTGCCAGGTGACCTCATTCGGACCCTAGCTCCGCCCGGGCTCTGCGGGTTCTGTGCCTCCCGGGTGGGGGGGCGGGGGCCCTCGGCGGCCTCCCGTGTGAAGCGATGACCGAGGGACGCGGCCACGATATTTAAACACATCCTGCATTTCACCTTCCAAATCCCTCAGTGACGTTTCCTAATTAATCACCCTGTGTACTGCATTCTAAATTAATTAAATTAAAAGTCATTAAATCCAGGAAATTGAAATTAGTCTAATTAGATTAGAGGCACATCCAGCGGCTGTGGTGAGGGGTGCCATGTAAATCGGCCAATTTCAGTGTCGAAGAGATAAAGTCGGATTACAGACAGGCTGTGAAGAGGGAGAGGCAAGCCTTACAAAGAAGGAGTCAAGGTCAAGGCGGTGATGTCATCGATGAGAATGACGGCGGCGGTGGCGACAGGCCACCCTGTGCCGAGCCTGCCTCGTAAGTCCCCACAAAACCCCTCTGAAGTAGGTGCCCAGCTCGACAGATGGGCCGGCGGAGGCCGTGCTGCATGCGGGGCCGTGGCGGAAGCCCCCGTGGCTTGACCCCAGAGGTCCCCGCTCGCGCTCTCCCGCCAGCCTCCCGGATCGTACGGGGCTGGACCAAGGACAGGTGTTGGCCGGTGACCCCGCACATACCGGCCAGCACAGTCTGGCACAGTCCGGTGCGGCGCTCCCTCTGAGACTTTTGTCCTCCCGTGATGCCCACGACAGATAACGTTCACGTATCCAGCCCACTCAAGGGTGGTCGGGCCAAATCACGGCTGTCGAGGGCTGGGAGGTGTCCAAGACTTACCCTACTCGCAAGCTACCAAGCTTGCGCACCGTACTGTCAAGGCTCCTGGGTCAGAGACAAAAGACTTCATTCCTCCCCGAAACAGTAAAAGCCAGAATAGCAGTATTTCTTGCCTCAGTTCCCCAAACCCCAATCCCATAGGGCAACACGGAAAGGGCCAAATGATGCCTGCGTATTCAATGGGTCGTATTACAGGAGACAAACCCCAAGCTGAGGGAAGGTGAATTTTCTGTAAATCCTTTTTTTTTTTTTTAATGTTTTATTTATTTTTGAGAAAGAGAGAGAGAGAGAGAGACAGAGGGTGAGAAGGAGAGGGGCAGAGAGAGGGAGACGCAGATTCTGAAGCAGGCTCCAGGCTCTGAGCTGTCAGCACAGAGCCTGATGCAGGGCTTGAACTCATAAACTGTGAGATCATGGCCTGAGCTGAAGTCAGAAGCTCAATCGACTGAGCCACCCAGGTGCCCCAGGGAAGGTGAACCTCGTGTGAGGAACAATGAGACTGCCGGCTGTTCTCTGGAGAGGGACCCTCTCCTCCAAGGTTATTTGCTATACCCCACACTTGAAAACATAACCCCGAATAAAGGCGGGCAGTACCTCTGCTCACAAAACAGGCAGAAACTCCGAAGGCCTGCAGAGAATTTTCTCCCGACCACATCCACCGCTTGGTTTTGGTCTCAGCGTCTGGCCAATTTTCCCTTGAGCACACCGCCCCCACCAGCCACTCTGATTAAGCAGGACCAAATCTGTTCTGTTTGAGTCATGCGGCATTTGAGACCAACCTGCAGTACTGACCTCAGTCGTGCCCTCCCCAGAGTCCCGGACCCCACCGTCTGAACAAAGGCCGTATTAATCAGGGTCTACCTGAGAAAGCCAGGGGGATTCTGCCTCACGGTTCTGTACTGACCTTTCTGCTCGGCGCAAGGCAGTGATCCAAGTAGACAGAATGTATTAGGGACCGCACAGGACCCTGACCTCCCAGGAAAATGTGTGGGGCACTTCCATCATCCGAAACAACCCTGGCTCAACGTTCAGCTCTCAGTGAGCTGCGATTGACATGAGTGCCTTTCGGGGCCCAAGGCAAGGTGAGGTCAGCTAAAGCCAGGGACAGATTTCATGCTGCCTTTTCTAAGTGGGGGACCCCATGACAGGGATAACTAACCACAGGAACACACACAGGTGCCAAGCGGCTTCAGTCATCGGGGGGTTCAGTGAAGTACTGGCAGTGTCTACTTAGATACCTAAAGGTCTGTTATGATGACTCATTGCGGTAGGTCACCGTGTGTTCAGGAGGGCCACAAGTTAATGTCTGGCTTCCACATGAGAAGTACAGTCCCTGGGTGCATAGGGAGCCCCTAGAAAGAAAGTATTCTTCATAACTGTTGGGATCCCCAAGTGGGGACTTCATCAGTCAGGGGACACGGGTTGACAGCGCCTCCCACGGCCTCTCGGTGGGTCGTAAGCCATGGGGTTCCCAATTCAGCTGCCATCAGTCCGATCTAGTCCTTGATTTGGGAGAGATCGCCCGAGGGCCGACTGTCCAACCGGTTCTGTCTGTCCACTCCCCTCGCTGGGTGACATTCCCCTGCCCCGTGGAATGACTAAGCAACAGCTGTGAGAATGGGGTAGGGCAGACGTCCAGAGGCGCTGACGGTATGTTGTGGGGGAGACGCGGGAGCTGGGGCCGTTCCTGTCTTTCCTATAGACTTCTCAGTGAGGTCAAGGGGAGTAGGGACCAGAGACGGTCAGAGCTGCCTGGTGCAGGATGGCAGAGCCAGCAGTCCGTTAAATTTAAGGCACTTCGACAGGTTGGGAGAGCTGAACGCAGCATCTTCGTTTGAGAGGAAGGCTCCAGGCGTGGTTCCGAAAGACCAATCCCAATCCCACCAGTGTCTCCAGCTTCCCAGTAGCTGGCCCCCGAGCACAAATCTAAGCTACTTCCTCCCCAGGGGCTGGGCTGCCAGCCTCCTTCCGCTGTCATCCCAGTGGCTAGAACCTCACCCTTTCCCCAACAATCTCCTACTCACACTCCGTCCAGAAGATTCAGGTACAAGAGTGGTGAGAGCATGAAACATGGAGAGCCCCATGACATCCCCCACTCTGGCCCACGTGGGCCACCGGAGAAGGACTTGGCGAGCCATGTCCTCATCCACGTGGTCGCTGTCTGGATGCTCCAAGATCATGGCAATCCAACGAGAGAATCCAGGTGGCCGAACCAAAGTTAAAGTTGAACGCCTGCGGGTCCCCCTTCGCTGTCGGTGGGGGGGTGGGGGGGTTGCTGGTGGGAAGGAAAGATACACCCCACCCGGGAATGGTCCAGATGGGATCCCGAAGTTCCCAAACTAGATCCGAATAACCTCCCACCCCGACCATCACTCAGGAAGCAGCCAAGGGGAGAGGCTTCCTTTCTGGCTTGGCGGCATTCCAAGACCAAACAGCCTGACTAAGGTTATGGGGACCAGGGGAGGCACGGCCAGCAAGGAGAGGAGCTCGGGGAAGGGAAGGAGAGAGACAGAAACACTCGCAGTTTGGAGAAGACAGCTTTCCCACCTTCTGCCTACCACGAGGCCAGGCCCCTCCCGGGTCCTCCTCGCTGGCAGCCGGCTTCCCGACAGCATGCCGCTCATTAGACACCGGCTCCACCAGGGGCCCCCAAACAGCGCCGGTGTGCTTCCCAGGTGGCTGCTTACGTGGGAGACGATGGTACATTCTAGACTTTTCAGAGATATGTATACATTGTGTATCCTTCAAGGAAGCTCGCTGATACTAATTTTTACAGCTGAGTCAATAAGAAGGAAGCAACTGGAAAAAATAAATAAATAAACAAACGAGGCTACCCTTCCCTGCCATCCCCGCACTGCTGATGTTGCAAATTAAGAGCTGCGTAATCAGGCGGCTTGGTGCGGGCGTTGGGGTTTGCTGCCCCTCCTAGGCCCTGCTTGGGCAAAACGGGGCCGTATCCCCCCTGCATCGCGCCCCTCCCCCCTGCAGGCGTGCTGGCGGCGAGAACAAGGCGTCCCGGTCAGGAATGCAAGCCCGCGAGAGTGCCCGTGTTTGAAGATGCCAACGGGCACGACGGGGAGCAGGTTGAAGCAGGCAGGGGCAGGGCGCCTCGTCTCTTAGCTCCTAACCAACAATCAGCCTGACCTTTTCCTCCGAAATTATACCAACTGCCTCTTCCACGGCTGCTTTGCCTAATTTGCTTCACCGCTGGGGGGGGAGCAAGTCCGAAGAGGAAGAAAAGCAGCTGGTCTCTTTCGACCATCAAAGGCAGGACTGGATGCCGCATGGTGATTTTCAAGGCAATTCCAAATTAACTTCAAATTACCGAGAGCCGACTCCCTCCCTGCTCTCTCTCTCACGCTCGCTCGCTCGCTGCCTTTAGCCTGACTTTGTCCGCAGAGCAGAACTATTCCCGGCCTCCCTGTGCTCTGCTTTGAAGCCAACCCATGTTTTTGCCCTTCACCCCGCCGTCCCCCCGGGCGGTGGCTCCCGCTCCCTCCAAAGGAACCAGCGAGGAGGCTCGAACACAGAGCGGGGAGCGAGCGTTTGCTTTTTCCAAGAAGAGGTTCCAAGGTGCCAACGCGCTTCCCAGCCGAAAGACTGTGTCTGGCGTGTGGTTGCTGGAGACTGGAAGGCACTGGTGAGGTAGGGTGCCCCCCCCACCCCACCACCGCCACCGGAGCCTGCCAGGGCTCAGCCAGTCACTCCCGAGTGCTCCCCAGCCAGGGGAGGAAGGAAAGGGGAGGCGGCAGAGGCAGAAGTGTGCAAGGGACATGAGCCGGATGGGCCATGAGGCGATGCTGGCCTGGAGCCCACGGCTCTGCTGGAGCCACGTCCAAGGCCACTCAGCAGATGTCCTCTCTCGCTGCCTCTGCCCCATGGAGCTCGCTCACTCACTCACTCGCCTTCCTGGGAATTCAGACTCAGCGCCTGCCCGGCCCCTCGATTCCGGGAGCACCCAGCCCGCTGTCTGTTGGGAGGTCCATGTACGTGAGAACCCCAGACACGGCCTGACGCAGGACGCAGTCTCAGCGAGCGTTGTCCTAGGCCCCACCTCCTCCGCCCTGTCTCCTCTCCTAAAAGTAAGCTCCATGACAAAAGGGACCATGTGACACTCCGGGTGGCCCCGAGGCCTCGCCCAAGTCCTTCCACGTCTTAGTCACAGAGCCGAGTGACTGCTTGTAAATTGGACGATGGTTTCCTTCAAACGTTGCGAGAGTTTGTTGTTCGCCTTTCATGACTGAAGAAAACACGCATGTTAAGAATGTTTCCAACCTCATCTCTGTTCCTACTTGCCCCGGGCCTGTAGACAGAGTATCCAGACTGCCCCTCCGCGTTGGACCAAATGGCTGGGCAGTTTCCGATGCAGTTAAAAATTCAGCGGTGGAGGGGTTTCTCTTTCCCCCTTGCTAACTGACTCACTTGGAGAAGCGAGGCCAAGCTCGAAGTTCCCGAGTTCCTCCTACTCAGCCGTGAGTTTGGCTTTGCCACAGCCGGGCCGGGGAGGTCCCAGACAGCCCTGGGATCCCGAAAAAGACCACGTGAGGACTTTCTTCCCAAGGAGACACCCCACCACCAGGTCGGGTTGTACAAAGAAAGCTTTGATCAGTTGCAAATCGCCCCCAGGCTGCAAGAGGTGCAGCCTGGCCCTTTAAGCCGGGCTAGACTGATGTCTCCCGTAAGAATTTAACTAGGGCGGTCAGGGGAGGCCCCACCAGGGAGGCGCCCTCAGAGGTGAGGCTTGAATGACAAGCCCATGCCATGGCAGGTTCTGGGGAAGGTCATTCCAGGCGTGGGGAACAGCTACTGTAAAGGCTCTGGGGCAGGAATGAGCTGGGTATGTGGAAGGAATGGATTGAAAACCGCGATGACTGAAATACGGTGGGCTGGGGGAAACGGACGTGGCGAAGGGTAGAGACCACTGCGTGGGTCCTTACGCCCCGTGGTAGGGCGTTTAGACTTTCGTTCTCCAAGAAGCAATGTGAGGGCTCTACACAGGAGACCAATGGTTGGCGGTCATTCTGGCTGTGGGTGAAGAACAGGTGACCGGGCAGCCAGGGTGGGAGCAGCAAGGCATGTGGGAAGCTGTTCCGGTTGGCCAGGGAAGCCTTGATGGTTGGCCCAGAGAGATGGGGGTTGGAGGGAAGCGGGCGGATTCAGGATACATGCTGGAAGTGCAGCCAATCCAACCTACCGACAGGTGGGAGAGTGGGAAGGGGGAAAGGGAAGGCCCAAGGGTGACTCCCGGGTTGAGCGGTGGGGTTGGATGTCAGCGCTGCTTCCTGGGACAGGGAATACTCGGGGAGGTCTACGGGTAAGTCGTCTAGCCCGCCGTAGGGTAATAACAGGTGGCAGCTATTGTCACCTCGTCACTACTGTAGTGGCTCCCGTGACGCTCTGCCCAGATCCCCTCTTGGGAGCCACACTCCAGATCTCCAGCCGAAGGGAAGCTCACAGCTCAGCCCCTCATCACAACCTGCCTTAGACCACGGGGCTCTGCTCTCACACGGGGGCCTGTGGCCAATGACCGGCTGGTGTGTGGACGCAAGGCCCAGCCTTCTTACCTCAGCTGGAGGCCATTTTGAAGGCCCGTCCCACTCCAGAGCCCCCTGTGGGATCCTGGGGCCTCGGTCGCAGCCGCACCTCGGGCCTGCTTTCCTCCTCGGCCTGGCCAACCTCCTCACCTCTCTGTGCGTACGTGCTCCCCAGCCTCTCGCACAACCCTCTCGGAGTCTGCGTTCCAGAAAACCTAATCTAAGACAACCAGTATTACCGTCATCATCATTATTCCTAGATCATCCTAGGGTCCCACCCAGTTCGAAAACTCGATTACGAGGAATTCTAAAACAGCCTCTCAAACTTCTCTAATGCCTACTATCTGAAGACTCCCAGCCCCACACCTTGGTTCGCCACCAACACGCGGTCCCTCAGAAACAGCTTCGTGTCCTAGATTTGCTGAGAAAATGTCTGTAGACGCACGCTTGTATCGTTCAGACCCCGGGTCCTCCGTCAAGGCGGGGCAGGTACATAGTGAGCTATGAACAAGATTCCCCAGGGGTCCTGCGGGCCTCTTGACAACCCATCCCCACCCCCAGCCCCCACGGAGGGTGGGGAACACGAGGACGACAGGATGGCCCCCTTTCCTGTTCAGGCAAACGGTCTCTGCATGTAGGTCGGCAGTCACACGTATATGGCGTTGGTGGAACACCTGTTCTCACCTGCACACGTGTGTGCAGGTGCGACGGCCCCCTGTCACAGAATATGTCAGGAGCTAAACCCCAGCCCGTCTTTTTCTACCCGGCCACACACCCTGGTATGGTTTGCTTCTTCCCGGACGCACCTTTTTCTGATTCTGCTCACCAAACCGTGCTCGCTGACACAGGGCCACGTCTGCCCGGAGCAGGCGTGTGTCTCTAATTTGCATAGCGGCTGCAAGTGAACAGAAAGCAGGGCGTCCCGGTTATTATACACTTGTCTCTCTGCTCCAGACCCACCTTCGAGTCCACCTGGCGTCGCCGGGGCCGGAACTCTGCAAACCACTTTGCCTTTGGTGGCCGCCCCATGCCGTGCTCCCTGCCACCTTAACTGTCACTGCAGGGGTCGGGGGGTAAGAGGTATCGAGGCGGGCGGAGGGACTTGGTCTATGCCCCGGGCTTCCTCTTCCGGGTAGTGTCCCCCCAGCAGGCACTGGATCATTTCAGATCGCCTCCTTTCCGTCACAGTCTCAGAACCAGCCACGGCGCGTCCCTCTCAGGGACGGGGGCGCCAGTCAGTCAGCGCCCCCTGCTCCGCGTCCGAGGCCCCAGCCCTGCGGATTGTTCTCCAGGCTCTGGGTGCTGACAACCCCCATCTCCCGCTTTGTTCCTCCCGCTCAGGGCAGCGGCTGCCTTTTCGTGTGTCCTCAGAGACCACTCTCTGCCTTTCCAGTCCTGCACGCCCGTATCACGGACCACCAGGGGGGAGATCCCCGCTATGGTCACTTGCGTGGGCTCTGTTTCCTGGCTGGTCGCCCTGGACGGCGTCGGTCTCACAATCAGATGCCCCATTTGGTTCTGGGTACTCGCTTATTCAGTCAACAAACATGTGTTTATACTATAACCCCTGTGCGGTATATATATGATGAAGGATTTCGTTTCATATACGCGCACAGGTGTAGATACGGTTTACATCTTCGGGATATGTCTAGGACATAACCAGGAAGCCACGCAGGAGGAAAAATGGCTACAATCCATCCACCCTGGGAACTGAGGGTATCAAACGGGAAAGAGTCCTTTCCACATCACCTGCTGAGTTTTTTAGAAACAGGCCACTTAGTACTCTTCTGTTTGAAAAACTGATGAGCACTCATGCGTTCAGTGCCATCTGAGTGCCAGGCGGGGGTGGGGGGGGCCCTGCAGATACCCGGATGTTTTGACCCTCCGAGACTCTCTCCCTGCTCAGCCCAGGCTGACAACCGCAAACCGGCGCGGGCCTGTATCTGGATTTTTCCCTTCTCGTCGACAGAGTCAGAGGAACATTCCAGCAAGATCGGAAGCGGATGGCAGAACCTCCAGCAGCGGAAGCAGCCCCCTGGACCGTGCGACGGCCCTGAGCGAAGAGTGCGGCAAGGACACGGGCAAGCGGGAGGTGTCTTTGCGATGTCACGTGCATGGGGTGGGAAACCGGACGCGGAGAATGTTCGAGTAGGAAGGGGCCTTCGGGCTGGTAGAGGACACTGGAGTTGCAGCCCTGTGCGCAACCCGAAAACCTCTTCACGCCCACCCCTCACAGAGTGACCGTGCCGTAGGAGCAGAAGCGACCGTGCCCCAGGCTCCGGGGGTGGGCCGGGTCCACTCCAAACCAGCGGAGGCCATCCTCAGCCCCGTGCCGTGGGGACTTGTTCTGGCGACGTAAGACTTAAACCCAGCAGCTGGAAACCCGGACTTCGGCTGCATGACTATGAGAAGGAGCGCTTTTTCCAGGTGTGATGCTCAAAATATTTAGTAACCACCAGGTCGGGCTCGGAGCCACTGGAACCAGTGCAGGCTTGATGAGAACAAAACCAGATCTAAGCAATCTGTTTGCCAGCCGTGCTTAAGGCCTTTAAATAGCCCTGCCTCCTCCTCCCTGGTGGTGAAATATGTGGCTACAGTTGCTGCTGGCAGCCCTTTTGTGATCATGAGGCTAGCTCCTCTGAAGATTGAAAAGGCTACCCAAAGGAGGGCTGGTCAGACTATGCCAAGGACCGCAGTCATTCGATGTTTAATCCTACTCATGTGAGGATTCTATACCTCGTGACAGATGGTTTGAGTGGGTTGGTTGACTGTTTTTTTGCCTCCTTTCATCTACTTCCTTGCTTCATCCATGGTTAAACTGAGGTCCAGAGGAAATGCTTTGTTCAAACTCTTGCAGCACCAGGACCTCGATCCTTTCCCGTCAGACCAGTGTGCTTCTAATAAACCCTAAAACCTCATACACCGCACTGTCGGCAGCAACGGGGACTCAATAAACGTTTGTTGAATGACTTAATTACTGAACATGAATCGGGTCAGAGGGAAGTGCTGGCGGGGACACCGGATCAGCGAGGGATTAGAGTGACGGAGGGATGACACAGAGGGGGACGATGAAGAGAAACGCCCACAAGTCTGTTCTGTTTTGGTCACGTGAACACATCTGTGGCACAAAAGGGCTTCATTAAACTCTAGACTTTCTGTGGCTAAACCGCTGCTTGCCACAATGCCCAGAAACAATAAACACCCAAAGCACAGAAAGCTTTTAGAAGTTTTATTATAAAAATAACCGAAAAGGCTCTCTGAAGATCTGGGCACGCCAGGCTCGATCCGGGACCTGCGGTCGGGTGGAGGGGGGCTGCTGGGTCTCAGTATTGTTCCCTAGCTCTCAGAACGAGAGGGTTTGAAAGGCTGTTACGGTGCACTCAGGAAACCTAGCTGTTCTAACCTCTGAATTCGCGTGCATTTAAGACACGCCGATCCTGGTCCCAGGGGCCGAGAGGGCGGGACGGACGGTCAGAGAACCCTGGGTTCAAGTCTGCCTGTCTCTTAGGAGCTTCGTGGTGTCGGGCAGGGTGACCGATTCTTCCCAGAACGGGCGTTTCCGTTGTACGTAAAACGGACACAGTGTAGGCTCGCTCTGGTTTATCTCCGGGCCAGACATTCCAACATCCGGAAGTGTGGGACGTTTGAAAAGCTATATGGTGCAGGACAGTAGAGAACAGAACACCAGTGGGTTCTGAGGAACGCTCTGGAATCAAACACACGAATGTTTCTGCAGGCAGATCCGTATTTACGGTACATGGGATCATTCAGACCATAAATAACTTCCTAGCACCTGGGTCCGGGACTTGCCACCAAGCGAGTTATAAAAGTCTTTGGCTGTCGGGGTGATTTGGCATTTAGGAACTAGGGTCAAGGATGGCGGGCCTGAACGGTCACGCATCTGCACCCAGTAACAGCGGGCAAGGCCAGGGCACGGTCAATGGCGGCACGCCCTTCCCGGCCGGCTTCCTCTGTCTCCACCACGGAGCTGTGTCCAGGAGTTCCCAGGGCTGCCGGGACACCGGGTGTGGGATCTCTTCTGAGCCCGGGCAAGAGGGGGCGCTGGGAACATGAGGCCAGGCAGCCACTCCCCTAGCTGCCTCTCGCCAGCTCCGCAGTCACGATGAACCTGAGAGAGAAGAACCCGCTTGCGTTTCCCTCCAAAACAATCCGGCTGGCGGGGCGCCTGGGTGGCTCAGTCGGTTAAGCATCCGACTGCAGCTCAGGTCACAATCTCACCGTTCGTGGGTTCGAGACCTGCTTCGGGCTCCGCACTGACAGCCCAGAGCCTGCTTGGGATTTTCTCTTTTCCTCTCTCTCTGTCCCTCCTCCACTCACGCTTTCTCTCTGTCTCTCTGAAAAATAAATAAATAACCTTAAAAAAAATTCTGGCTGTGTTCTTGGCGTTGCCCTTCCGCTAGCTGTTGGTGGAGCCCACAGCTTCGCCGGTGCCGAGAGGAAAGAGAATGCCCGGATCTGGTCCCGGCGGCTCCCGAGATCATCCATCCCACAGGTGAGAAAAAACACCTTCTTGCCCCTGAGGCTTTAGTTTGCACTTCCAGGTCTTCTGTTCCAGTTGAGTGTCTTTCAGACGCAGGTGTATTGCTCAGCCTTTTGCCAGGTGCTCCCCCGGGTTCAGTGGCCCCAGCCCCTTGGTTTCCCTGTGGAAGTGCAGCTCTCCGGGCGTATCTGACCAGCCGGAGTAGAACTCTCCTCTCCATTGCTCTGCACACCGTGCTTCTGTTCATCCAAGCTGCTGACTGACTGCAAGCTGCCATTCCCCCGAGGTGTCGGATGAGGCTCCGTGGAGACGGCACGGCCGCATGGCTGATGAGACCCGTTCTCAGTTTGGGGTCAAGCGTCCTCCATCACACAGCAGGTCAGGACGAGGATGACACAGCAGAGGAGGAGACTCTGGGAAGCTGCAGCCTTCCCCGGGTCCCCTGCACAGTGCAGGGCGGGCAGGGGAACCCTCAGAGGAGGCACCCACGGACTGTTCCTCAAGCCACGGCATGTGCACAGGCTGCGAATTGTCCGAACGCAGCACTGAGGTCAACCAGGCACGCAGGTCTGACCTGCGAGCAGGGCCAGGACGAGAATGGGGCAAGCGAGGCACCTAGAGCATCCGCTTTAAGGAGGCGCTCCTCCTTCCGGGGGCGGCCCTGCATTTGCACAACACCCCCCCCTGCCCCGGGAGAGAACGCCTCCTTCACGTTTGCAGTCAGGGGCCTTTGCTCGCCGGCCCGGGGCCCAGGGCAGAAGGGACAGTCCCCTGGTTTGTGGGGAAACCGAGGAAGAAGTGCTGACTGGGCCACTCTTCCTCCGTGGGTTTCAAGACCCGCACGTTGGTTCAGTCATCCTCCCAAGCCCTGTGATGTCTTTATAAAGTCCTGTGTCAGTCAACGGGAAACAGAAACCGGTGTAGTTACTGAATTTAGCAGCAGATTAAAAATCAAACCAAGTCGAACCCGAGGAGGGCTGGACGGCAGGAGGCTCCTGCCCGGGGGCCTCCAGGAATGTCTGCCGACACCACGGAACCGTTCGCAAGGGCACCTGTTGCCTCTGGCTCAGCCGGGAAGGTGCAGAATCAGGGACACCGTGTGTTCAGATCCCTGGGACCAGCAGCCAAGGTCGCAAAGCCGTCACCTCTGCTGGGCTTGGCTCCAACGAGGCAGGCGCTTAGACCCTGAGACGCTACAGCCGGTGAGCCCACGTCTCCCTGCCTTGTCCGCCCACGGAAATCGGATAAAACTGACGGGAAGCCGGCGTCACCTCTGCTTTCAGAGCTCAGCCCAATGGCGTCTGGTAAGCGGCAGCGACTCAGCCTCAGAACTCTAGCTGCAAGGGAGTCTGGAAATGTTGTTGTTTTATCGTTCCGAGCTTTGGAGCTGCAGAGGGCACCCTAGAAGAAGGGGAGGGTGGATGCTGAGGGTCCCAAAACAATGCCCGATGTGAATTCCCAGTTAAAAGGCCCTTCGGAGGCGAGAGAAGCCAGGGGGGCTTGACCTGATCATGTGAGGTGAGGACCTGGGGCTCAGCGTGGGCTGACCTGGGCAGGACCACCCGACAGAGCCCTGCCCCCACATGCTGCCCACACTCAGACTCCCAAATGCCCCCTTTGACTCCGCCCCCCACCATACATTTCCAGTGGGCTCCGTCACCCCAAAAAGCATCCAGCATCTCCCCATCTTCTCAACACCTCTGTCTCTCCCTTTCTTTCTATTTTGTTTTTGTTTTTGTTTTTTTTGGTCTTCTTTTTTCTTACCACACCCTCCCCCACCTACTCAGAAGCAAAAGTTAAATTTTTCCACTTTCGCCCATAGGCCAACTCGTTACTTGAGGGTCCGGCTGACGACTTTGACTTCAGAGTCTTCTCTCCTGTCCAGCAGCTCATCAAGGAAATTTCTCAAAGACAGGGCTTCTTCCCTGTGGGATTGTGGTGCCTGCCGTGAGGGCGGTCAATGTTTTGCCTCACCACACGTGTGTACGAATTTATACACGTATACGAATGTTTTACGTACAGCCATAAAACCATGTATTTTGATGTCTTCGTATGGAGACAAAGCGTACCTAAGCAGGGCTTTGGGGAGCAGTGATTTGGATGATGCGCTAATACCCAGGTCTTCCTAAAACTCTCAAATGACTTGCCCTCTCTCTCTGGCTCCCCTGCTTGCCTCCCCCTTGACCTTGCCACAGATGCGGCTTCCAGCCCAGGTGGGCCACACACGACGTTAGGTGTCCATCAACAGTTGGCATCGGGAGACACCTGCAGGACAGCCGTGCCCACCTCCATGTGTATTCCCGGGACGTACAGAGGCTGTGTCTCACAGGGGCTGTGAGGACCCCCCTCTCCCTGGCCTGCGACGTGGGCTTTTTTTTTTTTTTTTCTAGATAAGTTGGTCAAGATGGGGCCGTTAAGTAAGTCGAGCAGATGTGTCAGTGTTACACTGAAGAAAGTTCCTGTACCCCACAGGCTTCAGACACACGTCTCTGCCAGGATCTCTCGACCTCAGCTCTGTTCACATTTGCACCAGATTTGGGCTCCCCTGTGTATCCCAGGGGGTTTGGCGCATCCCTGGCCTCTACCCTCTTGGTATTAGTAGCGCGCTCTCTCCCCCAGCTGGAACGGTCAAAAATGTTGCTAGACATTGCCAAAAGTCCCCCGGGGAAGCAAAATTGGCCCCTAGTTGGGAACCGGGGCTCCATGTGACACGTACCGTGTATACGGAAATGCATATGTACATGCAAACAATTAAATATTTATATGTCCTTGTTTTAAGTTGGCATCTGGCATATGCACAAAACAGAAATGTAACATATTTTCTTCCTGTTCTCTTAAAACTTAATGTCATCTGTGATAATAGTGACATTTGTGGTGATTAAATAAATATAAGCAACTTAGAGCTCACCCAGCCACAAGAAGGGGTCTTGGAGGCCAAATTAATCTATCTCCCACGGTCCTTCCACAGTGACTCCTGCCTCCGTGGGCTCTGAGCACCAAGATGGGCAAATCCAGGGTCCAACGCCATCTACCGGGCGTCTCTCTCCAGCCACGACATCCAAGAGACCCCTGCGCAAATGAGTTCAAAGAGAAGAGAAGGTGGATTGAAGTTCAGGAAATCCCCAATGCACAAGGTTACTTTCCAAATCAGCCCGAATCCAGCATGTTAGTCAGGACAGGCGAGGCTATGGGGCAGTAACTAATACGCGTTTAATAGATGTGGAAAATGAGACAAAATTGAAGTGATTTCTCTACACTGTGTGATTAGTTGTTTTTTAACTTTTTTTTTAGTTTTGAGAGAGACAGACTGAGGGCGAGCAGGGGAGGGGCAGTGAGAGAGAGGGAGACACAGAATGCGAAGCAGGCTCCAGGCTCAGAGCTGCCAGCACAGAGCCCGAGGCGGGGCTCGACCCCACGAACTGCGATATCAGGACCTGACATGAAGTCAGACGCTTAACCGACTGAGACACCCAGGAGGGAGGCAGAGAGGAGAGCAAGGCTCCTGTCAACAAGGAAGGAGCGACTGTCCCAAGACCAGACTACATGGCGGACCTCAGGGGACACCGGGGGAAACAGATGGTGTCAACCGTGCCTCACCAGAGCAAGGACGCCGCGAGGAATGACCCTGGGGATGCAGAACAACATGGCCGGCAAATATCCAGAGACTCCTTCTGATTGGACCAGCCGGTGTCACGTGCCAAAGCCCGCTGAACCAATCACGGTGGCCGGAGGAGGGCGTGGTCCAATGAGACGAGGCTTGCGTTGTACATCCGCTCTACGGGCTGCGGCCGAGTCTCAGCCAGACCCCGTGGAGCAAAGTGAGGAAGGGCTGCTGCTATTCGACAGAGAAACGGGTCCCGGAGAGATGAACGGCCTTCCGCAAAAGAAGGTATTCGGGGAAAAGTCTCGGGGGGATGCACATATTAAGGTTGCCTAGCAAACCTGCGTTCTCGGGGTCCTCCCCGGGCTCGCGGTATTCCTAGGGGAAACGGGTGCTTCATTCCATTTTCCACTGGAACGCCGAGCTATAACGCGGGGGGAGACCTCTATTTGTCAGATTCACCCACGCGAGAGGTTGCATTCCTCCGCAGGCCGACTTCCCTTTGAAGGCAAGCCAGACGAGGGCAGACTTAATCCCGGGCGAACGTGGGCTTTGACACCGACCCGCCAGAACTTCGCTCAGAGACGCTTTGGTGGGGAGACCGGGACTGGAGGCCTGTTGCAGTCGGGGCCAAAGCTGTGGTCGTCTGATCTTGGGGACTCCGGCTGTGTGACCCCACGAGGAAAGAGAAAGGGCGGTGGGGCAGAGCCCACATCTCTCTCTCTCTCTCTCTCTCTTTCTCTCAAGACTCCTCGGTCTCATGCTCACTGGCCCCCTAGCCAGTGTCCTAATCACTGAGGCCCCAGGAGACGAGCAGTATTGCCAAAGGACACATCCGTGTTACTAGAACCGTGATTTGAACCCAGAGTTACGAGGCTCTCTTTACACAGCTGCTGCTTCCTGGGGCGTTATCCAGCCCCGGAATCTCAACCCTACAATGCTGTAGGCGGCCCCCCCCCCCTCCGCCTCTTCCCCCCCGCCGCCTCCTTCCCCCCTCCCCCGGCACGCAGATGAGGGAAAGGAAGCTATGGCGGGCTGCCCATGTTACCCGGCTGAGCCAGGTGGTCCCGGGAGAGCCCAGTGCTTCTCCTGCGTGGCCCGGTGCCCTTCCTCGGCGCATAGCGTGTCCAGCGTCCCCGCCCTGCCTCCTCAGTAGGCCAGCCCTCTAGGGTACAGGGCTGGAAGTAGACATGAAGCCGCAAGCCAGGCATTGGCCTTTCTATGTCCCCATCACACTGCCAGATCCCAGGGCTTCCACAACAGTCGGAACGTACTTCTTCTCGGAAGAATGAACCCAGCCTACATCCTTGGCTCCCCAAGTGTGTCCTGTGCGCCGGAAGCATATCACCTCGCACCTTCTCAGGTCCTTCCCGGAATCGGGAATCTTTATTCTGACAAGATCTCCAGGGGATGCTTCCGCATATTTAAATCTGAGCAGCGCTGGTCTGCGCGCCTTGTGCCGAGCACGGGGCCTTCTCCCAGCCTCAGAGGTTTCCGGTTCACAGACCGTTCCTGTACTTTGCTGCCGCCATAAATACCCTCATTACTGCCCCCAGTGGGTTTACACATGAGGGTTCCCAGTGGACAATGAAGATGCTCCTGACGCCCCCGTTTCCAAGGAAGGGGGCTAGGGAAGCCGCGGTCCTTCGTTGCCATCGAGGGCCAGGAAGGGAGGTTCACAGAAGCATCTCCGATGTTCCTGCTTCTGTTCCTCCTTCAGCTCCTGACACACGATGCCGGCTTGCCTTTGCCCTTAAATATCTGTGTTTGTAAACAAACCCACGTGTGAACCTACCAAGGGAAGTCGGAGGCCCCGCCCTGCAGTGGCCAGGACCCCGCATGGCGTTTTAAGGAAAGCCGGCCCTCCAACACAGAGACAATGCACTATGATTCTCCTCCTTCACTGCGATTTCTTTAAAAAACAAGACAAATCAAAAACAAAACAAAAAAACCTCAGTTCCCATTTTTTGGTCACTGACAAGATCCTGGTTTCTCTCTCTTTCCTCCTTCTCGACCGAGCTTCGAACAACTGACACACGCATGTTATGGAGAAGAGCGGGCGTCGGTCCTATACAATCTTGGTGAAAGAGAAGAAAGAAGGCAGGGAAGCTTTAGTCTTCTCCCTACTGAGCCCAAAACCACAAGCGTTGGAATACTTTCGAATTCCGCCACAAGATGGAACGTTCCATCCCCACCGTGAGTCCGTTGACGTACACTGATGTAGGGTGCCATCACACGGTGGGGGGAGGCCAGGGAGGCGCGTGGGAGGAGGCCGGCCCCCCCCCGGCCCGTGTGGGCGATCATCAAGAAATTAACATTAACAGCAAAACAAAGTACGGTGCCCCCGTCGTCGCAGCTTTATTTTTTGTTGATGGGATTTAACATAAAATCCTGCTGACCCAGCCGAAATCTCCAGAATCTGAAGTCGACATCAGATCCCCGTGCACCATATTTTTGACTTGCAAATGCCTTCCAAGAATAGCCGGCGTGTCCTTATTAAGCCCGGCTTGTGAGGCATCCGTTCTTCGCGCCGTCTGCTCCGGCGCTGTATAATTCATGGACTTGCCTTATGAAGTTCGGGAGGGATCGAGACCGTGACCGGCCCGTGAACTCCAGCCCACACTTCCGTCATTCTAAAAGGAACGCAGAGGACACCTGACCCACCTCTCCGCCCCAGCCAGCAGGGATCCTGAGCAGTCCTCACGTTAGCCGAGTCTCGAGTCCGTCCACACGGACTCTGGGGCCATGGGATTCGACGAAGGGACACTTACTCCCAACTTACACTGGGTCATGACTTGTTATCTCTCGTGACGTTGGGCAGAGCAGAAAACCAACCGGGGGGCGCATGGAGCTGACGTTCGTTAATTTCAACAAGGGCAAGCCCAGTCATGATCGTGGTCACCATAGTTACCGGAGGCGAGCTCTTCCCGCCTGCCAGGCCCTGGCCCCGTCATCTCCTTGGAGCCGCACAGCAAAGGAGGACTTTCTGTCCCGTTGGACAGAGGAAGGAACATTTCGGGTCTCGAGGCTGGCGGGAAGCCACGCGGATAATGACAAGAAAGGCCCGGATTCAAACACGGGTCTGTTGGACTCCGAAGCCTGTGTTCTTAGTCTGTGCTCCGCAAAACGGGGTGGCGGAACCCCCAGGGCTCATCACAGCGACTGGCCCCTGGGAAGAAAATTACAAGAATGCTTCGTACGTGTTAAAATCTCATTTAAAAACATTTATTCTTGTACATTTTCATCGTGTACCTACCATAGTATTACATTGGAAGATACCTAATGAATAAACAAATACATATGCTTATATTGGTAACTGGCTTTTTTTTTTTTCCTTCATAGTGAGACAGAAGTTGAAATGTTTAGAGCTCCTTCCTGCACTGACTCCTGCCCAGAGGCTCCAGAAACAAACTCCGGGCAGCCCTGCCGGCCCCTCTCTCCTCAGGACCCTTTCTGAGAGCCTCAGCTAAGACCCCGTTAGCGTCACAAAGACACCTGCACCCTTAACTTCTCCAGCCTGCCCACCCTCCCTGGCAAACCAAGAAACTGCTAGAGGTGAAATCCAAAGACGACTTCTAATCGGCAGGGCCCCTGCCTGGGCCTCGGCTCCGCATCTGTTGGTCTTTATGATGGGGATTTGTTATAGGGTCTTTATTATAGGGATATGTAATCTGGTCTTTATTATAGGGATATGTACATGCCTGGGGGCCTCGGCAATTGCCGCGCTGGTGACTGAGATGTGACTGGCCTCTGTCTACAGCAAGTCCGCATGACTTGCCCCCTCAGGAGTTGTGGTCTTCAGGTGGGAGCCCGAGGCTCCACTCCCAGGGGGAACGTTCCCCCTGGGTGCACCTGTGGCATAAGCCTGAGCCACACACGCGACGGGGAGCCGCGCTCCTGCTGCTGCCCTCCCGGCCCGCCGTCCGTCTGGCCTGGGATGCTTCCCTGTGTCTGTCAGGAACCTCCACTTGTGCTGGGCGTGGGCTTGGTCCTGCTGCGGCCGATGCAGGGGCTCGAACGAACAGAGTGTCGTGAACACCCCTGGGCGGTCAGAACTCTCTGAATACACCTCGGGTTCCTCTGCTCCTGCCGTCATTTAGTCAGCCAGGGTCACCCCTCCCTGTAGAGGGCACTGACGGTGCTTTTTTAGCACTTGGAGCTGAAAAACCCACGGTCTCAGCGCAGAGCTTTCCAAAGCAGTGGGGGAGACGGAAAGCAGCGAGCGATGATCCGGTGAGGAGAGGGAATTCCCCGCCGGAGATCATGAAAGAGGGCCACCCGCCCGGGAAACAGAAGTCTCGCAGGAGCTGGGTGGTCACGATGCAAAAAGATCTCCTACGTAAAGAAGAGGCTCGGAGCTGGGGGGGGAGTGGGGTGGGGGGCTGATACAGATGTAGATATAGAAGCCGCAGCGTAATCCAGAATCTCGGATCCCCCCCTCACCTGTCTCCAGGGAACGATTCCGTGCAAAGAAGAAAGCCCACAGTTACCAGCATCCCTGCCTCAGACAGCCCCAGACTCCCCTTTGAGAGGCTGGTTTGGTTTGAGCACCCAAGGGAGCCCCTGTCACTTAAGAGTAAGGATTGGGGTGGGGCGCCTGGGTGGCTCAGTCGGTTGAGCGTCCGGCTTCGGCTCAGGTCACAATCTCACTGTTCCCGAGTTCAAGCCCCGCGTCAGGCTCTGTGCTGACAACTCGGAGCCTGGAGCCCTGTTTCGGATTCTGTGTCTCCCTCTCTGTCTGTGCCCCTCCCCTGCTCATGCTCTGTCTGTCTGTCTGTCTCTCTCTCTCTCTCTCTCTCAAAAAATAAACATTAAAAAAAAAAAAAGACTAAGGATTGGGGGACCCAGCCGGAAGCCGAGATGGTACAGACAGGCCCCGCCCATTGCACCGCCTGATGGCTAACCCTAGCGACACCGTCTCCCTCCCCCGGCCCCCTCCTCCGCTGTGCCTGGGGGCCTCGCCGCGCTGGTGATTGAGACGTGACTGGCCTCTGTCTACAGCAAGTCTGCATGACTGCGCTCTGGTCCCCTTGGCAACCGCCCACCGGCTCCCCTAGCCATGAGGCCGGGAGTCTGTCTCCAAGGCTCCTCCCCAGCTGTGGGCAGGCCAGGGGGAGGTCGGCACCTTCGCCGAGTTCCCTGCCCCACAGACCCTCACGCAGGCCCCCCCCCCCACACACACACACAGGGCACAGGAGAGGCAGGCTTCCCCCAGGATGGGAGGGCCGGGTCCCAGGGGGGAGTGGGGAGGACCCCCGAGGAACCCCGGGAGCTGATGAGGACGTGTTCTGCACTGTGCCCCCACTCTGGGTCCGGCTGGGCTCATTGCCCCGCCCCCCGACTTCACTCGGGGTTATTACCACCACCACGTTACAGACGAGGAAACCGAGGCTCTGAGGGAACTGAGAGCCCAAGTCCCCGGTGCTCAGGAGCGACAAATGAGCAATCTGAACCCCGCCTTCCTGCCCCGGGGCCCCTGCCCCCTCTGCCTTCTCGAGGCCTTGAGTCTTCACCGACTGCCACCTGGGCCGAGCCCCGGGGCCCCTGCACGGTACAGGCAGGAGGACAGAATCTCTGGAGTCAGCGAGCTGAGAGCTGAGTCACGGCGACCAGACAGCACCCAGGAATCAGTTCTAGAATAACAAACTAAGGGGGCGACGAAGGGAGAAAGGCACATTGAACTTGGGAGTCAGACAGCCCTGGGTTTGAACCTGAGCCTTCCGAACCTCAGCCTCCTCGTCTACAAAACGAGCCATCCGCAGGGTGGCCCAGAAGGACCCTGTGAGCACCTGCACCGTACCCCGCCACAGAGCGGGTGCCTCACGAATGTTTCCTTGCTTCCTTCTTTTCTTTGTCCCTGGAAATGAGTTCATTAAGATTCTGGAGCAGGAAGCACTCCCCGTGGGCTTCCTGGAGTTGCTGACACGCAGGTCCCCCCTGGACCTGCGGCATCTGATCTCAGCAGAGACGAAGGTGTAATTATTCACTGTTCTGGGCCTCAGCTTCCTCATCGGCAGAACAGGGATAATCACGCTACTTTATAAATAATCGTGCACACGAAGGTACCAGCAGAGCCTCCTGGGAGAGAACCGGGAGCCCAGAGATTGGTGTTCCCGGCAGAGCCGTGGCACGACCCTGGGCTGACTCCCTTTCCTCACTCTTCTATAAAATAAGAATGTTGGGGCGCCTGGGTGGCTCAGTCGGTTGGGCGGCCGACTTCAGCTCAGGTCATGATCTCACAATCTGTGGGTTCGAGCCCTGCATGGGGCTCTGTGCTGATGGCTCAGAGCCTGGAGCCTGCTTCGGATTCTGTGTCTCCCTTTCTCTCTGCCCCTCCCTCCGCACGTGCACTGTCTCACTCTGTCTCTCAAAAATAAATACATGTAAAAAAGTAACAAAGTAAAAGAATAAACAACGTTACGTCGCTGGGTAAGGCGTGCAGCCTCTCTGGGACTCCGGCCTCTTCAGGAGCCGAATGGCCCGGGTGCCGCCCTCCGAGGTTTCCTCTTGAGTCTAAAGCTCCCTGAGGCCCCACTACGAAGCGAGGGCCCACCCCGTCCCAACAGCCTCCCCACCCGACGTGCCGTGGAAGACCGTGCACCCCTGGGGGGCGGCACTCAGGTCCGGGGCGGGAAAGGAACCGGTTCCGGGCCATATCCTGTGCCCAGATGGCCGTGGAGAGAAACAAACCAACAAACATGGGCGAAGAGCAAAGA
Organism: Paguma larvata; assembly: GCA_030068075.1. Lineage (NCBI taxonomy): Eukaryota > Metazoa > Chordata > Mammalia > Carnivora > Viverridae > Paguma > Paguma larvata. Next base: position 107,485,906 of record CM057827.1, on the reverse strand, counting down.
AGAAGAAACGTGCCTTGGAAAAAAAAAATCGCAAGACACAAACTCTTCCGGCTGGCTGACGGCTGACGGCAGGACAGCCCTGTCACCCACAGAGTGACACTAGGGGCACTTCCTGCCTGGGCGAGGGGCAGGGCCGGCCAGGATGTCGGTGGAGACAAGCCCCAGGCAAGGTGGAGGTGCTCCGACCACGGGCCAGGTCACACATAGCGCAGCCAACGTCTGTTTCTGACTAACGGTTAAGAGCCAGTGGCAGGTGACAAAGCCAGGCGAGGAACCACAAGCCCCCTAGGCATAGAAAGTCTCCCTGCTCGTAGGCTTCTCACTTCCGGGGTGCATTATTCTCGGCGACCCGCCCACGCCCCCACCGTCGCTCAGCGGCGACCGAAATCCCATCCTTCCTAGACAGGGGTCTCCAACTCCCGTACCTTCAGTGGAACTTCGGGGTGGGGTGGTTTGCCAGGGCTCAGGGTTTGGGGTGCTCAGCTTTGAGTCCCTGCCGCTACCCAGAGGGCCCCTCGGAGGAGGGGGTGGGGGGCTGGAGAACTGCAGCGGGATTTCCCTAGTCTCTAGAACAGAGCTCAGCTTTGCAGGAAGTGTCCCCCGGTGTCCTTCCCCGCCGTCCCTTCCAGGGTGACCTTCATCAAGAGGAGGGGAAAGTAGGGGAGGGATGGGCAGGAGCCAGCCGATAGGGCTACACACCCCCTGATCCCACCTCTCTCTCTCTCCCCTCCTTTCTTCCTTTCCACTCCCCCCCCCCCCAACAGACATTAACCAAGCACCTAATACAGCCCTGTCTGAGCGACTACGGCATGTAACACAGGAAGCACGGCTGTCTGGTGCTCTAACTCCACGCTCCGGCCGGCTCTCCTGAAGCAGAGGGACCTGGAGGCCAAGGGCAGAAAGGGCTCCTCAGCCTGTGAGCCTCGCCGCCAGCCCCATTTCACGGATGCGGTCAGGGAAGGGGCTCGAGGGCGCCCCTCTTGAGACCAAGCCTTGCATCCTCCAGGCCTGAGAGGGCCCAGCGCGGGCGCGCGGACTCCACGCGGCAGCTGTCCCTGGGGCACCTGCCGCGCACCTGCTGCGGACTGCGGGGGGTCAGGCCTGCTCCGGGGGTAGGGGGCATGAACACACACTGAGCCGACTCACACAGAGGGCTGCTGCAGGGGGCTGGGGACGGGTGTGACACAGAAGCCCGGGCTCCCTTGCCTGCGGGGCTGTCCCCAGCCGGCCTTGAGGAATGCCCGACGCCCTTTCACGTTGCGGAGGACACAAGGGTACCATTCGCTCACTCTCCCCCCACCCCCCGCCATGACTCGGATGTCAACGTGAAACCGGGAGCTGACAGAGCAGTGGGGTGGGGTTGGGGGGCTGCCCCCTGCTTCTGAATCCTTGCTCTGGAGGTGACAGAGTGAAGGAGGGGGAGGCTGGGACCCAAGACACTTGTCGGAGCCACCGGGCTTTCACCGTCTGCCCCTGCCCGGCTGCCCCACCCCTAGCACCCTCCCTCCGCCGGCACCCTCACCTCTGCCCCATCGTGGGCTCCAGCTACTCAGGGCCCGATGAAATGGAATGAGGGCAGAAGAATTCCAGGACGACGGGGCAGAAGAGGGGGTTCAGGATACAGCGAGCCTTGGGGCGCCTGGGCGGCCCAGCTGCTTGAGCGTCTGACTCTCGATTTCAGCTCAGGTCATGATCTGGGCAGAGCATGGCGCCTGCTTGGGATTCTCTCTCTCTCCCCCTCTCTCTCTGCCCCTTCCCTGCTCGCACGTGCTCTCTCGCTTCTCTCTCAAAATACATATACTTAAAAAAAAAAAAAAAAAAGGAGTGAGTCTTAGACGGTTGACCCAAGGGCAGCCCAAGGGCACTGACAGCAGTGACGGTGAGCGCCCCGGTGCTAAGGCCCAGAGAGGTGCCCTACCCTGCCCAAAGTCACACAGCGAGAAGGGGCAGCCCTTGGCAGAGCGCTCAGCTCTCCACGGTCATCTGGGACTCCACCGAGTCTTCCGAGTGGGTGGCCCCCTGCTGGCTCCACTCCCGGACTGGACGTCCAGGCCTGGCGTCCCTGCAGTTTGGAGCCTGAGAGGCAGGGGAGGGGGGAGGAGGGGCAGGGGCGGGGGAGGACGGGTGCCGAGGAGAAAACAGCAAGCGCCAGCTGATTCATGTCTCTAAATGCCATGTTATTCCAGGAGCGTTCTCACTCTGCCACCACCTTCATCCAGCCCCCCGCTTGCCGTCTTGAAGAAGGGCTGCAGAGCGGCCAGGGGAGGCGGGGGGGGGGGGGGCGGCACAAGGGGGTCGGCGTCTCTCTCTCTCCTGCACCCTGGATGAGTGGAGGGGAGGGCGCGGCTCAGGGGGCCCGGGTTCCAGATCGGGCCCTGGAATCGGCAGCCGTGGGACAGTGAGCCGACCTCCCTGTGCAAGACGCGGAGGGGCCGTGCCTCCCCAGACCGCCTGCGTATCAGATTTGCCTCCAAAGGAAATGCAACAAAACAGATTATTGGGCTGCACCCCTCGAGGTTCCAATTCGGTAAGTCAGAGGGGAGTTACACGATCCCCCCTCCCTCACCCCTGGCCAACCTGGTGGTTCCCGTCCAGACCCTCCTTTGTCTTCGGTACTTATTTACCTCCTCCAGAAAGCCCTCCCGGATTTACCCACCCCATCTGCCACCTCCAGGGCTCATCGCTCCTGGCCCTGCCTCCTCGCCCACACTCATCTCTTGCTTGCAAAAGGCATTTAGTCATTTGTGCGTGCGTGTGTGTGTGTGTGTCCTCTGCGAGATTGGCGAGGTGAACCTCCCACACAGCCTAGAGGAAGGTGCTCGGCGCCAGGTTCGAAGCTGCCCTCTGCTGCCCGAGCTCGGGTTGGGTCACCCGGGGGAAGCGCCTTCAGCTCTCCAAGCCTCCGGCTCCACAACTCTTAGACGAGCTCGAACGGACGTGACCTCCGGGGGCCGCCGTGAGCTCCCCTGAGCCCAAGTGTGTGGGCACATAGCACAGGGCTCAGTGGGAGGGGCGGTCAGAGGCCCCGGACTTCCTGGGTGGCCATGGGAGAGCTGGACACCTGCCACCCGGTGTGTGCCTGTAGGCAGGGGCTCGGGCGAGAGTGAGTCCTCGAAGACCCTTCCGAATGCCCCCAGGTGCTGTCCTGCAGAAAACGGAATTCCCCGCACACGGTTCGATGGAAGGACAGGAATGCAGGGGGTGCTGAGAGGGGCGGACAGGGTCCCCGCGATCGGAAAGGGTCGGGAGGCTCTGCGACGGCAGGCCGTGCGAGAGCCCCGGACCTAAAGAGGCTGGGCCAGACGGCGCTGCTGGAGCCCGGTGGGCCAGCTGGAGATGCGGAAGAGGGGCCACCCGGCCAGGGCGTGGTCACGGAGGGACGCGGTCATTCTCAGAGCCTCAGCCTCATGGCAGGGAGAAGCAGAGGAGATACAGACCCATCTTTCTCCTCCCCCCTCTTTCCCTTCTCATTCTGGTACCTCCCATGGCCAAGCCAGAGGCACGGGTAGCCCCTGGAGGTCCCCCCTCTGGGGGCTCAGAGAAAGGCAGGGGGAGTTTGGCAGGCTGCGGGGTGGGTAGGAGGCAGGCCGAGAACAAGCAGCTCCTCGGGCAGCCTGGCAACCTCCCGGCTCTTCCACACCCCCGCCCACCTCCTCCACTCGGCGGGGTCCGGGGGCTGTGCCTGACACTGACACAGCCATCCGAAGACGGGGGTTTCAGCCCCGTCTCGGCCACAAACACCCCGGAGGATGGCAGGAAGTCCCCTCCTCACCTCGCCCCCCCCCCCGCGCCCTCCTCCGGCTGGGCCTCCTCATCTGTAAACCAGAGGGGCTAAACAAGCCATCCTTTCCCAGTCCCGACCGTTTTCTAGAAGAGAGCCCAGCTCGACAGGAAAAGGGGCTTGGAGAAGGAGGGAGCTGTAGCAAATGGAAAATTAATTCCGGGCAGTAAAGAGCAGAGGCTGTTGTTTGTGATGTATAACTTACTCTTTGTGTCAAACTGTGTACTGTGAAGATCAGTGGGATGGCAAGGAAACCGAGATCTATGGCTTGGAGTCGAATCTGTGCTCCGTGTCGGAGCGGGGAGAGGGAAGGGGGAGGAAGACTACAACTTTAATCACAGGCCCAACTCGAGATGTCAAGCTGCTCTCGGGTGTGTTAGGAAAATGATGTTGTATTACAGGCTTCCCAGACAGCGCCCCACACCGCGGCTTTCTCCGCCGAGCCGTAAATTAGCACACCTACTTTACGCTCTTCAGGTAAAACCAGTAATTTAGCTGAAACACACACACGCACGCGCACACACGGAGCGCGCGGGGCAGGGGGGAGCGGGGAGGGGAGGGGACTGCTCCCGCAGAGCAGGGAGTAGCTACAAATGCGCAAACCGGGATGAAATGACACCCCGGGCTGCACCTCCTGTCATTAGCATGTGGGCTCCTGGTGCAAGCCCCGGAGCCGGCCTGCCTTCCCCTCTACCTGCCTCAGTGCCTCCCCCCCATCACCACCACCCCTTTTCGCCATGAACCGTAAATTACATGCTGACACCTTTAATTTGTGCAAAGTATGCCTGGCTGCGCCTGGCACCAGCAGCCGGCTGCTATAATAAGGTCAATCTATATTCATTGTCGCAGAACTTGATGTGCCAGATAACACAGGGAGGCAGCGCCGCGGTGGCTTCTCGGGGCTGGGGCGGGGGGAGGCTGGGGGGGCGGGGCGGGGGTGCCCGCTGCCGCTCAGCGCCGCCTGGCACCAGTTGGTTCATCACTTATGCATGGCATGAGCGATGTTATGATTTAGTTAATCACCATCAGTTATTCATCCTACGGCTGCCTGGAGACGGCCGCTGCGCGCGCCCGCCCGCCTGCGCCGGGGAGGGGGCCCCCACCCACGAACGCGCAGAGAGAGCACGCGGCGGGCCCGACCGTCCTTTCTGGGGAGCAGCGGGCCCTGGTAGTTTCCGGTTCAGGATGAGAGACCCCCTAGCCTCGTGGAGGAGAAGCTATTGGGGGTGCGCCGGGGACAGGGGTGGGAACGTAGGAGTTCTCTGGATCCTGGGGCCCAGCCCAGGGAGGGGCGTCGCCGTAACGTGTCACACGGCGTGAGCCCGGGCTCATTGAAGTCACAGAGTTCCGGGTTCGAATCTCCCAGCTCTACCTCTTGCAAGCTGTGAGAGCTTCGTCCAGTCACTTCCCCTCTCTCTGGGCTGGATGGAGAGGTGACTCCAATCCCCGCAGGGAGAGTGTAGTGTGAATATGGTTCCTGGTGTGTCCGCACAGAGGAGGCACGCGGGCGACAGGCAGCTCCCGTGATCAGAGCCCTAGTGGGTCCATCGCACACCTGGTGTTGCTGGATGACTGTGTGTTTTCAAGTGGGGAACTCAGACCCGAAAGTTTCCTAAAGGATGGGGCCTGGACCAATGGGTGAGCCCATTTTTGAGACAGACCCCGCTTGCATGGGGTTGTGTTGAGACACTTCCCAGATCCTGAAACGTCGAAGCTGAAGAAGATTCGATCCGTGGCTGGGGAGGGCCGAGGGGGCAGAAGCGAACCAACAAACAGGCCGGAGACCCAGATGATGAAGGCGGAGGGACCGGAGGTGGGCAGGGCCAGCCCCCGCCTGCTAGCGACGGGGAGCGGGAGGCAGAAAGGAACCGATAGGTCCCAGGCGGTCCGGGTGGTGCGCTGGCCTCTCAGCCGGCCTTCTGCCTTCCGAGTTGTGCCCGCCGCCCCTCGGGACAAATGACCATTGGTGTCCCGGGGGCTGCCTGTGGGATGACGAGATCCTCTCCCCTCTGCATGGTGCTTAGATAGGGGTGCACAACATGAGCTCCCCACTTTGTCCCGAGCCCTGCGAGCAGTGGGAGGCACAAGACTGAACTCAAAGGCCTCCGGCTGACCCCTGGGCTTCTGCACAATGGAGCCAAGAGCATTGGCCCCTCGGGGGTGGACGAGGATATTAAGTGAGCCCGACGGCACACCTGGGCCCCCCAGGTGTCCCCAGACGAGGACTCCTTTTCCCTCCGATCAGCAAGCATTGGGTCTAAAGAAGGGGGTCACCTAAGTCCGGCGACACCCAGCTGCAGGCTGAACAGTCTGTGATCCAGAAACACGCTAGCCCTTCCTACAGCCCGTCTTCATCCTCTCTGTTCCCTCCCCCAGGAAGGCCCTTCCTTCTCACTCTCCCAGGTCCTAGTCACATCCTGCTTCCTCCAAAAAGCCCTCTGTCCCTCAGTGTCAGGAACGGCGGCTCCTGCCCACCGCGCCACCCTTCCTGACGGCAGGTCCCTTGGTGATCTGGCCCCAGATAAGAGACACGTCGTGGGGAGGTGAGCCCTTAGGTGCGGGCTATGCAGCCTTAGGCCTCTGTGGTCTCCACTGCTCATCTGCAAAGTGGACAGGCGAAGGTGGCTTAGGGTGCCCTGGTGGTCCCAGGCATCGCAGGGCTAGGGCCAGGGGGCAGCGGGCATCTCCATGGAAACCAGCACTGCTGGGTTGAATTCTACCTCTTGACAGCGTTGGGAAAAATGCAAAAGTCTCTCGGTGTGTCGAGGGCCCTTCCCAGGGTCGAGAGGAATCGCCTGCCGCTGGGCCCACGGCCCTGGGCCCCCGCCCGCAGGCCAGCACAGGGCCGCGCCTCCACCCGTCTCCCCACGATTACCCACGCACCTGTGCCTCGGGCGCCTGCCAAGACCCTGCACCGCCAGTGTTCAACCGCCCTCGAAATGTGTTGCATCTCTTACCAGGAAAGCTCGGACAGAGCGGAGGGCGGAGCCCGCCCGGGGAAGCAGGGCCGGCAGCCTCCCACCGCCACCTGGGGGGTCCGCCTGGCTGGGCTCTCCCCGCCCATCCACCTCCCCCCACCAACCGCGAGACCAAGGGCCACCGACCAGGCCTGGGGCTGGGACCACGCCCTCCTCCCAAAGCACCCTTATGGTCCGCTAGCAAGTGACCCTGTCGCCACTTTGCTGCTGAGGAACCAACCGCAAGAGAGGCGTGGGGCAGGTGCACTCCTTCACAGAGTGGGATCTGGGCCTCACGCAGAAACCGAGGACCCAGCGCCCCCTCCTCGGTGCCAGGGACGCGCAGGGCCTGACACCGCAGACACCCCTTTCCTCAGCGTCTTTTCTGAACTTCTTGCCCTGAGGGGTACCTGGTTGTCCCCACACACACCCCTTCCCCGCCCCCCCCCAGGGGAAGCTGTTTTCTCTTCTGTGTCCCACACTGCCTGGGGCCCGGAGGTGAGGCGGGGGTCCCTGAGACACCCTCTCCCTCCAAAAGCCCCGGCTCCTCTGAATTCTAGGCCAAGTGACTTTACCTGTCACTACTATCTTAGTGGCAGGGCCACCGCTGCCCCCCGGGTCACTCCCCTCATTCGCTGCAGGCTTAACCGGCACCCCTGCCCGCTGGCTTCCTCTCCAACCCCACGGGGCGACCTCATGTCTGGATCCATCCAACATTGGGGCCTCTCTGTGCCTCCACCTGGCCGGCTCCAACCATCTGACCCCTCCCCCCCGCGGCCGTGGCCTTCACACCCTGACCTCACCACCAACACAATCTCCACCTCAAGCACCCCACCTGGTCACCACCTGCCACCCTCGAACCTTCCAGATCACGCTCCCCCGGCCGCCCTGAGCCCTCCAGCCGCCAGCCACCGCCGTCCCAGGATCAATACCCACCTGCTGCCCTCGTGTCCGCCCTTCACCAATCCTTCTCTTCTCTTCCTCCTTCACACTTCGGAGCCGCGCCCGGCCTCGGCGCCATCCAACCGCGCACCTACGCGATGCCTGCGCCCGTGCAGGACGCGGCTGGAGAAAAAGCCAACGAACTTTCCACTTGGCCTCAAAGCTCAATCACTACCGCCGCACAGCCGCCTGGGCAGGCACGACCCCGTTCTCTCAAACCGATGTCTCCTCGTCCTTTCTCCTCTCCACACGCCCCTGGCCGCCCCCGCCCTCAGTGGCCTCATGCTTCGCCCGGAAGATAGCAGCAGTCCGAGAGCACTCCCGCGTCCTGCCATCGGGAAACTGACACCCGCTCTCCGCTTCCTCCCTCCCGACGAGCGGGCGAAGGCCTCCGCTCTGCCCAAGGCCACCTCTTCCCCCGGGGACCTGGATCCCACCTCTCTCGCCTGCCCCAGGACCTGGGTGTCTCCTCTTCCCTCACCATCTTGTCCCTGTCCACCGGGGCCCCCCCCCATCCTAGGATCTCCTAGCACAGACCCCAGGCTCTGTTCGTCGCCACGCCTCTCCCCAGCCCCTGTTCTGGCTCCCCTTCGTGCGGAACGCACGGAGCGGTCTGCGGCTCCTGTCTGCGTGTCTCACCGGGCCTTCTGTGCCCACAGCTAGACTCGCTGGGAGCTGATGACAGAGAGTGGCCCACGGCCTAGAGCAGGAGGAAGGGCGGCTAGGGGGCAAAGAGAAGCCCCGAACGGTGACAGGCCTCGGGCTCAACCGAAGCTGGCCATTTCCTGGAGCGGTCTTCAGGTTTGTGTCTTAGAAAGGATGTTCTGGTAGCACTGGGGTGGGGGTAGGGGAGCTGGAGGTCAAGAGAAGAGACCGATTAGAAGGACACGGGAGGGTCCGGGTGAGAAACCAGGAAGGCCTGAGTTAGCCGGGCAGGGGAGACAGGGAAGGGGTGGAGATTCATCGCCAGGGCTAACAGGCTAAGCGCATCCAGGGTCAGGTACAGACCTCCCCTCTGTCTGGAATGCTCCCTGACACCGGCTACGTGCCCCTCCTCACCGGCGGTTTCCCATCAGGAAACCGATGGCCCCGGGCGCCCCTGGATTGGCGGCCGTCCCTCTCCCCCAGCAGCTAGGAGCACCTCGCCCTCAGCCCCGCCATCGCCCACGCCTTGCTGCCGGCACGCGATAGGTGTTTGGTACATGTTCGAGGAAAGGGTGGACCACGCAGAGGTGAGACCGGCTGGAGGGGAGCAGAGGGCCAGACTGCAGACATGAAAATGCCAAGCTCAGAGCTCAGGCCTTACGCTGATGCCACGGGTACCAGGGAGACCCCAGAGGGTTCTGGGTACAGAAGCGGCACGGCCGGCTGTGTGTGTGAGAGAAGCCCATCTGACAGCCGTGGGGGAAGCATCTGAGGAGGGCAAGATGAGGGGCGAGGACCTGTCCCAAGCCAGCGCTGCTACTCCATGCGAGGTGGGTGAGGCCTGATCTTGGAAAGAGGACTAAAGAAAGGCCAGCCTTAGAACTCCCAAGGAGGCGAGACCGGCGAGGCAGGAGAAGGTGGCAGCGCTGAGTGGGTGCGTGGGTAGCTGGGTAGACGGGGCAGTGGGTGGGGCGGGCTGTAGTGAACCGCACGTTGGACGTGCGGAGGTTAAGGTCACCGCAGAGCCTTCTGGGGAGAAATGCACTAGACAGGCATTCGGATGCCCAAGGGTGACGCTCAGGGTGGGGCCCAGGACTAGAGATAGAAATTGGGGAGCCATCTGCGAGGAGAGGCAGGGACCGCAATGGCGGGAAGATCGGGGAGTCACCGGCGACGGTCGCGCTGAAGGAGAAGAGCGGCAGCTCCGGACGGAGCCGTGGAGACAGCCCACCTTTGGAGGGCGGCGGAGGGAAAGGGTCTGCAGAGAGACGGACGAGGAAAGGAATCAGGGAAAACCAGGACAGAGCGGTGTCCCAGATGCCAAGGAAGAAGGTTCAGGAAGGACTGGGGACCGTGGGGTCAGTGGCAGCAGCAGGTTTGGCCTTCACTGATTTGGCTGTCTGGGGGTCCCTGGTGACCTTTGCCTTAAGCATTTCCATCGAATCGGGGGGATGGAAGGAGTCACAACGCTCTGGGCTAAGGAAGACAGAGTCGGTTCAGCTGGTTGAGTGTTTCGTTATCATTGTTACCCCGCCTTCTTCCAGAAAGTCCAGTAAGCTATTAAAATAGGAAACGAAAATTCTTGTGCAGATACACACACAAAAGGATTGAAAGCTGGATGGGGCGCCTGGGTGGCTCGGTCATTAAGCATCTGACTTCAGCTCAGGTCAAGATCTCGCGCTTGTGGGTTCGAGCCCCATGTCAGGCACTGTGCTGACAGCTCAGAGCCTGGAGCCTGCTTTGGGTTCTGTGTCTCCCTCTCCCTCAGTCCCTCCCCTGCTCGCACTCTGTCTCTCTCTCTCTCTCAAAAATAAACAAACATTTAAAAAAAAAGAATTAAAAGCTGGGATTTGAACAGATATCTGTACATCTAAGTCCACAGCAGCAGTGTTCACAATAGCCCCCCCAAAATGGACACGACACAAGCGGCTGCCGACAAATGAATGGAGAAACGACACGTGATCCACACATCCAGCGGAACCTCGTCCAACCCTTAAAAGGAAGGATGTTCTGACACATGTCGCCACACAGAAAAGCCTGGAAGCCATCATGCTAAGTGAAACGAGTCAGGGGCAAAAGAGCAAATAGTATCTGATTCCCCTCCTACGAGGCACCCGGACTAGTCAAATTCATAGAGACAGAAAGTCGGGTGGCCGCAGCCAGGGGCCGGGGGCGGGGGGAGTGGGGAGCCGGCGTTTAGTGGCACCGGAGTTTCAGCTGATGAGGAGACTTCTAGAGACGGATGGCAGCACGAAATGAGTGTACCAAACGCCACCGAACTGTACGCTTGCAAATGGTCAAAATGGCAGGTTTTATGTTGTGTATATATTTTACCACAATACAAAAAATGTACAAAGAAGAGAAAAACATGTATTACCGTGTGGGCTAATAAAATGACTCGGAGCGAGCCTTTCATGATGTTCTGAGCTTCTTGGTAACCGAGACCTAAAGGGGAACTTTAGAGTCTTGATGGTTCATACACGGAAAAAATGACTATTGCGAGAGATTTCAAGTCCGCCCGCCCCCCGGCCCCCGGCCCCCGGCGGGACTGGATGGCAGCAGTGCGCGTGCCTTAGAGATCCTTACGAGGGGCATGAATAGCGCAAAGGGAAATGCAGGATACTGACGGCGTCAAAAGACATTCATTACACGACCATTTCTGGCGGTGAGTCTTTTTTTTTTTAATTTTTTTTTAATGTTTATTTATTTTTGAGACAAAGAGAAACAGAGCATGAGTGGGGGAGGGGCAGAGAGAGAGAGACACACAGCATCCGAAACAGGCTCCAGGCTCTGAGCCGTCAGCACAGAGCCCAACGCGGGGCTCGAACTCACAGATTGGCAGTGAGTCTTGAAGAAACGTGAGAAAAACATCAATACAACGTCCCTCGAGGAAAGCCTTCCTGGTGGGAGTGAAATTCATAAGGTCTAGATGAGAAGATGGGACTCAGCGTTCCCCAACAACCAAGCGCGTTCACTTGGTGGCACCTGGATGCTTTCCGGGGGGGCGGGGCGGGGCCTCTAGGAGGTGGGTGAAGTTTGCCGCCAAGCCCGGTGGACAGGTCTGCTCAGTGGAGGTGGGGGTCCGAGCATCGTCAGCCCAGAGATGGTGTCCAAAGCCATGGGCAAGAAGGCGACGAACGGTCAGGAGGGGGACGTGGAGTCCCGGGGCCCACCCAAGGCGGACTTAGCAGCACGGAGCAAGAACGCATGCCCTGTGACTTTCGGTCGGCGTGGGCCACTGGCCTGGGGCACTTCTCTGCCCAGGAGAAGGAACGCGGTGCTGGCCGTCAGAAGCCTTGGGGTCAGAATCTCACAGCGGCACTTCTGGCGTCGCGATCTCGGACAACTGTAGGCGCTTTCTGGCAGCCTCAGGCTCCCCATCTGTAAACGGTGACCCAACTCTCACGGCGCCGCTCTGTCTCCGTCGCGAGGTTATCAGGCCAGAGAGGGCCTCTGCCTGTGCCTACCCCATTTCCTCTCTCCCTCTTCACCACCTCGAATAACTACCAGTCCACGCAGAAACAGTGGCCCCCATGCGAAGGGCCCCAGAAAGCCTCCTTCCAGGCTTCCTGGCCCCAGGGTTCGCCTACGTGGATAATCAGGACCTGCCCTGAGCTGGGAGAACAGCTCCAATGAGCCACACAATAGAAGGCCACCGCTGAACCCCTGATACGCGGGAGTGACAGTGTTTCTGGGCCTTGAAGCCGACTCTAGCTATCGAACAGGGAGAGCCAAGCGGGGGTGGGGGGGTGGGGGGGCTGGGAGGTCGGGCAGGAGCATGGGAGGAGGCCACGTACCGCGTATGACCAACCTGTGACCATTTCACAGGAAGAGACCCAGAAGTCAGTTGCCCGTAGCGGCCCGACCCCTCCCCCACCCCCAGCAGGTGTGGGAGACAGAGAAACGTGATGATTCAGCAGCAGGTAGGTGGACGCGGAAGCCACGGTGGCACCCTTTCGAAGGGCATTTTGAAACCAGATGGATTAGAGGCTATAACAGCAAGACGGCCACTGGGCACTGAGCAGCGGCCGGGGCAGATCGAAGAAGGTCTGGAGGTTTCCACGCGCTCCAGAACTCGCACGGCGCCCGGCTGCCCAGGCCAGGCCTGGGCTGGCCCCTCACCGTGTGTGGCCCCGGGCGCTCGACCGAGGAGAGTCTGCGGAGAGCAGCCTTGCCTTAGGGTGGAGGGACGCGCAGGCGGGACCGCTTCAGACACGTCACCGCTTAAAACCGCAGCCCGGATGGCTGGGCTCGGCCAGCGCGTGTTTAAAAAGCAATAAGACTAAACGCTTTTCCGTTTCCCCTTTGAGAGACCACGTATGATAAATGAGAGGCAATTTCATGGTTGGAGTTTCAATTTCCGAAAATATTAGTGCTATTCCCCAAGCTCCACTTCCGAGATAAATTCTTTTTGGCAGCCTCCTCCGTTGTCTCCTAATTCCCTGATTCTGAATATATTTGGAAGCCTGGCGTACACTTCAGCGGCTCAGCCCCGCCCCATCCACCTGTCTGGTGTGCCTTGGAAAGGCTGTAACCCACCGGCCACTTTCTCGGCCCCTCTGACGTGTGCTTGGAGTCGATGGATAATTATTAAGCACCTCCTGTGTTCCCAGCCCTGCGGGGTTACTACGGGGGTTGTAAGGACGCTACCGTCAACCCATTTCACCAACAAACACTGAGGGTGCATATTGTCTCTTCGAGCTCAGAGCAATGACAGTAACACCACACTGCCTCTCTGATACCTCACACTCATTTCATACCGGCTCCATTTCACTGTGGGGAAAACGGAGGCTCAGAGCTAACCCGGTGAAGGCAGCATGGACTAGCTGATAGACGGGGCAGGATGAGAGACAGACACGAGCGTTTACTGAGATCCTACGACGGGTCAGGCCCTGGGCCGAAGGCTCGTCCAACCCTCTGCGCGGGGCCTGAGCTATGTGTCCTCACAGAATTCAAGGCGGGTGTTATCACCCCATTTTCCAGATGTGGAAACTGAGGCTCAGAAGCGCTAAGCAACGTACCCAAGGATTCTTATTCCACTGGCCCACTTTGCCTCCCCCGACGTCACGAGGCCAGACGGTGTCCCCACAGCCAGCTGCAAACCGTGCCAAGCCCTTGTTTAAAGACCTCAAAGCAACAAGCCAGCCAAGAGGAGACTAACCTACTCTCCCCTCCTTGCTCCCTTCTGCCTGTCTGAATCCTAGGCTCCCTCCTAAATTTCTCAGGCTGGTGTCCTCCGTGTGTCACCAACACTTAGGCCCATCTCTTTTGTCTTCCTGTCATATTGTCATCCTCGCTTCTCAACCAAACCCTCTCTGTCACACATCAGCTTAGGTCCATATGACCATCTCTTTCTTCACCACGACCCACTCACCCTCTAGAGGGGATACCTCGTGCCCAGGCTGGCATCTCCTTCTCCCAGAACCTCACAGACCCTTACCCAAAGGTCAGGGCACAGGGCAGATTCCAAAATCTTCAGGAATAAATCTCTCAGAGCAGAGCCAATGGCATGCCCTGGAACAGAACGTAGTAGAATGGAACCGAGAAGAATAGTATGGTACGGATAGAAAGACGCAGAAAGGAAAGAAAAATAAATAAGTAACAGACTAGACTGGAACCGCATGGAACAGAATTAAAAAAAAGGATGCAGACAAAACAGGTCGGATGAGACCAGGACAGGGTTGGAACAAGATAGAACAGGACAGAACAGGAGAGAGTCGTGTTCATCGGACTAGAACAGGAAGGCAACAGGGCTGTGGCCAAATGTTACGTAACTAGATGAAAGAAAGTTTATTCCATTCATTTAACACATATTTATCGAGGGCTAGTCCATGCTAGGTAACAAGGAGACATGGTCCCTACCCTCATGGAAGATACGGTCTGGTGAAAAGGACCGAAAAAAAAAAAAAAGAGAGAGAGAGAGAGAGACAGAGAGACAGAGAGCGAGAGACAAAAGTAAGCAGTAATAAATACATAATTACAAATTCTGAGCTTCTGCGAAACACCATGAAAAGAATGGGCAGGTGACCCTGAGGAAGAATAACAGGGTGAAAATAATAATATTAATAAGAAGGAGGTCAGGAAAACTGAGGCCTAAAAATGAGGAGGGGACGGAGACGTTCGAAGAACCAAGGAACAGCATTCTAGGCAGAGGGAACAGCACGTACGGAGGCCCCGAGACAGGAAAGTTATTTGGTCTGTTTCGGGAACTGGAGGTTCAGTGTGAACAGAGATGAGGGTGAAAGGCATAGGGTGATGGGAGAGGCAGGGGAGAGACGGGCAGGGGCCAATGTCACAGGGCCGGAGGGGGCGGGGAGGAGTTTGGATTTCATCCCAAGTACAATGAGAAGCCTTGAAAGTTCGGGAGCAACAGGAACTGAGGTTTCAGACTTCCTCCCTGGCTGGCATAGAGGGATGAATTAGGGCAGGGGGACCGTTTAGGCGTCACCTGGGGAGTGACCACGGCAGCTTGGCGCAGAGGGACGGTGGCACCAGAACGGGAGAGACGTGGCCGACCGGAGAAACATCCCGAAGGTAGACGCTGAGGCAGAGTTCGCGGGTGTCTGGGACACGGGGGTGGCTGAAAGGGGAGCCCCAAGGGGGCTCCTTGGGGCTGCTGGTTGGGTCCTTCTACTTCCGGAGATGAAGCTAAGGAGAGGCGTCCTGGGGCGGGAAGTCAAGTTTCCTTTCGGGAATCCTAAGGTTCAGATGCTTGGGTCGTGTCCAAATAAGGCTGTCAGGCGGATTTGCAAATACGGGCCTGGAGCTCTGAGGAGGACCCGAGCTGGAGACCTCAGCTGAGGAGCCGTCAGCACATAGACCCTGTGCAACGCCTGCGGGTTCGACAAAGTCACATATGCAGAATCGCGTCAAGGCACGTTCCGTGGGCCACCCGCACTGGAACCCCTCGGGGCGCCTGTAGGACATATGAGCCCCCAGAGGGATCTCTAGGGGTGGAGCTCAGGAGTCCGCATGTCTGGCAATCCCGCCCCCCACCCCGCCCCGGAGTGTTTGCCTGCTGTCTAGTGTGTGCCAAACGCTGGCCGAGGGAGAAGACAGAGGGCAGAGCGTCAACCACTGAGAAACGTGGCCATTTGCACGTCCGGCAGGAGAAGCCCGGCCAGGGCGACAGGAAAGGAGCAGGCCGGAGAACCAGGAGGAAAATCGGGAGAGGGCGGGTGTCTCGGAGGCCGAGAGAGGAGGCGGTATCGGGCCGGGCGGTCACCTGAGCCAGGCTCTGCCGCGCGGGATAGGGGCGCGGGAACGCACGGGAGATGTGGCCACCGCACACCCCCAGGCCGCGCCGGACCCCGCCGGGGTGGGGGCAGGGCAGGGACCGAAGCGGCCGGAGGAGGACCCGGTGGACCCGGCACCCTGATCCTCAGCAGGGTGGGGGTGGCGGAACGGGCACCTTTGGAAAGACACATGCGACTCTCGTCTTCGTACAACAGAAACTGAGAGCCCACGGCTTTCAGAACGCAAACCTCAAAAAGTGAGCCAACAACAGTAACCTCAAAAAGCAAGCCAGTGACACTTCCTTTGCCTTGTCGGTGGGGCTCCTGGAAACAAAACAGAGATGTTTCAACTGGGGACAAACCCCGGGGCGGGGAGGGGGGGAGGGGGGCGGGAGGGAATCTTTCAGAATCCAAGTGGGGGAGATGTTTATGTTTTTCTAAAGGTTCCATGATATTGGAAGGCAGTGACTCGCTTCCCCCCGCCACCCCGTCGGAATTTGATTCTGTCACAAATGCGCTCCTCCGGCCCACGCCCAGAAGGGGCCCCCCCGCACACCTCGGAAGACCTGAGGAGCCCCCCTGGCAACCATCTGGAGGCAAATCCCTGGCAAGGAGCAGCCGGGAGAGACTTCACAGACGTCCCTGAACCTCTCCAGAAGGATCTGCGGCAGCAGAGAGGTTTTCCCCAGGAGGGCACATGACAAGACGGCGCCTGTTTGTTTTCGAGGCAGGAAGGGGCCGGAACATCTGCTCCAAGAAGCCACTTGAAAGATAATCAGGCGGCGATGTTGGCAAAACAGCTGTGTGGCAGGCAGGGAAGGGGGCGGCCGGGAGTCGGGAGGGTAGGGGAGGAGGGAGGAGGGAAGCTCTGCCCTGAGCTGGGAGCAGCCTGCTGCCAGGCTGGGAAAGCCCCCTGGCCCGCCCCTGGGCCCGCCCCCCGGAGCTGGGGGTAAGGGGGGGCCCTCCTGCCCAGCTGAGTGCAGCTCGCATGGGGAGCCCGCTCTGCTGAGGGCCCCGATTGTCCTCCTGGAGAAACGCTGGGCTAGTCCCAGATTTCCCACGGGATCCAACTCGGTTTCTCGGATGGTTCGGACCACTGCGAATGTCTCCTACATCCGTGATCCTGGAAAGCAGCGAGGGTTAAAGAAAACCCACTTTCACCCCTTTTTGTTCCAGAAAGGGCCACTACAGTTCACTGCCACCCTTCCCCATATGACTTAGACGAGACTCACTATGCCCCCTTGTTAGCCTGCGACACAGCAGACACGGGTCCTCCGACTTCCCATTCTTTGTCCTACAAGCGACCCGCTGTTCTGCTGTGTCCCCACTGGTCAAATGGAACACGACGCTTATTAACAGAACAGTTTAAGTTTTTCTCATTTGCCTGCACCCCCGGATTTGAAGCCTCCGCAGCCAGAACACAGTCCTTCCTTAATGCCTTTCTGCTGGACCCAGGGAAAAGCATTCTCTTATCCACCGTGCCTTCAAGTCAAGTCCCTCCCGACTGACGTCTGTACTTGCTCTTTATTGATAGGATTCGAAGGTCCTCTGGGTCACCTCCTGCGGTCCAGCTTGCCCGGTGCCTGAAGGGACACCACAAGATTACGAGCAGAAATGAAACTCAGAAGACTCAGGATTCTGTCTGCCACTCACCTAGGGGACAAAGAAGCAAGTCATTACTCAATAAGCACGTATTGGGAGTTGAGCCCGGCAGGGTTTGGTCTGACAAACATTATGCCCAGGGCCAGGGAGGGTGGGCATCCCTCAGCCCCAGTGCCTGCTCACTTTTCTTTCCAAAAAACGTTAAAGTAACCCACAGAAAGGCAATAAAAAGTGAACAGAGAAACAAAAAACAGAGGTAAGAAACACAAAACGAAAAGCAAAATTACAAACTTAAACCCTGACATATTGATAATTAAATTACATGTAAATGGTCTACATACATCGGTTACAGGACAACGATTAGCAGAGTGAACTAAAGAAGTATCACCCGACTAAACGCGACTACGACACATTCGTTTCAAATGTGATGTAGGCAGGTCGAAAGCAAAAGAAAGGAAAAAGATATATCAGGCAAACACTAATCAAAGGAAAACAAGAGTGGCTATATTAGCAATCAGATAAAGCAGGCTTCGGAGTAAAGAAAATTATCAGAGACAGAGGGAAGTTGTCTAATGATAAAAGAATCAAATCCACCAAGAAGACCTGGAAATCCTAAATGTGAACTCATCAAGCAACGATGATGCAAAAATATGTGAAGCAAAAGCTGCTAGAACTAAAAAGAGAGATAGTCATCTCCACGATTATAATTAGAGACTTAAATACCCCTCTCTCAACAGTTTTTACAAACCAGACAGAAAACAAGCAAGGATATAAAAGAACTCACCACATCGACCATCAGGTTCTCATCAACTTTTATAGAACATTCCACCCAACAATAGTAAATTATACATTATTTTCAAGTGCCCACAGAACATATACCAAAACAGACGATTTCCTGGGGTGTAGAACAATCCTCAAGTCTAAAACAGTTGAAATCGTACAGAGTGTGTTCTCCAACCACAATGGAATCAAATGAGAAATTAGTAACAGAAAGGTAAAGGAAAGATCTCCAAACACTTTGAACCAACCCATGGGCCAGAGAGGAAGTCTCAAGGGAAATGTAAAAGCACGTTGAACTGAAGGAAAATGAAAATATAACACATCACAATTTGTGGAACACAGCTAATGCCATGCTGAAAGGGAAATTTATAGCACTAAGTGCACACATTAGACGAGAGGAAAAAAATCTCAAATTGCTAACCTAAGCTCCCACCTCAGAACCTCAAAAAAGAAGAGTGAAATAAAACTAAAGCAGGCAGAACAAAGGAAATAAAAAAGAGTAAATTTGATGAAAATAAAAACAGGAAAGTAGAGAGAATGGATGAAACACAGAACTGGTTCTTTAAAAAGATAACAGAATTGACAAATTTCTAGAAAAACAAAGGAGAAAAAAAACAGAAAAAAACATAAATCACCAATATCGGAAATGAAACGGGGGATATCACTACAGACCCTACAGACATCAAAAGCATAGTAAGGGGGGAGGGCACCTGGGTGGCTCAGTCAGTTAAGCATCTGACTTCAGCTCACTCAGGTCATGACCTCACAGTTCTTGAGTTTGAGCCCCACATTGGGCTCTGTGCTGATGGCTCGGAGTCTAGAGCCTGCTTCAGATTCTGTGTCTTCCTCTCTCTCTGTTCCTGCCACACTGACAAGTCTGTCTGTCACTCTGTCAAAAAATAAATAAATAAATAAATAAACATAAAAAAATTAAAATCACCTAAATTTAATAAAAAATAAAAGCATAGTAAGGAACACTACAAGTCTACACACATCGATTTGGCAACTTAGATGAAATGGACTAAGTCCTTTAAAAATATAAACTACCACAATTCCCTTAATATGTCATAGATCATTTGAATAGGACTACAATCTGTAATTATTTGAGAAAACCGAATTCACGATTTAAAAAATTCCAAAAAAGAACTCTCCAGACCCAGATGGGTTTACAGGAGGATTTGAGTAAATGTTTAAACAAGAATTGACACAAATTCTACATAATATATTCCAGAAACAAAAAAAAAAAAAAAGAAAGAGGAGGGAACTTCCCAATTCTCTTATGAAACACTTCCCAAATACCAAAACAGACAAAGATATAATTATCCTTTATGAATACAGATGTGAACATCGGAAACAAAATATTAGTAAAATAGAATTCGGCCACAAGGAAAAGGAATTACACACCATGATCAAATGCGGTTTATTCCAGAGTAGACACTGTTTCAGTATTTGAAATTGAATCAATGGAATCAACCCTATTAACAGATGAATACGAAAAAATTACATGATCACATCATTCGATGCAGAAAAAGGATTTGATGAAATTCAACAGTGAAAAATAGGAATAGAGCAATAACTTGCCCGGTTTGATGAAAAGCATCTACAAAACACCTTTGGCTCACATACCTGGTGGTGAAAGACTGAACCCTTTCCCTGTAAGACTGAGAACAGGCAAACTTATCTGCGTTCACCACTCTTATTCGACATACATCTGGAAGTTTCAGCCAGTGCAATAAAGCAAGAAAAAGGAAATAAAAAGCAGGCAGATCAGAAAAACTGCCTCTCTGTGCAGATAACATGATTGCCTACCTAGAAAGTCTCCAGGACTCTATAAAACAAACAAACAGAAAAACCTCCTGGAACCAAAAAGTGACCTCGTGTCACAGGATACAAGATAAATATACAAAAACTACTATATTTCTATATACTAGCAATGAACACATAGACACCAAAATTAGAAATACGATACCAGTTATAATTGCTCCCCTAAAATGGGATATTTGGGACGTAAATATAATAAACATACACAGGGGTTATATACTATAACTATAGTTACACACTGCGGGTGAAAGCAACTAAAGATCTAAATAAATGGAGAAACATATGGTATTCACGAATAGGAAGTTTCACCATAGTGATACTGTCAATTCTTCCCAACTGATTACAGATTTAACGTAATTCCTAATTCGAAATCACAGCAAGACTCGTTGTAGACAATATTATTCTAAAATTTATATGGAAAGACAAAACAAAAACACAAAAGTAGCTAAGACAATTTTTTAAAAAGGAGAATAGGGGTGCCTGGGTGGCTCAATCGGTTAAGTGGCCGACTTCGGCTCAGGTCATGCTCTCGCGGTCTGTGAGTTCGAGCCCCGCGTTGGGCTCTGTGCTGACAGCTCAGAGCTTGGAGCCTGCTTCAGGTTCTGTGTCTCCCTCTCTCTCTGCCCTCCTCCTGCTCACGCTCTGTCTCTATGTCTCAAAAATAAATAAACGTTAAAAACATTTTTTTAAATAAATAAAAAGGAGAATAAAGTCGAAGGAACCAGACTTCAGATGTATATGGCCACTGTAAACAAGACTGAACAGTAACGGCAAAGGGGATAGCCACACGGATCCACAGAACAGATCCGCAAACCCAGAAACAGACCCACACAAATACGCTCAATTGGCTTTTGATGAGGAAGCAAAAGCAGCCCAATGCAGTAAAGGTAGCCTTTTCGAGAGCTGCTGTGAGCAGCTGGGCACCCACAGGCTCGCTGGGGCAGCCTCTAGCCTTTCCTGCGTATTTACAGACTCTAGATAACGCATCAAGCAGAAAAGAACGTAAGAAGTCCAAGAGGATTAAGTCGCCCTACAATGTGAAGGGGCGGAAGGAAGGAACGGGAGACACAGAAAAGCCTGGTGTCGAGCAGTGTTGATGGGACACCGCGGGACGCGTTCAGATGGGGAGAGACTATGGAGCCGGCAGGGCTAGGAGGATGGATTTTAAAGGTTTTAAGGAGGCTCAGAAAGCGGAGCTCCTTTAACGCCCTGTAAGAGAGCCAGTCAAGACTGAAATCAGTTTTATTTTTGTTTCCTAGACTGTATTTGTAATGCGATGGCGCGGTGATACGGGACCCTGCGGGGCTCAGCCTTATGGTCCAACTCCATGTGCTTCGAGTTTCTTTCTCCTTCAGCTCTACCCGAAAGCCAAGTCGAGGCGCCACGGATAACATGGGCAACACCCTTCCGGGCGGGACCTAGACCTTCAGACCACCCGCCTGCAAATCATGCTCCCATTTACAATTCATAAGGGTGGCGCGAAGACATCCGATTGGCAGTGGGGAACCAGGGATCGGGGCGCCTGGGTGTGGCCCGGTCAGTCAAGCATCTGACTCTTGGTTTGGGCTCGGGTCGTGGGCTCCCAGTTCATGGATTCGAGCCCCGCGTCGGGTTCTGTGCTGACACAGAGCCTGCTTGGGATACTCTCCCTTTTTCTCTGCCCCTCCCCCTGATCATTCTTTCTCTCTCTCTCTTTCTCAAAAATAAGTAAATAAGCTTTAAAAACTGTGAGGGATTAAAAAGTGCCACAAGAGTGCCTTAGGAAGGCCACTTGGGCAGTGCTGTGCAGAGTATATGGAGGAGGGAAGAGCTCCAGCCCCTGTCCAAGCTGTCACCCCGGCACAGTGTCTGGCACAGAGTATGTCCTTAGTAAATATTTGCTTGACCCAAGAGCCAACTAATGTGGGCTAGAATTAAGGCAACAGAAACAGAAAAGGATTGACAGAACTGAATGGGGGGGCTTTGGAGGGGACATGACCATGACATGATCTTGGGCACAGGAGACTGGAGAGACCCTCAGCTGCACTAAGAAGATGGGGGAGACCAGGAGGGGACAGATGACCACAGCGTGTGGTGGCATTCGACTGTCTGAATAAAGATGTCCAGGGGGGGTAGTGGACACGGGATGCTGGGGTCCAAGACGCAGCACGGGGGATCCTTCCCACCCAGGTGGCCTTTGGAGCAAGGGAGGCAGAATGAGAAAGGTCTTGGCAGACCACATGGCCCCCTTTGTTCACCGTGAAGGAGCAGAAGTTTCTAGCCCGGGACCCCTGTCCTTCCAACACCCATACCTCCTCCTTCAGCCCCTCCACTCTCCAGCGAACAAGGCGACCGGGAGGCCAAATACAGATGTTCCTCACGATGACGTCTGTGCCCAACCGCAAAGCTTCCGACTCTCCTGCCTCTCTGCACTTGGATGCCCCGGCCGTCCACTGCCACCCTTCCCTGCGTTCTCTCCCTCCTCCGTTGTCCTCTCTCCTCTGTGCTGCCTGCACCCACCTCCCTCGTCCCCATCTCTGTTCTCGCCTGTCAGCTTCTCTCTGCTTCCGCCCCCCCCCCTTCTGCTCTCTCCGTGCTCACACGTGAATTTTAAGAGACCAAGAACTAACTCAGGGAGACTCGTGGAAAGGGCTCTAGCTGACTGGCGTCCGCGGGCCTCCTTGGCCGCCTTCGGTGGGTGATCTATTACAGAAATACATTAAGGGGCCGTCCCGCTGACAGCAAGCTAAGGTACTACGTCAAGGTAGCAGCCCTGGGATGATGTACGGCCCCCATAGATCAGGACACCATCACTCTGATTGCACTCCGGCGCTGCCTGTCAGAGCGCCGCGGGGGCGTGATAGACGGTGGGGATCCATCACCGGCCGGCCGGCCATTCGCACAACAACACTCATATCCAGAGGTGATTTAGGGGCGGCGCTGGGGTACCTCCTGAGACGCACACACAGCAAAAGTGGACTCTTTCCTTGGTCCTGAGAGAAGTTTAGGGAGAGAAATACTTGTAGAGTATAGCTTCAAGGTCAAGGGTTTGAGAGTCCGGCAGACCTGGGTTCAAAAGCTAGGTGACCTTGGGGCCTGTTTTCCTTCCTCCCTGAGGCCATGGCCTTGTGTATAAAATGGAGGGATACTATTATCCTCCCAGGATTTAAGATGCTCGGATTAAATACCACAGGCCCAACACGCAGCCCAGAGCCGGGTCCAGGGCGCCGGGACACCACCCAGACCTGTCCCGGTGCGCACAGCAGGAGCTGCGAGCCACGGCCTCCGCCAAGCTGCACGTTCTCTTGCTCGACGCCACCTTTACCTTCATCTTCCACCGTCCCTCCCCGATGGTTCCACAGCCAGTGGAGGAGGTCCAGGGGAGGACTCCCGTTCAAGTCGGCCACCCCGCCTGGGGTTCCAGGATTGTCCATCAATCCTCTCCCCCATTCATTCTTCGTTCAGTCGATAGGTGGTGAGCACCCACTAAGAGCCGGACTGTTCTGGGCACGGGGGACACGGAGTGAATGAAACAGAGGAAAACACCTGTCATCAGGTAATCCGTCCCTGTGGGGGCAGGAGCCTTGCGGGAGGGCCCGGCCTTGACCCATACAGACTAGCTGACTGTGACTTGGACCCGTGCAAAGAGAAGGGAGGCATTGTGACAACCTTCAGGGGGCCCCTAGCTCTTCCCTCATCCGGTCCTCAGTCGCTGAAGCCCAGACGTGGATGGTGAGGAACCTGAGGTCACCCAGGGCACATGAGGCTGAGTCAAAGGCTGGAACTCAACCATCTCAGAACTTTCAAGCTCGGGGCGCCTGGGCAGCTCCGTCGGTTAAGCGTCTGACTCTTGATTTCGGCTCAGGTCTTGATCTCCCAGGAGGTCTGTGGTTTTGAGACGCAAGTTGGCCTCGGCACCGACAGTGCGGGAGCCTGCTTGCAATTCTCTCTCTCCCTCATCTCTCTGTCCTCACCCACCCTGCTCAGACTTCCATGCTCACTCTCTCAAAATAAATAAAGAAACTTAAAAAAAAAAAAAAAAAGAACTTGAAAGCTTACCTTTAGATCCTAGCGCACACTTGTCTAATCCCTCGTTTTCCAGGCCAAGGGGCCACTGGACTCTACCGTTAGGAAAATTCAGCCTCCCTGGAGAGAGAAGATACAGGTGCGTGAAGACTGAGAATTCACACCACATTTCCTTGGGGTACCTCATTCATCCTCACGGGGCCCTGAGAGGCAAGCACCGTGACCCCATTTTACAGGTGGGAGGACCGAGAGCAGGAAATTCACGGACCGTGTCGAGTCCGCCTCTTCTCCACGCCGCACACGGAGTAGAATCCTGAGATTCGCCACACGTGCGCGCACACACGCACGTGCGCGTGGACACACAGCTTCATTTTTTTCACTTTTAACGCCCCATGGGAAGCCTATCCCCGTATTGTTAAATACTTTTAGATACAGGCCTTTAAAAACGTATTCTCCAACAGAAAGACACTATTTTAGCATTCCTTTGTAGTCGTCCATCTTCATTATTTCTAATATGCAGATCTGATAAATAATGTGATGGATATTCTGATACCGTCTCCAGGGTTTCCTTCCAGGGGAGTCCTAGAAATAACGCTGGTGAGTCAAAGCTAAGGAAACTGTGGCCATTCTTCCACCCAGACTGTGCCAATTTAGGTTCCTGTTTCGTCGCACGGTCACTAACGTGCCTGCGGCCATCGGCAGCCATCCTAACCACTGGACAGGTAAAAAAATGGAATCTTGTTTTATTTTGCATGTCTTTGGCCAAGAGTAATATTAAACATATTTTCATAGGGTAGTCCTTTGCATGTCTTATTTTGCAAATGGTCTTTTCTCGATTTTTCTACTGGGGTGTTAGGCCTATTTTGTTTGTTGGTTTAGGCTTTGTAAGAGCCCTTTACGCCACTAACGTCTTGCCGGATCTGTTTTTGCAAACATTTTTCTCAGTGTGTCGTTTCCTTTTTGATTTTGGTACTTTCTTTTTTAACATATGGAGTTGGAGGTTTGGGGTAGGCAATTGCTTTTGTCATTTCTTCAATTGTTTCTAAGCTTAAATAGGTGTTACCCATACACTAATTTAATTTTTTTAAGGTTTGTTTATTTTTGAGAGAGAGAGGCACACAGAATCCGAGGCGGGCTCCAGGCTCAGCTGTCAGCACAGAGCCCGACGTGGGGCTCGAACTCACAAACCGTGAGATCATGACCTGAGCCGAAGTCAGATGCTCAACTGACTGAGCCACCCAGGTGCCCCACCGCCACACTAACTTAAATGTCCACTTACGTTTTCTTCTATCGTTATGGGACTTCTTGTGTCTAGTGCCATCATTACCTGAAATTTCTTTCAGAAAAATCTATAGATCTACAATGATCGTCTCCCAAGTAGCCCATTTTCTCAACACCAGTTGTTGAGTTGACTCTTTCCTGTTGATCTGTAAAGCTTCCTTCTATCTCGTGTTGCTTTTATACCCAAAGTAAAGTTGATTTTACAGTGATCACTTATGTGCTATCGAAGCCGGCTGCTCCGGAGCCGGCACCGTACCTTTAAAATATGATTGAACGTTGCTAAAGCGAATCGCATCTCACGTTCTTGAGAATACTTCAGCTATTTTTAGTTTGTGATTCTTTCAGATTCATTTCAGAGTTGTCTTTTCGAATTACCGAAAGTTTCCGTTGAGATTCTTACTGGGTTTTTGCCAGATCGACATAGTAATTCAGGAAAAACGAATGTCTTTTTGTCGTTCCTTGTTCGCAATCAAAAACCCGTTGGGTTCTCCGATTCCTCAAAAACTTTCTTCCATGACGCCAATAAAGTTTTGTGGCTTTCTTCGTGACAGTTTCACAGAATTCTCATGGAGAATCATTCAGAGGTAGGTCATGTTTTGGTTTGCTTCTGTCTTCAAACTGGCCGTGGTGGGTATATAAGAAATTGATTTTGGGGTATTTCTCCTGTGTATCAGGGAGGAGGATACACTCACTGGCAACATTTCCAGGGGTTATTCACAGGAAGCCGTGGTCTCCAGGAACCCAGTCCGTCCGTCTGTGTGTGTGTGGGGATGACCCACAGACGCAAGGAGCCCTGGCCCTCCGGTCCTCCGGCAAACTCTGGAGTGCTGTACACACACTTTATTGTGCCTTTTAATCTTGCCATGAGGCCAAAGGAAGCTGATGGTGGATGAGGCTATGTCTGTGTGTGGGCAGGGACCGAGGCCACGCTGCTGGCCGGGAGAGCCCATGTCCACACTGATGTTGCCTGTGTCCCCCCACCTCCCCGCCCCCCGTTCCGCCCCCGGGCTGCCCTAACCACACACACTGAGAACAAGGAGAGACAAGGATGACGGAAGGCATGGCCGGCCAGAGACTTGCTCCCGGGAAGGACTGCAGGCGGGAGAGCTTTCCACGCCTCTGTGCCACCTCCGGTGGAAAAGTTGGGTGCCCACCTGGGCCCAGCCCTCCACCCCCGCCCCCGCCCCCCTTTGGACCGGGGAACGTTTGCATCTGCATTTTGCTGAAGTACACATTTATACGCTCTGATGAAAAGAGTCTATTGGGCAGAGGAAGTGGAAAACTTGGGGCCTGATTCACACTTACCAATACTCAGAAAGTCCCCAAAACAGCCCCCACGATGGGGATCCGCCCACCCCCACCCCCTCCAGCTTCCCCAGCTGCCTTGTGATGGACGTCCCAGTTTGCTGATGGTGGCCATGTGGAAGGCACAGCCGCGGGGAGCTCTGCGGAATGGTCCTTCTTACGTCCGTGCAGGCTCATATTTCAACAGAGCCTTGGATCCCAGATGTCAGCCACACCAGAGGTTTGCAAGTGCTTTTTAAGCAATGGAAATCTTTTTCTAATTAGAAGCCCTCATGAAACCCCAGTCTTCAGAACAGATATAAATGGCGCTGCCTTCAGTTGGATTGGGGTAAAGTATCCGGAATGCCCTACACACACACACACGCACACACGCACACACGCACACACTTTCTCTCTCTCTCTCTCCCTCCCTCTCTTGAAGCGTGCCATCCTTTGAAGGCACTTGAGACATTTCGACAAATCGCTAGGATTGGGTTAGTCCCTGACCCAATCCTCTTTTTCAGGGCAGGTAAACTGAGGCCCGAAGGGAAGACAACTCTGGGTCAAGATAGAACAGCAACTTAATGGTAGAGGTAGGGCTAGAATCCTGGCTCTGTCTGCCGGCCCGAGACCAGTGCGGAGACAACAGGGCTTTGCTCATGGAATTGAACTTCCGAGTCAGGGAATGGCGAAGCAGCAGCAGCAGGGGGCATTAGGAAGTCTACGTGGACAACGTGGGCTTGCCCCCAAAACCTGCTCCTGATCACAACACTTGTTAAGAGTGTGCTGGGGTCCTGAGTGACTCATGGACTCAATTAATCCCTGGGAGAATGAGTGCCAGGGGCTGGGGTGCCAGCATCTGCCCTTCACCTCACTTGCCAGGGACCTCGGGCCAACGACTGTCTGACTCGAGTTTGACTCACGATCTCCGGGATCGCTTCCAGCTTCTGTACTCCGCATACGGGCAATACCTGATCCGGACCGCTGATCCCGGAGCCCCTCTGAGGAGCGAAAGGTCTCTGTTTGGGGCGATACCTGAAAGAGCAGATGGGAAGGTCCGAAGGCATGGGCGTGGGCCCCCTCCAACGTCTCTCGGGCAAAGGGCGACCCGCCCTGCGGGAAATGAGGAAAGACACCGGGGATTGCTTAAAATGAGCAAAAGGGAAAGGGGCAGGAATCAGAGAAGGGGGCTGCGGAAGCAGAAGGTGGCTGGAAGCCGGCGCTACCTGGAGTAGTGGGGCGGCCAGAGGGGCATCTTAAGAATGGAAACACCTGATGTTCAACTTGAAGTTGTTTGCACCGCTGTGATGTAAATCCTTCCTTCGCTCCCACCCCCGTCCCACTCTGTATCTTCAAATAAATCTGCCTCGCCCACGAATGCTTTGTGCCAGCGAGCTGTTCCATGGAAAGTGAGAAGTGGCTGAGCTTGCCGTCTGGGCCCATGCGCTGCGGGATGAAGACAGGAGGCGTGAAGAGCCTGAGAGCAGGAGCCAGGAGACTGTGCGTCCCCTAGAGAGTCTCAGAAACCTCAGGGTCCCCGTAGCGCCACGGAGAAGGAACTTTGGGGGTCTAAGTCAATCTTACCTGGATCTCAAGAGGCCCCCACGTGACGTGTAAGCCGAGTTCAAGCATATGAAATATTTATGTGGTACCTGGTATGTGTCCAACCACGAGCTCTGGGCTGTGGGAACTCCCAGAAGCGAGAGGCAGTGATGGTTACGTTTTCCTGTGTCTGATCAGGACCCTGGGAGCTTGTTAAAGATGGAGGTTCCCAGGCCTAACGCCCTAGACTTTGACAGACCCTGGGATATGGTGGTGACATGACCCAGCCCTCGAGGACCCTACAATGTCCCTGATGACTTTCGTAACAGGATTCGCCTCCAGGCCTCTGGCCTTCCTCCGGCCACCTCCGGTTCCTGTCGGCCCCGAGTCCCCAGACCCAGTAGAGACCAAGCAGTCTCAACTGGGTGCCACAAGTCCTCGTCTCTATTGGCACAGCTCTGCCCATGCGCGCGCTCAGGAATGTCGTCCGTTCTAGACGGAACGCCGTGAACTTGAGCTCTAAAACCCGTGGTACCCACCTGGTCTCACGTCCCCAGTGTCCAGGCCTGTTTCCAAGACTTGACTCTTTTCCTACCTGGACCAACGAGCCCACCTGTCACTCTCTGCCTCACCTGGCCCCTCCGGACTAACCCCGGCTAGCTCGCCCCCCAGCCCTGCTTCCGGGACGTCTGACGCGCAGTATCGCGGCAGGCAGTAAGGCAAAGAATCTCGGAAGACAGTGAGAAGGATTTCTCTCACGCAGCCATGTGCCGTCTGGGATGCTGGAGCCAGACGGGGACCAGAGTGTCACAAGCGTACACCCAGGGAGTCAGCCTGACGAAAGGGAGAGGGTTCTGTAGGCCGGGGTGGGGGCAGGCTGCTGAGAGAGAGATCAAATGGAAACACGATGGGGAAAAAAAAGAAAAAAAGAAAAAAGGAGTCCGAGTTCCATTTGTTCATTCATTCCCTCATTCATTCATGCGACAGACATGTGCTGAGGCCCCTCTGGACAGAGGGGCAAGCAGCGGGGAGCTCAACCTTTTTCTTAAGGACCATGCCATCTAGCAGGGGACGGAACGGGTCCTTGAAGGACGACAGGATTCTGAGCCTCAAAAGTCGACGGAAAGACGTTCTGGGCAGGACGGAGAGCTCGAGCAAAAGCAAATGGAAGCGAATGGAAGTTTCAAGTTTCAGGTTGACCGACCTGGATCGAATAGAAGTATGTGGAAACATGTTCTACTTCGACAGATCTTTCCTGCGCGCGGAGCCGGGCCCAGGCCAGGTGCTGGGGACTTCAGGCGAAGAAAGCAATCTCTGCCCTCAGTTGCCAGAACTTCTATTATCATTCGAGAAAAGCAAGCAGCAAGCGTGAGGGAGCCATGGACAGCCGCCTCTCCCCTCACAAAGCATTCCGGGCAGTCGGCGTGGGTTACCGAGCCGACCCAGGCAGCCTCACCTCCCAGCCAACGGGCAGGCCTGTCCTCACCATAAGGAGAGCTAGGGCAGGCAGGGTCCCAGCTGCCTAATAAGAGAGGAAACTTCGAGATAACCTCCCTGCACCGCAATGAAGTCCCCGGCGCCGTCTTAGGGAGGCAGAGTCTTAAGGCAAACAGCCCAAGGAAAACAAAGGGCAGGCGGGCGATCTTGAAGACAGGCCGATCTAAGCGTACCAACACACAGCCCCTCCACAGGCAAGGCACGCTCGAATCCCAAACTGTCCTACCTTCCCCGGCGAAAGGACCCTGGTCAGAGCAGGCCGTGAGGAAACCCCTCCCTCTCGGATTCATGCAGCGATAACTCCTCAAGGCAGGGCCGGGGAACCCTGGGCGTTTTGCTTACTTTCTGGATTTGTTGCCCATCTTTTTGTTGCTATTGTCAGCGAGGTCTGAAAAGCCGAGGGGGTTCTAGGTGATGATGCTTTCCGCCTGGAAGGCAGGCAAGAAGGAAGCCAGGATCTTGTGAGCAGCTGGCGGGTGCGGCGTGGAGCCCTGGAGGCAAACGCCCTCACCTGGGGGTCGGGAAGCCTGGCCCCAGCTCGGCTCCAACAAGCCGCGTGACCGTGACCGTGGGCAAGTCCCTTCCCCTCTCTGGGCCCACTCCGAGGCTGGCCCTTTCTCTCCCCACACCGGCCAGCGTCCAACACTCTAAGAAAGAGAAATTATTACTTTTAAAGAAGAACTGGTACTCTTGAAAGAAGAAACGGGGGAAGGAGTAGACCAATGCCGGGGCTGCGGGCAGAGGAGTCTCCAAGAGCAGATCCTGAAATTTTGCCGACGTCACCAGAGGCTGTTAGAAAACGGCCCTATGACAGGAGGAAGTTCCAGGGGTGGTTCTCGAAACAAACCGCGTGGGGCGGCGTGTGCATTTCATTACGGTCGGGGCTCCGGCTGGCTTTCTCGCGCCCACCGACACAGCCTGTGGGCCGAGGGCCCCCCAAGTGCCCGGGGAGTCGCTGAAGGAGGGAAGATCAGAGCAGGACCCCGTATCCATATATATGCCTGTATCCACCTCATATCATAAAGGCGTATATATCATATTTCAAAGAAACATATATCCAGCTTGCCTTCAGTTTGGGAAGGGGGAAGAGAGGGGGTCCCTGGACTCCCTCTATGCCTCTTTGCCAGCAGACGGCTTAAGTAAAACTCCTTCGGGGGGTTCCCCAGGTCATGGACAGCTGGTGGAGCAGAGCCTTCCTCCCCCCCACGGGCTCACCCGACCCTGCCCAGCACTCAGCGCTCACTGACATTCGCCGAGCCTGAGGACCTGTCCCCCTCAAACCCATGATGCGAATTAGACTTTTCTCAAAACAGAACGTTCCCAGCGTCTGGCCAAAGGTCAGGAATGCTTGCTTGTGAAACGCCTCTTCTCAGCGAAGCCTTCATCTCCTGCTCAGAGGGGGTCCGGGCGACGGCCAAGCCTGGTGGTGACGACCTGCCAAACCAGTGGGGCCGCACGGCCACGAGCGACTTACGGCAAGGTCGCTTCCATGTGGTAAACACAGAGTTGGGGGGCTCGGGGTCCAGAGGTAGGTGGCACGGAACCCAGCTGGCTGTGAGGACGGAAGGTCAAGGCGGGGGGGAGGGATGAGAGCGGAGAGGGGGAGAGAGGGAAAGGGTAAGAAAGAAGAGGGGAGAGGAGACGAAAGGGAGAGGGAGGAGGAGAGGGAAGAAGGGAGCGGGAGGAGAGAGAGGGAGGGGGAGGGGTAGAGGGAGCCCTTTCGTTTCCCAAAGGCTCAGTTTCGTCACCCGTGGAATGGGAATACTGACACCCAGCATCAGGCTTGTGGGAAGGAGAAAGCATACCTTCTGGAAACCCCCCGTGCAAAGCTGGTATTCTACACTCCGGAACATCGAAGAAGGGAGCGGACTGGCGGGGACCCAAAGCTCACAACAGGCAGAGCCGAGACTGGAGCTCCCAGGTGAGCCTGAGTCCAAAGGCAGCACTTGCCCCGCCGAACTGCTGCACCCCAGCCTTCCCGGAGAGAACGGCACTGACTCTCAGACTTAGCCACATGGTCTTTCCAGACACCTTGGTGACTTCCACCTCGGGGTGCTCAGAATCCCCCACAGACCCCAAATGATAACCCAGGGAAACACCGGCTCGCGCTGGGACTCACCAGAGGAAACGACCTGGGGAAAGACTGGAGGAAGAGTCAGAGGCGGGGACCCGCGAGGCCCAGGTCTCTCTCCAGGGCGATGCCACCTAACAACGTCAGGCCGCAGACACCGCCCGGCCTTCCTCACCTGCCCCACCCCAAGTACACGCCAGGGGCCACACGGTTTTCTTGGTCCTGGAAACCTTCTCGGTGCCAGCACAGGGGCCCCCAGGCCTCCCTCTTATCATCAGCCAACAGCTGGCAAGACGACCCTCCGGTCCCCTGCTAGGCTGGGAGGGAGGGAGCCCTGGGCCCAGCTCTGGGGAGGCTGGGAGGTGGGATCGGGCTTCGGAGTCTGTCTCTCTGCCACACTCGTTTATCTGAAAACACGCATGAGGAAACCTAGCGGTTTCCCAACCGAGGGAGAAATTAACACAGCTTGTATAATTCCCAAGGCGCAACTTTAGTTACTTTTGAACGCGTGGTCCAGACGACTAAAAGCATTCCTTTCCCTTCACTAAACACAGAGATCATCGTGACCTGGAAGCTTCCCGGGGTGGGGGTGAGAGTATGCTTGCTCAAGGGCCCCCGAGTCCCAGGCACCGGCTCTTCAGAGCCATGCGACCTCAAGCCACCCACAGGAGAGGCAGAACTTACGTCCCTCTCAGGTGACAAAACTGAGACTCCAAGAGTATAAATGACTCACCCCAGGACACGCCAGCCTCCAGCTTAAGGTTGCTTATGACATCGACATCCAAAGCCGGCCCGGTCCCATTAAACTCATTCTGCATTTTCCCCACCCAAAAAAAGAACCAATCTCTTCGCACCCGCCCAAGATCCTGGTGCTCCTAAAATCTCCCGGCTCCACGGCCTCGGCCAGCTCTGCACTTAATCAACCACTGAGAACGAGTGCTCCTGGGTTTGTTTTTGCGACCCCACTGAGGAGCAAGGGTTCAAGTCCGTCATCAGGGATGAAGAAGGTCTCAAGGTATTTGTTACAGTTTATCGGAATCGAAGTGCCAATTAGGCTGGTAAACCAGCCTGGGCGGGCTGGAAGAGCCCGGAAACAGAGGAGAACAGCGTGTGACAGTTTTTACTCAAGGACACAGGAGCATAGCTCCACCGTCGCATGGCGTCAGGCAAAAGGGTTTTAATCTCTCAGGGGCTTCGCTTCCTCATCTGCAAAATGGGGACGGTGATGCTATCTTCTTACAGTTACTGTGAGGATTACAGGAGGCCGGCACGGGAAACTGTTGAGTGGAACTAGCTCTTTGTAAGTGCTAGTTAATTTCATTGTTGTTGCACGGCAGCTTGGAAACTAAGACATACTTATTTATTTTTTTTTATTTTTTTATGTTCCTTTATTTATTTGTTTATTTTTGAGAGAGAGAGAGAGAGACAGACAAGAGTGCGACCAGGGAAGGGGCAGAGAGATGGGGAGACACAGAATCTGAAGGAGGCTCTAGGCTCTGAGCTGTCAGCACAGAGCTCGACGCGGGGCTCAAACTCCCAAACCGCGAGATCATGACCTGGGCTGAAGTCAGACACTTAACCAACAGAGCCCCCCAGGCGCCCCTTCCATCACCCGTTTCGATGCACCACCAGCTGCTTCTTGCCAGGGCCCTACTGATCCAGGGTCTATGCCAGCTCTTAAAGGGTGAGACAGGCAGAGAAGAAACTGGGCAAAGCAGAACCCCAAGGCAGAGAAGCAGAAGAGAAGCATCGAAGTCTTGCTCAGAATGGTGAGACCAGCAGGCTGAAGGGGACTCTGGGTCGGGGTTAGTTGGAGCTGAAGCTGAGGCCAGACCACAGAGGCCCTCGTCATCAGAAGCTGAGACCGGGAGCGTGGGAAACCAAGCGACCCATTGTTAGATCAGGACGATGTGTAGTTTCAAGGGCCCTCGTGCAGCGAACGCTTCTCTGGACCCAGATGTGGCCGTCACAGGGGCAACTGGTTTGTAAGTCTCACGAGCTAGCTGGTGACCCTGGCTTTTAAACACATGCGACACTATTGGTGAATAAACAAAGCTGCACTTGAATAGACTTCCTCTCTTGCTTTCATGACAATCAAGAGGGTAAAATTCCTTTCGTATTCAAGTATATCCATCCCGTAGCCAATGACCTATGGAGTCATAAATACATACTTCTGTCTGTTAGACATGAATATTCAAACCCCGCCCCTTCGTATCTAATTGGCTAGGCAGATGGAAGGACGTAGTACAAGTGTAGCTATATCGCAGCGATCACCGCACTTGTCAGTTTCTCCCTGCATAGTTCAGACCTCCTTTAGTTTGGGGAAGAATGTTTCTAATACATATCTGATGCCAGATGCCATTTGAACCAAGTATGGCATGCCTCAAATGCTATACGGCAATGAGATGGGGGCTGTTCTTTGACATTATACGGCAACTCCCAGGGAAGTATATTGACTTCTGCCACCTTTATAGCTGAGAGAACGTGGGCCCCTCAGCTGGCTTCTTTATAAAGATGGATTTGTCAAAACGGCTGTTGCTCCCTTAGCTGAAGGGATACGGAATTCTTTAATAGCGTCATGCTGATAGGACTATGCGAATACCTTAAAAGACGAGTGAACAGGGGCGCCCAGGTGGCTCAGTGGGTTAAGCTTCCGACTTTGGCTCGGGTCACGATCTCACGGTTCTTGAGTTCGAGCCTCATCTCAGGCTCTGTGCTGACAGCTCAGAGCCTGGAGCCTGCTTCAGATTCTGTGTCTCCCTCTCTCTGCCCCTCCCCCGCTTACGCTCTGTCTTTCTCTCTCTCTCTCAAAAATAAATAAACACTAAAAAAAAAAGCTTAAAAAAAAGATGGATGAACAAATTCTGACTATATTTCTCAGAGGAAGGAAGGAAGGAAGGAAGGAAGGAAAGAGGGAAGGAAGGAAAGAGGGAAGGAAGGAAAGAGGGAAGGAAGGAAAGGAGAGAGGGAGGGGAGGAAGGAAACGTGCTTTGGCTAAAATTTTGCCAAGATACCACAATCACAAAAAGATTGTGTGTGTCAGGATGACTGTGCTTTGATCTTCAGCAGTTTTTTTAAAAGGATTTCGTATTCTCCTTCTTCCCCAGGTCATTGACAACATTAATTACCTAAGCAGAACGAAAATTTCAGAGTTAAGTGCAATCGCCGACTTGTTTGCATGTTTCCCCACCGTCCCAATGAATCCATGTGGCTAGAAAGCCCACAGTGAAGAACATCCAGAAGGTTCCAGCGACCCGCTCGAAGCATTGCCAATTAAACTACTGCTCTGCGAGAATCACTAACAAGTGACATTGACAAAATCCAAAGTATCCATATATTTGCAGGGAATGGTACAACACGTCTACGTGTTTTTCCGCAGACTGTTATCTGTTAACGTCATTTTTGACAATTCCTGCCCCGGTATCTTAACTCAGAACCGTCTTTCTCCAAATTAAAACCAATTAAAAACTATTTAAGGAACCCTCTGTGACAACAACGTTTAACAGAATTAACACCACTCACTGCAGAAATAAGGCGGCAAAAGTTGCAAAACTTACCAATGCTTTCCGCTGACGCCAATTCACAGCGGCAGCACCGGAAGTTTGCTCCTAATTTCCGGATCTGTCTGTGTTGACTGACTGTGTCTGGGGGCTGACGTGTCTTCTTTCAGAGTACAAGTTTTGAAGTTTATTTCAACGGGGATTTTTTGTTGTTATTAGATCAGGAAAGATCGTATTTAGTAATTAATATAGTTTCTTATTTTATCGTACGTGGGGAAGGTACCATGCTAAATTTCTACTTTGAACCGTGGGGGAAATCGAGGGCTCTATCCGTTCTATGTCCCAGGTCATGCGTTTTACTCCATTATTAATTTTTATCTTCTCAGCGACTTTGAAAGGCAAGAATGTTTATCATCTTCTCTTTACAAGTGAGGGGGCCTTTGCTCAAGGAGGTGAAGCCACTTGCTCAAGGTCGCAGAGTGTGGCCAGCCTCCAACCTGGGTCTGTCGGGCTCCAGAACCTTCATGAAGTCAAAGAGGGCTCTCTCCCACGAACCCAGGATCACGGGATGTCTCCTGCCTGCCTAACGACTGTCTGAAATGGCAGAGCCAGGGGTCACGGAGGCAGAACTTGGCCTTCTGACATGATCCGACGGCACATTTGGCGTCAGTCCAATCCCCGGGCGCAGCTCCAAGCACGGCCCGCTTTGAGTGGAGGGCGCTCACAACATCAGCTCTACCGTTAGGTTTGCGAATTAGGCGCTCAGAGGAGAGACCTGGGTGTGAGTCTCAGCTCTGTCATCCGTAGGCCTGGGGCTAAGCCCCAAAACCCGCGGCCCCTGCGAAAACTATTTTCTAAAAGTGGGTGGCGGGCATTGGAAATAATCTACCCAATATCAAAAAGCTGTCTAGAGGAATAAATTAAATGATCCGTAAAAAATCCTTGCGGAAAAAAAGGGTAGACACAGAAGGGGCTTAACGAAGGGGGCTGTGCTGAAATCAAGCCTACGGGGCAGGGGCCCCGCCCCAGGTTCAGAGCCCTGCCTACAGTCCCTCTGCTGTTCAAAGTGGGGGTCAAAGACCAACAGCCTCGGCGGCACTGGGAGGTTGTTAGAAATGCAGAATACGGGCTGTCCCCCAGGCCTCCTGATATAGAATCTGCAGTTTCAACCGGATTCCAGGGGGAACCTTCCAGTTTGAGAAGCACTGCCATAGGCCTCCCGGTCAGGCTCGCTAGGTCTCTGCCGTCAGAGAAGAACGTTGGCATGATTCACTTCTCAATTATCCCTTATCAAAAAGTGGAACCGAAAGGCCCTTTGAAAGTCGTGCGGCTCCAGAATGATCGACGCATGATACGGGTGCTGCCATTCCCTTCCCGGTGACCAGGGCAGACATCAATAATCAATCCTAATCCATCGGGGAGCTTTCTCACCAACCTCGGAGGCCGTCGCATTAGACTCCGGGAGTGCGTTCTTTTTCTTAGAGTTAATACAGGTGTGAAACGTACTTATGCGCCCACCGCTTGCCATGTGGTCTGAGCCCTCTTTTTTCACAGGTGGACCCTAGCTCCGGTTTAAGCCTGTTTTCCCAGCATTCCATCCCATTTCATATTCGTAATTGAGAAAATTACATGGTTACACTGATTAAGCAGAAACTGAATGCCATCAAGGTAAAATGACATCCCCCAAAGTGGAGAATCCCATTCCTCTGCCTCGACCCTTTTCTTTTTGTCACGGCCCCCCTTCCGTTCCACCATCGGCGCTTCAGACCGAAGGAGGGAGGGCTTGAAACCTCACCAAGATCCTAGGATGCTCCCCCAGTGCACTCAAAAGCCAAGGTGGAAAGACACTTGAAAAGTTTTTACAACGTTCTGGGACTTGGCACCACACTCCCCGTGTGCCCTGGCAACCTGACCCGGTCTCCTGCTGGGAGCCAGAGCTGGCATCTTCGAAAGGGCTGGCACACCGAGCCAGCCTCCCTCCTGTGGCCTTCACCCAGGTTCCCAGCTGCCTGCCTCAAATACTAAGTGCAAAGAGTTTCAAACCAGGAGTGATACTCTGAACTTAATTTTTGTCCGTGTGCAATAGGAGACCGGTGCCCCCACCGAGCCACTGTGCCAATTAGCCAGCAGGAAGCAGCCCACGTTTCTGGAAGGCAAATCATTAAGAACCGGGATACTATGTAGGCAGATCCAACGGCTGGACCCAATTTTAAGTGAAAATTAATGGCAAATTCTTGTGACCACATTAAGGACCATTGCCATTCACTCGAAATCAGTTAAACATGAAAACAGTATGAAAACCATCTTGAGTTTATGGAATATAAATATTTGTCTGTATTTTTTTGCCAGTGCCCCAGAGAGACTCGGAGATTCTGGCAGAGGTGGTGTTCTACAAACATGCTCACAAAGTGGGGGGGAGGGAGGGGTTGGGATAAGGAACCCAAGTCTTGTTGGGTCAAGCTCCTTGTCAGCTTTTCCATTCCCTCAGTCAGAAGATTAATTAAACAGTGAGCAGATGTCAGGATCGAAGTGGTTCAAGGGAAGATGGCCCAATGGCTCACAGGGCTTGCAATATTTAGGGACTGTCTGCTAACAACACTTTGGGTGGTACGGGAAGAAGAAAAGCATTATTTTCAAGGCCAATCCCAAGAAGAAGTGTTTGCTCCCGGGGACAGAGAAGCGCTCCTAGCAAAGCCATCTCTAGACCAACACTCTTGATATCAAGAAGCAGGCAAGAAATTTCCCGAAACCGGTGCTTTGAGCCTATCAGACCGGAGAGAAGCTTCAGCTTTGTTGAAGAAGAGAAGGAAAGAGGGGATAGACAGAGCGGACAGGATGGGGAGTTGGGAATGAAGAAGGGAAGACGGAAATGAGGAGGAGGGGGGCTGGAAGGAGGAGAGAGAAAAAGAATCGAAGATTCACAGGAAGGCGGCGTCTGGGCAGGGAGGGGACCGGATGAATCTCCTCCCCGGAGGACTGTCAATCGCTCCTTGCAAACTGACCCCCGTTAGGGGACAAGCATGCCAGCGTGGTCAACGGGCCTTCAACTCATTCTCGTCGTGGAATAATGTACCAGGTGGTCTGTTCCAAAACCCGTTTACTGATGGACTCTGGGTCCACATGTGCCCTGGTCTCACCTCTGAAACGACCTGACTGTGCGGCCTCGGACCAGCACGAGGCTGCTCAGGGCTTTTGTCTTCCTATCTGTGAAATTAAGGTGAATGGCCTGATCCTAAGAACTCTTCTACTGGTGACTGTTGAAGTTCTCACCGTTTCTACATCGGAAATCTAAGGTACGAGGCAGAACGTCTCTGCCCTTCCAGATTGCTCTCCGGCCTCCCTCACTCTCTTGCCCCCTGGAAGGTCACAGTGCCTGGGTCTTCTCTTGAGACTCTCTCCTTTGTAGATTTCTCTTCCCCTTGTTTCTCCAGGCCCCAGGGTGGGAACCGCCCTACCGTGGCTGTGTTCTCCCCTGTGGTTCTGCCCCTCCCAGACGACACCTCAGCGGGGGACGTCATGAGTGGTCAGTCATGGAGACCGAACAGGTGGTCCTATAGGGCTTGGGGTGAATGAGGAGGAGGACCAGGAAGGCCTCCCCGGGGAAGAGGCAGCCCTTCGCAGGGCTGGGCTGAAGCCTGTGTGGAAGGCCGAGAAGTTGAGATAGGCAACGAGAGGGGGGGAGGAGGCCGCCATGATGTCTGTCTGTCTGTCTGTCTAGAGGGAAGAATTTGGTAAAGAAGGAACCGGAACGAGGGTCACGGCTGGAAAAGCCAACGAAGCCTCGGTTGCAGGGATCTTGAAGGGGAGACTGAAGCCTGGGACTTTATCTCTAGGGGAGATGAGGGGCCTCGGATGGTTCTGGAGCAGCGGAATGGCCCAACTGCACGGAGCCGTTTTAGGAGTGTCAATCTAGGAGTGGGGAGCAGACAGCAGCGTCACCGGTGGGGTAGCCCTGTGGGAAGGGCACAGAAGGTGATGCCAAGCGTGACTCACCCACCCCCTACTTCTCCTGCGGGGGGGAGGGGCGGGCAGTGCGGGCGATCCCCCCCCCCTGAAGCAATCTCGCGTTCCTGTCGGCCTCAAAAGAGCAGAGGGAGAAGCACAGCGCACCCCGGAGATGCAAGAGAAAACACATTCTTGGAAGAGAGCTCCTCTCAAAGCCGCCCGCCCACAGCCCCCAGAATAAGGGCTTGGCAATCTGCTCCTCCTGGCATCTGATTCAAACTGCTCCCGAGGCCCGGAGGACCTAAAAGAATACCTCTGCTCGTGTGTGCGAGAACAGCCCAGTGGGGGGGACCATCTGTTTCAGGACGGGCCCGATGTGGGGGCAGAAACAGTAGCCCCCAAAGGGGTGCTATTTTGGTTTCCAGGAAAGCGTCCTGTGAATATCGCCAGCCACCAACTGGAGAGCTCTCTTTAGCTCTCTGCTTCGTTCTCTGCTGAAGAGAACCCCCCCTCCGGGTGGCGGGGGTCACTCTCTAGAAGGTTCTTGGTCACTGACATCTCAGCGTGGACATGCTCGGGGGTGGAAGAAGTCCAGGGGTTCTGATCACTTGGGACAATGCAGACCCAGGAAGCAACGGAAGGGTTAAAGGGAGGCAGATTCGAGAGACCGAGACCCCTTCGCACTCCTGCAAAAACTTCTATTAAGGATGGACCCCATATCTCCTCCTTGACAAAGTTGTTTCTAGTCCCAAATGTGGCTAGAAAGGGACCCTCCTTCCTCAGGGGCTCCATGCCCTGCCTCAAGACCACTTCTCTGCCCATCCTCTGGTGACGTCAGGGTTCCTGTGGTGTTCCAGGACACGGTGGTTGCATGGATGAAGAAAAGAGGGGGCTTTCTCCAAGCTCTGGAACATTCTAATATTTAGAGGTCCAGTAAACGAGAGAGAACCAGCAAAGGAGGGGGGGGTCTGTGAGTTAGAAGGAAACCCAGACGGGGAGTGTCACAAAAGCCAGAAGGAACGAAGGCAGAGGAAGTGGTCGAGCACCTCCGAGGCTCCTGGCGGGAGAGGGGAGTGAGTACCGAGAGGACGACTGCGGAGGTCATCGAGGACCCGGACGAGAGTACCGTCAGGGGAGTGGAGGAACCGGAACGCTCGTTTCGGCACCTCGGCTGCCCTCTGAGGCAGATGTGTTCCTCTCCACTTTGGAGACAAGGCGGCCGACGCCGACAGAGGTACCCTGACTTACCCGAAAGCCTCGACGCCTCTTAGACCGTGACCCTACTGCCCGTGAGCACGGGGTCGACGGCGACACCGGGGGCGCGGACGGGGATGTCAACGGTGATGCTGACACGGCTGCGGACGGTAACGGAGAGGACGGTGGCGGGGGCGACGGTGCCGCCGTTAGTGGTTGTGCAGATGGGGAAGTTGATAAGGACCGGGGTGGAAAACTCGGTCTGTGGGGTCAGACAGAGCCAGATCTATATCCCGGCCAGTCAGAGACACCTCGACCTTGGCGCCTGCGACCCCGGCTGCGAGGCGGAGATAATCCTGCCTGCCTCAAGTTTGCGGCCTGAAGTACCAGCTCGACCAGAGAGAGACCACCCGTCGCTGACGGTGAACCGGCCTCGGGCGGCTCCGGGTCCGGGCCCCTTGTAGACGACAAAGTCAAGTTTCTTCCTGGTCACGGCCGCTCACCTCACCCGCCCTCCAAAACCCTTTCATTCTGAAGTCTCCCTCTGAGATGAATCCATTCCACCACTACAGGGCCCGGCTGCTATATGAGGAAGACAGAATGTTCCCTGGACTCTAGAAGGTGCCGGGCCCAGCTCAGTCACCTCCCCGTCTGATGAGAGGAACACAAGCTTTGAGGTAAAGAGGAGAGGCTGGCCTGGGCCACCCCCTGGCCTGGCTGGAGGGAAGCCCTTCCCGTTTCAAGGCTCTTCAGTCAACTCCACGTCCAAGGGGCAGAAGGCGAGACCGCTCTGTGTTTGCTCCGAGGGGTCCACCTACTGGGAAAACGCAGGTAAGTCAAACAAGGCTATTTGTCCTCCCAGTACAGCAAACAAAAAAACAGGACAAATTCTCCTCCGAGGCCTCCCCAGCCGGGCCCGAGAGGCAGAATTCAAGTAATGGGAAGACAAATGTTTTCCCGGAGAAAACGATAAAACTGGAGGCAGGAAAAGCAAACAGCATCCTCGAAAGGGCAGCGGGGGGAGGGGGGAGTGTTGGTACAGAGCTGCCCCAGAAGCGGGTAGGGAAGATTCCAGAAGTGGGAGGCACTTGGGCGGGCTCCTGGATTAGAGGGATGGGCCGAGGGAAGTGGGTGCTTTGTCAGGCTCCGGGCTCGGTGGGGGAGGGGGGCCGCGATGTATCCCCTCCCCCATCACTCAGGATCATCGTCATTACGGGAGTGGAGAGAATTCAGAAGACGCGAGCCAGAACAGGCCAGAGCTGGAGCTGAGCGCCAGCCACGCTTGGACTCCCGTTCTGTCAGTCATTCATTCATTCATTCGGCCAGTCCACCCTTCCACACGTGTGTGCTGAACACCCCCCGTGCGAGCAGGCTCTGGCTGGCGCTCCGTGGTCTGAGTCAGCCTGTTGTCTCCTCGGGGCCTCCACGTTCTCATCCGTGAAATGGGCTGGGGCCGGACTGCCGGGGAGGTAAAAAGTGACGCGAGAAGCACCACCCAGGGTCTGGCTCATGACTGGCCCTCTGGCATGGTCCCCTCGGGCACCTCCTCCCTCTGATGGTCTGGCTTTATCTCTAGCTCCCCTCTCCCCTTTCCCCGAGCCCCAGTCAAGCGTCCTCTTTGTCCCACCTGCCCGTGCCCCCATTTGCTCTGGCCTCATGGCCTTTATCCACGCTGTTCTCCTGTGGGGGGTGGCTCGGGTCTAGCCCCGAGAGCTGAGAGAAGAGGCGGAGACTCTGGTGAGGTTTCCCGAGCAAGGGGGAAAGCACGTGCAAAGGCCCGGGGGAGGCTTCGATGGCCCCTGAGAGGCTGTGGGCAAGTGTAGCTAAGAGACTTCTGAAGCTGTCTCCAGATCTTTTCTTCCAGGGATGGACGGGCCCTGGGGAGTCCCGAGCTGAACTGGGACACGATCGCACCGCACCAGAGAGACCCCGCCGAGAGCTGTGTGGAGGGACAAGGGGGGCAGGAAACGCCACACTCATGGTTAGAAGGCCAATGCCAAGGTCCATGGAAGAGAGGCAGGAGCAGGTGGCGGCACCGAGGATGGACAGAACCGGATGGATGGGGAGGGGGCGTATTTTGGGCGGAGTCAACACAATCTGGTGACAGACCGTGTGTAGGAGCCAAGGGAGAGACGGAGGGCAACCACAGCTCCGTGAATGAGTGACTTCTTTGCCCCAAGGTCCACGGGCCCCCAGCCATGCCGCCCACGGGGCTCTCTCTCTTCCCCACACCGAGACAAGAGCTCAGACCCAGCCACCGATCAGCTAGGCTCTGTCTTCCTCCGCCAAGAAGAGCAGACATTGCTACCGGGGCGCCCGACTGCCAGAAAGTTCTCCCTTTCACTGGAGTGACAGTCAAGCTTCTGCTCCCACCCGCTGGTCGTAGCCCTGTCCTAGAGCAGGGGGACCGAGGGGGGAGACGCAGCCGGGGGAGAGAAGGGACACTACACA
This sequence comes from Paguma larvata, assembly GCA_030068075.1. Classification (NCBI taxonomy): domain Eukaryota; kingdom Metazoa; phylum Chordata; class Mammalia; order Carnivora; family Viverridae; genus Paguma; species Paguma larvata. Next base: position 107,443,373 of record CM057827.1, on the reverse strand, counting down.
GCGCACCTACCCACAGATGCACGCGCCAGGCGCGGTGAGAGGCACCTTACCTCTGAGCCTTCTTCCACTCTTTTTTTTTTTAAGGTTATTTATTTATTTTGAGAGAGAGGGGGAGCACAAGCAGGGGAGAGGCAGAGAGAGAGGGAGAGAAAGAGAATCCCCAGCAGGCTCTGTGCTGTCAGCAAAGAGCCCGACTTGGGGCTCGATCTCATGAACCATGGAGGTCATGACCTGAGCCAAGACGCTTAATCGACTGAGCCACCCGGGCGCCCCTGCGTTTTCACCCACTCTTACAATAATCTCTTCGGGGACAGATGCATCCTGTCTAATGGCTGAGGGCGGGGCCGACTGTGCGGTCTCCATTGCCCCTCTTACCCTCGTGATCCCGAGCAAATGGCCTCGCCATGCCGAATCTCAGGGTTTGTTTGGTTTTTTTTTCATCTAAAAGCTGGTGATATTCATTACCCTGAATGCACTGGGGTTTACAGTACACGGTGTATAGCACAGGCTCAGCACATACTACCTACTCGTACTGGCCCGTCGGACAGGCGAGGGAGCGACATGCGATCGCGTGCAGGGGTGGGGCTTCAGACCCGGATCTCTCTCCCCCACCCTACTTGCCTGGTAGCCTGCGATGCCGCTGGGAAGCCCATCTACGGGAGTGGTTCAAATGGGGGGGTATTCTGTGCACCAGCGCCAGCCGCTGGCAGTGCCGCGACCGGGCGGCGTGGACCACAGGTGAGAGCTGGGGCTAAGAGCGGCAGCAGTGGAAACTCAGGCCCCTGGTCGGGCCGAGGAACACTGGCAGAGCAGCGACTGCTTGCAAACCTTCGTGCCGGACCCTGTGGAAACAGCGCATAGCCCCTGCCCTGGAGGAGCTAGCGATCTACTCCGATACAGGAGACCCAAGTATGAATCCGTCAGTTGCCAATTTATAACGGCGAGATAAAGCAATCAATATCCATTCTGCGTTTCTTCTTGTAACAGTAGCCCAAATCGTGAAGACCACGGTCCTAACAGATCTCAAAGCCCGCCCCGGGGTTCGAAACAATGAACTCCACCAGGGGCATCTGGACTTGGCTGCAGCTCGTGGGAACAGAGCCCCTGCCTGGGGCTTTAGGTGGCCCCGGAGCTTCGTGTGAGGCCCACGCAGAGCTGCGGCTGCTTCAGACGCGATCGGGATCCCGGGACCAGGGACAGAGGTATAAAGTTGAGGCCAACAGAGGTCACGGGCACAAGGCCCGGGCTTCATTCAGAAAGGTACCCGCCCTGGGTGCCTCACTCACGGGGAACGAAGACGGAGGATGTCACCCTGGAACCGAGGAGTGGTAACTTACACGGTAAAGGGAATTTGCAGGTGTGATTCAGTTAAGCGTCTTGAGTTGGGAGAGTACCCCGAATTATTCGGGGGCGAGGGAGGGAGAGCTGGGTCTCCACGACCATCCTTATAAGAGGGACGCAGGAGGCTCAGCGCCGGCCAAGAGGAGGAGGAATGAGAGCAGCAGAGACCGGCGTGGCGTGCAGGGAAGATGCAGGAAGGGGCCACGAGGCAAGGACTGAGGCAGCCTCGAGAAGCTAGCAAAGGCAGCCTGGGAGCAGATCGTCCCTGGAGCCTCCGGAAGGAATCAGCCCCCAGTCCCAGGACCCTGATGTAAGCCCAGGGACGCCGATTTTGGACTCCTGGACTCCAGAACCCGTAAGATAAATTCGCGTTGCCTGAGGCCGCTAACTCCACGGCAAAAAGAAACCAATACGATCCATCAGCTCTTCTCCTTCCTCATGGCCCCTGCCTGGCTTCTGTCCCCCATCCCCTGCACACTCCTCGTGACGGTCTCGTTCCCAGGCTTGCTTCCTCCACGGCACCAGCAAAGGGGTCTGTCCCCTCACCTCCCTCCGCTCTATTCCTTCCGACTGCTGCCTCCTGGTTTCCGAAGGCCTTATTCTTCTTTCTGACAAGAAGGCCTCTCCCCAACTTTATTTATTTATTTATTTGTTTTTTGGCCAAACTCCTATTCATACAACAAAACCCAACTTCGGTGTAACTTCCTCCAGAAAGCCTTCCCTGGTTGTCTCTCCATCTCAAAAGCGCTCGTGAGAGCCCAGCCTCCTACAACCTTTATTTCTTGACCGACTTCTCACTCTGGCAGGGGAGTGGGGACACGTCGGTGCCCCTACCGGCCGCTGAGCCCGTGAAGATGGGAAGAGTCCTTGGAGATACCCCGCGTGTGTTTGTTAAGTTGGGGCAAACAGAGGTTGTTCTAAGTTCCGGCACTTTACGATTTTATGCTGCCGTTTCTCGGGGCTCTCTCTAAAGCCGCCGTTCTCTACAAAGAAGCAGAAAGACCATTGTTTTCCTTTTCTCCTGCTAGTTCCTGTTAATTCAGTCAAGATAAATACAAATTAACAGGCACTCATTTGTCGTGTGGATTTAATAATCCGAAATTACATTTGTCTTGGCCCAGAGTGTTAGTACATCTCGTAATATTTGCGATTTGCTGAGAAAAATTTAGGATCCGGTGTCGTCTCTCTGGCATAAATGAACACACACACACACACACACACACACACATACACACACGCACACAAATACCAGCAGGAGCTAGGGAAGGAAGACAGAACCAAACTGTGGACTCAGAATCCCTACGGAAACCCCACTCACACCAGGACACTGCCCCTTGTCCACAAGGTGTCCCCGGTCCTGCGGGCCAAAGCGACTCAGAGAGAAGATGGTGAGGCCCGAGGAAACTTGACATGGAAGGGCCACACATTCTCTTTAGCTCCATTCCTACGTCATGAACCTCAAGGCCACACTCGGCCTAAAGAAGTCTAGTCACTGGGGCGCCTGGGGGGCTCGGTCGGTTAAGCTTCTGACTTCGGCTCAGGTCACGATCTCACGGTTCGTGGGTTCAAGCCCCGCATCAGGCTCTGTGCTGACAGCTCAGAGCCTGGAGGCTGCTTCAGATTCTGTGTGTCTCTCTCTCTGCCCCTGCCCTGCTCGCACTCTCTCTCTCTTTCTCAAAAATAAATAAACGTTAAAAAAATTTTTTTTAAAAAACGTCTACTGATTGACCTAGAAAGCCCCCTGCAAGAGCAGGAGGAAAGAGATAAAGGTCCTTTGCTTAGCTTCATTCCCACAAAGAATCCTCTGCCGCTTGCTACGATTGGGGGGGAGGGGAGCTGATAAGAAGCCCCTCTCCCTCTCCCTCCTTCTGCTTGATGCTTTCTAGAACCTGTTGTTCCCCATCCCTGCGCAGGGGGGACAGAAGAGACGCGGCCAGCATGGCGCCCAGCAGTGTGACAGTACCACGGTGCAGAGCACACTTGTGTCATATTTGAACAAAGGATTCTTCTCCTAAAATAGCTTCGAGACCGCAGGATGGAGGGGCGCCTGGGCGGCTCAGTCATTTCACCGTCCGACTTCCGCTCAGGTCACGATCTCATGCTTTGGGAGTTCGAGCCCCGCGTGGCACTCACTGCTCTCAGCGCCGAGTCCAACTCGGGTCCTCTGTCTCCCTCTCTCTCTGCCCCCCTCCCCGCTCAAGCACTCTCTTCCAAAAATAAATAAAACATTAAAAAAAAAAAAAAAAGACAACAGGATGGAAACTGACACTGTGAGCATTTCATTCTAAAGCAAGAAGGATTATTTCAGAGGGAAAGTGCCCCTCCCCGGCCACTGATGCCTAAAGGGGTTTCAGATGATTCTAGAGAGCACCAGGGACAGGAAGGACCAAAGTCCTTTATGAGGAAGTGGGACAGGAGTCAGTGTGGCTTAGAAAATGGAGCGGAGGGTTGGAATGTCCACAGATCTGAGTTTGGACCCCACCTTTGCCCAGCAACGGCCATGCTGGGCTGTCTGTCGGTCCACCTTGGCGTCCTGCCATCTTGCTGTTCTACAGAGATATCTAGAAGGCTAAGGAGAGCCTCCAGAGGCCATTCTCCTCCAGAGGCTGTTGGCAGCAGACCCTTGGGCAGATGGGAGATTTGCTGCCACGGCCGGCCCAGCCAGCACCTGCCCTCAGCTGCTCACAGCCCCCCGGCTTCCAGGAGGTTCCACACAGCTTCCAGGGGAGTTTCAGGGAACCAGCCATTCTGGAACCTGCAGGCTGACCTTCAGCAATGTCTTCCTGCCCTCCACTCACCCTCCCAGCCTTCCGGCAGCTGCTAAGGTGCTAATTCCCTGAATTAACACCCTTTGTACTTAGAACACACAGGATCCGTTCTGACGTGCACAGCCCAACCTCGGGCAAACCCGCTTCAAAGGCAAAATGGGGTGATTAACACCTGTCCCAGGAAGTCCCGGGGGGGCTACACAGGAGAACTCCGGGCAGGCAAGGCCTCGCCCGCCCCGTTTCTCTGCCCCCCCCCATGCCTTCCCCCACCTTCAAAAGGCCATTTTATTTTATGGCTGGTTCTTTGTGGGTAATCCCGTCAATGAGACCTACCTGCACGAAGCCCGGCGGACAGTTAATGTTATTACTGATAATAAAAGGGAAGAGACAGAGCCAAAAGGGATGAGGCAACAGAGAAAAGAGGTTGAAGTTGAACGTGTGGGAGCCGGTCCCGATGTCCCGGGAGGGGGAGCCGAGGCACAGAGGGCGTCCCGCCCGCAAGCACAGGGGCAGAGACGGGGTGGTTGTAGGGACGTGGGTGTGCAGATGGAGCGGGGGCCACTGAAGGGCCTCAGTTTCCCGGTGGGACAGGAGGCCCGGCATCGCACTTGGCCTTCCTCAGGCATCCTGGCCGTGACCGCTGGTCTGTTTCCCAGGTTGCAAGGTGGCGGCCCTTGCTCAGCATTTAGCAGGTGCATGAGGTGATGGGGGCTGAGGAAACAGGGGAAGCTTGAAATGGCTGTGGAGGGGACGGGAGACGGGGCACCCCGCGACTGCCGGGAGGAGGGATTTCCTTCGTGTGCGTGCGGCAGTGATGCCAGGGGACCATCAGGGACAATCTCGTGTCCGGAATGAAGAAGGCAGACCTCTGGTTTTGTCAGACAGGGGTGGTAGGAGGCAAGCAGGGACGAGGGACAAGGGTAGGGACACAAGTGTCAAAGTGTGTCCCCACGGGAGGAAACTGGAGGACAGGAAGGAAAGAGAAGGGTCGGAAGACCCCGTGACTTGATGAGGAGACTCAGGCACAGAGAGGGAGGGGCCTGGAGGTGACGGGCTGTGGGGGGGGGGGGCAGGGGACGGAGGCTGCTGGCGGGCTGAATCCCAAAGAGAACCACAAGAGACGATGGATGACAGGTTCCGGGGGTCCCCAACCTGGCCGCTCATCAGAAAGTGGAATCCCGTTCCCGGGTCTCCTGTCTGGAATCTCTGCGACCTGGGAATCTGTGTTTGAAAGCTCCCCAAACAGCTCCGACAGTCAGCAGGCTCCGGGAATCCCTAACATTTAGGGCGCGACCGAGGGCGTGACGGTGGCCTGGAGCGGCGGTGATGGCCATCAGACCGGAAAGGTGTAGGAAGTGCATGAAGCGTGGGTGACAGAAATGTCATTCACGAGGCCCCCGATGTCCCCTGGGACGGCGGCAGGCCTTTGCCAGGAGAAAGACTGTGATCGGAGGCCAAACCCTGGATGGCTCTGGGGGGTGTGATCTCCTAGGGGTGGTGACCGCCAGGAGGCACGCTGAAGGTCGGAGCCTCAGGGGTTCCCGGCGGCACCACAGGCAGGAAAGAGCAAAGAGCAAGAGCGACGCGCAGACCAGCCCCCCCGGAGCCCCCAGGAGCCGCCCCCAGCCCACCAGCACTTCCGGGGCTTGTGCTCTGCGCCCGGTCCTGCACCCGACGCCACGGGACTCGAAGGACGAGAGAACCGCGACGTCAGGACCTCGGTGACAGGCACAGAAGGGCCGGCATCATTCCCTGCCCGGCCCTGAGACCGTGTTCCGCTCCACTAAGGGCGCTGGCCAAAGCTCTTAAGGAGCTTTGAGTCTATGAGGCACTTTGCAGCGTTCTGTGCAGTCTGGGGGGCTGGTAGCAGGTGTGACACCAAGTCATAGAGCTGCAGGCCCCATTCTCTGCCCTGGACCTAACCCCCATGTGACACCGCGTCATGGGCACTTGGGGATGCATCTGGAGGCAGTGCCCGCGTCACAGACAGGGAGGACCACTCGAGCAGCCTCAGGAGAGAAGGGCATGGATGGGTGGGGACCAGGGCAGGACAGAAAGAACCGGACAGGCACTACGTGGTGACGGCAACGTGATGTGGCACTCTGCGAAGTATCTCCAAAGTACTCCAGGAAACTTAGCCGGGAGTCCCGCCCGAGAAGCTGGAGAGAAGAGTGTGTGTGTGCGGGGCGGAGGCCTCCTAGATACACACCATCCGGTGTGGCCCCAGGACCCCGGGATCACATACGCGCTGTCCACATCGCAGTCACCTGCCCACCGATCTCAAACGCAGGTTCTTGGGCTCCACCCCAGACCAACTGTAAAGTTGCGTTTTTTAAGTAGGCTCCACGCCCAACGTGGGGCTCGAACTCACGACCCTGAGATCAAGAGTCACGTGCTCTCTCTACGGAGCCAGCCAGGCCCCTCCGAAATCTGTACTATAAACAAATTCCAAAGGGGGCCTCATCACTATACCAACATTTCCCACGCACTGCTGTATCCCGCCTTCCTGTCCCCTCTGAAGTATCATCGGGCCCATTATACAGACGAGGAAACCAAAGCTCAGTGAGGCTAAGTCCCTGGCCTGAGGTCTTGCTGCCACTAAGTTGCTGAGCTGGGGTTCAAAGCCAAGTCTTTGGATTCTGCTGCCACCAATGTTCGTTCAATTACTCTCCTCGGGTCAAAGAGGGAAGATGTGATTGGCAGCTCGAGAGGCGGGGTCATCGGAGACTGGGGGGGCGGGACTCCACACTTGGGCTGGGCCGTGAGCTGGCCAGGGGCAGGGAGGGGAACGGTGAAGGGCATTCCTGGAGGGTCTCTGACACCGTGCACAGAGCCGCTGCCACACGACCCGCTGTCTCACTCAATCCCCCGACAGCCCTGTAGGCTAAATGCTACCATACTCACCTGCAGCAGCGGGGACAAGCTAGAGCTCAGGAAGCTGAAGTCACCTTAAGGAACATGGCCAGTAAGTGGGGAAACCTGGACGGGCACTCCGTTGCCCCCGGCTGGAGAGTCAAATCCGTTTCCACGACGATGGCAACCTTGCCTTCTAACGGCAGGCAAAAGCCTCTCTTCAAGTGAAACCTGACCCAGACTCTCAAGGTACAAGAGAGAGAAGGAGAGCAGGACCCGGAGCCGCCCTCCCCAACCCCGGGGCTGCCCCTGAGGCTTCTCCATCACCATCGCAGCTGCTCTCAGGGACCCCTGGAGGAGGGGGACAGGCCAGGATCAGGACGGGGAGGCTGTGACCGGGGTGAGCCATGCCCCAAGACTCCCTCCCCAGGCGCTCCAAATACAGACCTCATGTCCCCCACGCGGCTCCACAAACAGGGTGGCTTCGTAAGGAGTGTTCCCAATCACTGGGCCTTCGAGCCTGGGGTCCCATCGTGCCAAGCAGCCCCCAGCCAAGCCTCTCAAGAAATCAGGCGGCGGCTCCGAAAAGTTCTGCAAGACTCCCATTGCCCTACGACCCGTGAGCAGGCAAGGACCTCTGCGGAGGAATACGTGTGACGGGTTTCTCGAATACCTTCTTTCAACTCTGTCTAAGGAACAGAGGCGTGAGAAGGAGGGGAGGGCGTGGCAAGGGGACCGAACGGTGCGGGGCCATGGAGAAGTGTGTGTTAGCTTCGGAAAAAGGAAAAACGCAACAAAAACTTGGTGCCTTTCGGCAGCCGCTTAAAAACACTAAAGCTGCCCACCTCTGCCCGCCTGTGTCCCTCGCCTGACGATAAACACATTTCCTTCCTCCTCCCCATCTGAGCACGCAGGAGCCTCCCTTCCTCCTGAGATGCTGCCTCCTGGGGCCGAAGCCGATGGCTTTGGCGGTCAGGATCCTGCAACCCCCCAGCTGCTCAGGGATGGCCCCCCCTCCTAGTCCCAGGAGGGACCACACGCAGGAAGGGATGCACACCTCAGGCCTCTTCATTCTCAGGATCATTATCTTCATTGCTAATCCGGCCCCCCGGGGCATCTTGAGAGCCCAGACTGGAAAGGAAGGTTCCAGGAGATATCAAGCGGCCAGGGAGGTTCAGTGCGGGCTCTCTGTCCATTGTCCGGCCCCAGCGTCAGGCCCGGCAGCCCAGAAGCAGTTAGGACCCAGGCACCCCCCCCCACCAAGCACCTGTCCCTGCCCCAGGCTACAAACACTTTCTCTCCTGCCCTCCTGAGGGAGGACCCAAAGTGAGCTCTGATGGGGCCCTGCCGCGCTCCAAGGGGTGCAGCCTTTCCCCGGGGGAGGCCTCTGTGGCCGGCGCGCCCTGCCGTCCTCCCCGGCTCATGCCCTCCCTCGAGGCCCAGCCTTGGCCGACGACGGGATTCGAGAGAGCACAGGACAACGCTGGGTGACAAAGAGGAGGCCGGAGAGCCAGGGACAGACTGTTATAAATAGGCATGTATGACTGAGAAGGTCACCAGCCAGAGTGAAACATGCCAGAAATTCTGCAAGAGAGAGACGGACGAAAATCATCAGGGCATCTCACGACCTCTCCGTCTCAGGGCGGAGAACGGGAGTGGGTTCCAGGAAAGGGCGGGGAGGCTGAGGAGGTGGCCGCAGACCCCCGGCCTGGGACCCAAAAGGCTCTTTGATGAAAGGGGCGCTTTCATATTGCTCCGATTTCTTAAAGGGGCCGGCTTTTCTCGGCGCTCGCAAGACTGGCCAAGCAATCCGGAGGGCGACAGGGTCGGGAGGCATCAGGAGGCCCTCTGCACCCCCCATCCCTCCGCACCCTCCTGCCCCTTGGCCTGGCCCAGCGCCTTGCTAGCGCATGGCAGGCAAAGGAGATCCCCCCCCCAGGGAATATTTGGCCACACGCCTGGCCAGGGGGCTGCTCCTGGCATCTCGAGGGCGGAGGCTGAGGATGCCACTCAACGCTCCACAACGCAGGGGACGGCCACCCACGACAGCAGGCTGTAGGCCCCAGCTCTGAAGAGTGCCGAGGTGAGCAACCCCGGCCTGGCCCTCCGGCGCGTCCCCTCCACCTCCAGACCCCACCTCCTTTCCCCTTCATTTCCAAGGGCCCTGTCGAGGCAGCCAGAGCACACAAGTACTCATAGCTACGCAAATAGCAACTCCTTATTTGCCATGTTTGCTCAGCCAATATTGACTCTGCAGCCTAACACTGGTGCTATTGAGCCGGGGTTATTCTCAATATTGTTTGAGCAGCATTAGAACAGCCTGTGATAACCGGCAGCCGAACAGGAAGCGGCGCCTCCCTCCTGGGCACCCCTCCCCCGGCCCCGGGCCGCACCCCCTCCGCGGGCCGCTGCTGGCGAGACAGAGGAACCTGTGTGCTCCCGGAGTCAAGCGGACCTAATGCCCGCTCCTCCGCTGAGCAAACACACCGAGGTTAGCGAGGGAGCCTGCTCTCTGGCTAAGTCAACACTCCAGGGAAGCCTGAGCAACTGACAAAGGTTACACGCAGAGGCTGGCCCCCTGGGGCGGGGCCAGCGAATAATGATGGTGAGGCAGCCCCCCGCCCTGCCGCCCCTGGCCATAAGCCAAACCCTGCACTGGGAGTCGCAGGGAAGGGCCCGCAAGGACTGGGGGTCACTGGCTCTGGGTGACCAGACAGTGAATCCATCCAACGACCAAGCACCCAATCAATAGGAGAGGGCCCGATACAGGGGCCAGAGGTTGCGCCCATTGGAACCAGAAGCTTAGAACGGGGAGGGCCATTGCTGGACCGGTGGATGCGGCCACCACATTTTCGCAAGGAAGACCTAGAAAAACAGCCTCCATCTTGGGTCCTTGCTGAAAGGGAGGCCTCCGCCAACCGGGCGCGAGTTCAGAACTGACAACAGCCCGCTCTCAGAAAAGCTCTCTCGCTGCCAGCTGGGCTCAAGGCCCTTCGGCGGGAGCCAACACTGAACACGCCACGGCGAAAGGCTTTCAAATGTAGTCCCGGAGAAGGACAGCGACCTCCGTTCATGTCTGGGGCGGGCGCGGATGTCAGGTTCTCCCCGACAGCCATCCCGAGGGGCGGAGGGAACAAGGGGCAGAGACCAGGAGCCAGGCCTGCACGAGCCACATGGGGGCCGTCGGGGGAAGGCAATGTCTCCCACATTCCAGAAAGGGGTCCCAGAGGCACAGACACACGACTGTGAAGGCGGTGTGGAATGGAGGCCCCTGAGGTGCCCGGGGAGGGCCACGGGCACGGCCCCCTCACACGGCTGTGCCCCACGCGCCCAGCCCCAGCCAGCAGCTCCGCGGTGAGACTGGACGAGCCGCAGAGCACTCAGAGACGTGGAATCCACACGGAGTACTCGGGGTGGCTTTTCCCGGCCCACGGTAAAGCAAGCCTAGGCTTAGCTGTAGGCTTGGATCCGGGCCCGTGCCACGTCTCCAGGTCAACATTAAACAAGCCGCCAGAATCATCGAGAGGGCATTCTAAAAATTAGCTCCGGCTGGCCCCGGCGGCCCGGGAGCACCAAAATGGCCATTTGCCGAAATTGGTCATTAACATTTTCTACTAACTGCTCTCTCCAAAGACTTGGAAAAGGAGGGGGGAACGCCTCAGAAATCAGCAGTTATGTAGGCCCTTAGGATGACCTGGACGCCAAGCTCCGGAAGCTCTCCATTTTTAGAAGGACATGGTGGACGTTTTCTATACGCGGTTGAGTACTTTTATTCAACACCAAGTCATTCCAGTTGTCCCCCGCGGCAGACACGGCGGCCCATGTGCCTGTCAGCCTGTGCCCCTTCCCTGAGGAATGCCTTCCCGCCCATCGGAGTGCTCCCTGCGGCCCTGCACCTGAAAGCACCCTGTTGGAAGAGAGATGAACACCTGACTCAAGAGAGGCACCCCATTGGCTGGCCATTGGCCAATCAGATTCTTTCTTCTGGGAATTTAGGTTTAGACTCTTGGGGTTGGGCCTGTGATGGGAGACATTGTGTCTGGATGGAGGAGAACGTTTTTAGACCTGGAGAAGGCCAGTCTTCACAGAGGAGAATGAAACAGACCTACTGAGAGAGGCTGAGATTAAAAAAAACAACAACAACAAAAAAAAAACCAAAGCCCCAGAGAACGAGGGACACAAAGCACAGCCAAGGAGCCGTCTGGGTCTCTAATAACTTTCCAGTAGTTCCACCTTGAGCCTCTTGTATCACTTGTCATCCCTGCCTTTGGATTCACCCCCCCCCCATAGCCTTCCAACAAATTCTTCATCACTGTTATTCTCAAGAGCTAAGTTTATAGTTCCATTTCTTGCACCAAACAGTTACTGACCAAGACATCTGTTAAGAAATCACCCGTCTTCTGGGCTGTCCCTGTTTAACCCTGAGTCCCTCACCACTGCTTCTTCCTCCCCCTTAGATCTAACTTGACCCCTTCCTCTCCTGGTATCTCCATGTCTTCGGATGTCAGTGCTTCGTTTTGGTGTGTCCCGTAATCAGCAGCAGCAGGGCGGCTCGGCGAGTACGCTGTGTGGCCTGGACTCCATTCCGCACAGTGGTTTGCTTGCTCGGCCTGCTTCCATGGAGGCTGTTAGCCTATCAGTCAATAATTAGTCACTCAACAAACATCCATCAAGCTATCTCCCAACCCCAGCAAAGACAGGTTGGAACAAACAAACAGACTTTACAAGACCACAGAGAAAATGGAAGCACGTGGGTTTTGTTTTTTTTTTTCATTTCCCATCACCATAGGGGAACGGTTCTGATATGCTACCAGCCGTGACGCAGCTAGGATCCGCCAGCGACCCCCGCAACCCAGTCAGAAGAAGGGATGAGACAGATCCCGCTTTTACTTGGCTAACTGTGGAGGGATAGTAGCTAGTCGTTGCTCAGGAAGGGAAATAAACCATCCCCGGTTAATCCCTCAAAGAAATGACAATGTAGCCACCTATAGCCTCGAAACTTCCCTAGGGGCCCCTGGGCGGCTCAGTCGGTTAAGTGTCCGACTTCGGCTCAGGTCATGATCTCGCGGTTCGTGGGTTCGAACCCCGCAGTCCGGCTCTATACTGACAGCTCAGAGCCTGGAGCCTGCTTCAGATTCTGTGTCTCCCTCTCTCTCTGCTCCTCCCCTGCTCATACTCTGTCTCTGTCTCTCTCTCGAAAGTAAATACACATTGAAAATAATTTTAAAAATAAAATGAAATAAACTTCCCTGAAGGGCTCGCAGCTTCCCTGACCCCAGGCACAGGAGACCCGAAGGGTATCCATCTCATCCTATTTGGGGGGGGGGGTACCTTCCACTATGTGATAAGGAATCTCGAGGAAACATCTCCCATCCCCATAAGCTTTAGTAGTGTCCTACTTCTCAATTTTATTGTTACTATAATCATATTTTAACTACGAACATAGCAAGAGTGAACTTTGTAAAACCATCTAACAAATGGCTCAGCCATGTCACTGACGTGGTCAACGGTTCTCTTTTTTTTTTTATTTATATTACCTTCCTCGGTTACTTTCTCATTTGCATTTCACCTTCCGCAGGTAGCATTTGGACATCGACACGACCCTCGAACGCATTTCCAGCCGTAATTTCCTGGCGGATCGCATCTCCCGCTTTTCTGTGTGCAAGCAGGTATTCCCCAGCCTCGGCGTTCCATGCTCCAACGCCACTCGAGTTGGAGTGCCCCGACTCCACCTTGCCCCGCCCACTTGCTGCCCCCGGGAATGCTCGCTCTCCCCTGCTCTGCTTCCCCAGTGAGGGGCCTCACTGTCACTGTCGCGGGGCCCAAAGGACAGCAGGGGAGGCCCCTGCCACCGGGCACGGCCACTCCCGCCAGGCTGCCCCTTGCGTCCCATCGCCCTCTCTGCCCGCCGACCCCCCACTGCCTTCCTAGGCACCAACACTGTCCCTCGTCGGCTCCAGGCTCTCCAGGGCCCAGAGCTCTCTTTCCGACCCTTGAACAGCAGACCTCACACAAAACACAACACCCAGGGGATGGTGCAAACACTGGCTGAAAGAACGAGTGAATGCATGATGTTTCGCGACGGACAAATGAGCCACAAAGGCCCCGGCTTCCTCCTTCCACACCTGCTTCTCCTCCACCCGTGGCCGTCCACCAGGGGCCCGCAACCCGCACAGACAAGAAGGACCAGGCTGCAGGGACCGGGGGCTGGCTCCGCTCATGTCGCCTTGACAGAGAAAAACGGCCCGGGGCTTTCCCCACCGTTCCCTGGCTCCACTCCCCTCCCCCCTCCCCACTCCTATCCCAGCTCTAGCTTCCCTTCCCGTCCGTCCCATCCGGGCACGTCCAGTCTCCTGTTCACTTAAAATCGTATCAAGGACCTAGTGCGTCCCAGATGCAGAGACAAACCAGAGAGAAAGCCTGCCCTCCAGGAGCTCACAGTCAGGCGGGGCGCAGAATGAATACATACAGTCCTACCAGCCGGGGGTGGGGGGGGAGGTTAGGGAGCGAGACCCAGTAATCGGGCCTGGAGGCTCCGAGAAGTCACCTCCACAGGCAGGGTCACCTCAGTGGGGGGGGAACCGAGGTCCCGGCTGACACACCCAGGTCTCTGCTCCCCTCCCTCACCTCGTGACCTCGCGCCCCGAAGAAGGTCAGACGCCTCCCTGCCAGCCCTCGGCGGAACTTCCGATCCGTAAGCAAACCTGGGGCCCCCGAATCTGACCTGCTCAGTTTACGGCTAGAGAAACGGAGCCCAGAGAGAAGCAAAAGGACCAAGTCTCTCTTTCCCTTTAATTTTGCATTGACTCCTGTCCTGCAGAGTGACCCTGGGATACGCTGACCTCCTGCGATCAGATAACTCCACTTCTGAGAAGCTTCCAAACCTTCGCCCGAGAAAAGCTTTGGGCACAAAGGTGGTCATGACGACGTCATTTCTTTCTTTTTTTTTTTTTTTATGTTTATTTTTGAGAGAGAGAGACAGAGAGTGTGAGCAGGGAGCAGGGGACAGGGAGAGAGAGAGGAAGACACAGAATCCGAAGCGGGCTCCAGGCTCTGAGCTGTCGGCACGGAGCCCGACACGGGGCTCAAACTCACGAACCGCGAGATCATGACCTGAGCCAAAGTCGGATGCTTAACTGACTGAGCCCCCCAGGCGTCCCAAGTTATACTTTTAAATGATGATATAGAGGAGATGATTTATAGGGAAAGGGAAGATAGTTCTTAGCAGCCTGGGCAGCTAAAGCTGCTTCTCGTAATTATGACGAAGACCACTGTCAGAGCCACCCTGACCCTAAATGAGCCTCCGGGGCCCCTGGCTAGACACCAGGTACTCCTTGGGATATAGTCACTCATTCCCAAACAAGCCTACTACCTGCGAGCACTGTACTGGTTGCTGAAGACACAGGAGTAAACGAGCCGAGGGAACCCTTGCCCTCTTTGAGCACACCGTTTTCGTGATGGAGGCATTAAAAGGATCTGCCTATAGCTAGCATCAACTATGATAAGAGCCACAAAGAACGTTCTATCAACTGAGATTGAGTTTGGCTGCCCGGGACAGAAATCCAACTACAGTGATGAAAACAAGCGAGGTTCTATCTCTTACATAAACCAAGTCAGATGTGGGGCAGCCTAGGGCCGCAGTGATGACTCCCACGACACCTGCAGGGGCCCGCACTCTCCATGGCTTCCGCTCCGACATCGAAGCTTCCCGATTTCCTGGACGGTAAGGTCTAAGACGGCTGCCAGAGCTCCAGCCACCGCACCTGGGTTCCAGGCGAAATGAAGGAGAGTGCATTTTGCAAAAGCAAAGAGCGAAATGCAAAGAGAAGAAATAGTTCTTTGTCAGTTTCTCGGAAACCTTACGCAGCAACTTCCTAGCAGTCAGGGAGGCTGCAATGGATAGTCTTTTCAACTGTACACGTTGCCTCCCTGTTGAACGGGGATTTGAGAAAGGAAGGAGTAATCACATAGATCAGGAAGGAACCAGCAGCCTCTGTCCCAGATGATGTGGTGAAACCAGAACAGAGAGGGATCCAAGCAGGTCAAGGTAGGGGCTCAAGGCCGTCACGCTGAAGCCAAGGCCTAAATACGTGGAGCCCAATAAGCGAGCGGGTTGGGGAAGAATTCCAGGCAGAGGACCAAGAGTTGAATCCCAGAGGACGACTCTGATGGGAATTCGGGAGGTCCGCAGGGAGAGCGCCGAGGCGGGGTCAGGCCACCGGCCTCACGTCCTGCCTGTGGGAACACCGCACCCCTCCGAGCCTCTCCGGCTGTAAGGTGAGCAGGGCGCGCTCAGACCCCTGAAATATTCAGCAGGGCGTCTGCTAGGTTACACGGGGGCAGGGAGAGGGCACGCCGCCCGAGGCCACGGCCCCACTCGGTTGTCAGGCAAGGCGGAAGGAGGAAGCCTGTGCAGTTTGACAGCTGTAAGGGGAGAAGCAAAGAAATCCAGCCCCCCCTCCGCAGGGTTCAAGGGAGTTCACGTCTGCGCCGCACACCGGCAGCCTCGCACGGACGCGGGACACGGGGCTGCAGAGCCCCAGGCGCCTGCGGGGGTGTCTCCGCGGGCCTCCACTTGGACGTGGCTCTTGACCGTGGAGTGGGGAGAAGCCGCCCCTTGCGAGGCTCGTTCTGCGTGCCGGGCTCCGCGCCGTTTTGCTTGGATCCTTCCCCCTCGTGATCCGCCCCCCTTCCCGGACCCCGGGCTAATGTTCGTTATTCCCACTTCGCAGATGGGAAAGCTGAGGCTCCGCGAGAGGAAGCGACTCGCGCACACGATGATGCGGGGCGATCGTCAGCCCGGGGTCACAGGCCGGCGAGAGTCCTCCGCTGGGCCGTGCGACTTCGGTCGGGCCTCCCGTTGTGGCGGAGGGCCCCTGAGGTCCCGCGCTGCCATCAGCCCACACTTCCCGTGTCCGCCACATGCAGGCCCCAACCGTGGGACTTGTCACATCTTCACGACAGCCCTGCCTCGCGCTGCCCCAGGCCCCCATCGGCTCTCCCCACCACCGGGGCCTGACTCGCAAAGGTCCAGAAAAGCCCATTCCCTGGGCCGCGGCGGACACTGCCCCCTCCCACAGCTGCACTTTTGTCCTCCCCGTCTGCGTGGGGGGTGGGGCGGGCAGGGCGGGCGCGTGGGGCTGGGCCCCCGCTCCTGGGCCGGCTGTGGGAAGACACCAAAGGAGGCCTTTTGCATTATTACTATTCAGGTCAAAACACCTCCCTGTGTTTAAACAATTACAATCCATAATTAGTTGCCACCACAGTGGAACAAGCCCGCTGTGGTTTCAAACTCACAGTGACTGCTTTATTTAGCCGAAACCGCCCCAGTCGGGACACTGGATTCTCCGGCAAACAAAACATCCGGGCTTTGGTTTCCCGACTTTCTCAGAGCCAACCTCCCTCCCAGCCCTCCAGGCACACACCCACCCAGCCCCCTGCCCCCGGGGTCTCCAACCGGGCCCCCCACACCCGTCCCTGAACCCTTCTGTCGCTCCCCAGTCCTCCTCCGTGCTTCTCCAAACCCTGTCCATCCGTTAAAGCCCAGCTGGGGCCACCTCCGTCAGGAAGGCCGCCCTGACTACAGCAGCCCCATCGACTGCTCGGGCCTCTCCTCATTGCCTCTCCATGAGATCGGCCGGCTCACTGGTGTGTGAGCTGAGAAGAACGAAGGAAGGGAAGGCAGATTGTGGAACAGGAGGGAGAAGGCCGGGCCACAACACGGGCCTCGGCACCCGTGCCTGTGCTCTGCAGAGCAAAGGGGGGCGGGATGGGCGGGAGGGGGAGACGGGCGGATTCCGGTCAGAGTGGCCTTCCCGCTTGGGTTGAGGGGGTCTCAGCAGGACTGACGCTCTGTCTTCCTAAGGACGGGGGAGGAGAGGCTGGAGGTGGCCTCTGAACACAGCGAGGTTCTCTCTCTCTCAGTGAGGCCAATCTAAGCGAGCGCTTCCCTATCAAAGGCCCCGACGGGCTCGGCAAAGCCAAGGCTCCCAGGACATCAGAGTCCCGCGGTGGGGCGACACGTTCAGTAGCTCCCTCACCAAACGCTAGAGGAAACGTTGAGTTTTTCTTACGAAAGCATAGTTCACTGTATTTCCGTCCAACAGGCGTTTCCAAAGAAGACTCTAGCAATGAGGGTGGGTGTTCAGGGCCGGGAATCCTCGTGCCTCTGAGTGACAGTCAGCCTGACCTCGGGAGGCTGGGGACAGGTGGCCCATCAGACAGGCGCCCAAGAGAAGCTGGTATCTTTCCCCTCTGCCTAGGAAGGACCCGTTTCAGACCTTCTCCTTCCTCCCGGCCCAGGCTCCCAGACGGACACCCCGAAAATTAGGGGCGACTTCGGGAATCAAGGAGTACAGCTTCGACGCCGTCCTGAACCCCTGGCGGCCTCCCCGCGGAGCTGAGCAGTCCAGGGACGAGAGCCAGGCCGTAACAGGAGGTGCCCTCTCAGATCTCGGGGTCAGTTGTCCCATCTTGGGGTGCTGCGGTCACGTCCTACGCCCATGGGGCCCCTGGCCACGGACAGCCCCAGCCAAATACGGGCACCTAAGGGCTGAAGGGACCAGCGTCCGGGATTCCGAGACTGAAGTGCGGTGGGTGCATGGGGGGGGGGGGGTCTCAG
Source organism: Paguma larvata (assembly GCA_030068075.1). NCBI lineage: Eukaryota > Metazoa > Chordata > Mammalia > Carnivora > Viverridae > Paguma > Paguma larvata. Next base: position 107,425,790 of record CM057827.1, on the reverse strand, counting down.
TTCACATCTCCGTGTCTAAGCCTCCTTCTCCTGCAAAGGTCAGGTTGAACGAGCTTCCCTTCAACTCCAGCATCTAGTTCCATAAAACATTTTTTCAGAAGGGGCGCGGGAGGGGGGGATTATTCTATCCCTTGTCCGTTTACTTTTCATTGGCTTTCTTTATTTTTTAATCTTATTATGCCCAGCGGCATGGGGGCTGCGAGGAGGGGTGGGCGCAGAACTGGCTTACCGCCTCCCCCCGAAGCCTCAAGCCAGGAAGTCGGTCACAGGGGTGGGGTGCTTTTGAGAATCCAGAGGCTTCGAACTGCCCTCTCCTCTTGCCCCTGCCCCGCCCATCTTCCGCGCCCACTTGCCCTGAGCGGGCAGGTGAAAGGAGGTGCCGGCAGGAGCTTGCCCAGGTTCGAGCAACCCTTCTCCCCGAGGGGCCAGGCTAACTCCGGGACTGGCCAGAACGAGAGGGTGTGCTCACTCGGCCGGCCCATACCCGAGCCAGCCGTAGCCCAGACAGCAGATGGGGCTGGCCGACGGCCTGCTGGGGGTGCCGGCGGCTGGCCGGGCCTCCTTCCAGCCTTCGGGGGCTTGGGCTTTCAGTCCCGCCCTCTCCGTGCGGTCCCCCCCCTCCCCGCCTGCTCCGCCCACCAGAGCTAGTACTCTGCTCAGACAGCCCGCAGACCTGACATTCTGGGTCACCAAGGCTGCCCTCTCGTTCACCTCGTGGGATGTGTGCTGGCCGATGGACGCCAGCCCAGACCAGAGGCGAGGACCTGAACCGCGGACAGACCAAGGAGGAGCGCCAATCGGGCTCTGCAGAGGAGCGCCAGAATGAGTCAGGCGGGGAGGAGGCCAGCAGACATGCATTCTCCCTTACCCTGCTGCCCCACTTTCATCCCTTCGTTCGTTCGTTCGTTTGTTCAAGATGTGTTACCCACTGCCAGCTGTGTGCCAGGCACAGTGCTAAATGCCAGCAGGCGGCAGCGAATGAGACGCAATCTCTGACCGCATGGTGTTCATAGACCAGTCAAAAGGGCAGACGTTAAACAAATAATTACACGATGAATTAATCAACCACTGTTATAACCGAGGCTGCGAAACATGAGTAAGGGCAGGTGTTAAGAGAGAACAACTTCCAGGAGGAGCTTACCAGTGGGAAGTTCGCAGAAGTAATATTTTGGCTAAGACCTAAAGATGGCCTTTAGGGGAGAGGGAGGGAAGTGCAAACCGCCTGTGCAAAGGTCCTGGGGCAGGGAGGGGGCATGGAACGTTCCAGAAATCTAAAGAGTCCGTACGGTTGGAGCTCAGAGCCATTCAAGGAAGAGGGGGTAAAATAGAGCTGAAGCAGCAGCAGAATTTTCCAGGCCAGCAAAGGATCCAGTCTGGGTAGACCGGGGAGCCCATGAAAAACTTCAGCAAAGAAAGAACTCTCTATGTTTTACCTTGACCATAGCAATTTTTTCCTGCCGTCTCTCTTCTAAGGGACCACACACATCAGGACTTGCTTTTCCTATCCAGAATTCATGTCACGGTAACATCGTACATCCGCACGACGACGCGAATGATTACAGCGTTGTCCCACCCGCTATCTCTTTCCATACTCACAGAATCCTCATCGGGTAGGTGGTTTTAGCCCTACTTTGCAAATGAGGTCATTAAGACTCGGTGAAATTAATGAACCTGCCCGGAGGTCACCTACACAGTGTTCTGTTCAAGATACTTCGGCGGGGGCGCCTGGGCGGCTCAGTCGGTTAAGCGTCCAACTTTGGCTCAGGTCATGATCTCGCAGTTCGTGGGTTCGAGCCCCACATTGGGCTCTGTGCTGACAGCTCAAAGCCTGGAGCCTGTTTCAGATTCTGTGTCTCCCTCTTCCTCTGCCTTCCCCCACTCATACTCTGTCTCTCTCTCGAAAATAAATAAACATTAAAAAAAATAAAAAAAATAAAAGATACTTCGGCGGCCTCATGAAAAGGCAAAGAAGAAAAATTAGCGTTCACTGGTGACATGTATGCAAACACGTGCAAATGTAAGCGAAGCCCGAGAGAGAAACTCTAGCAAAAAAAGAGTATCGCCTGTTCCGAAGCATACCAAAATATTCGGGATGACTCTGCTTTTGTGAATTGCCTGCTGATGGATACAGGTACAGGCACAGGTGTCAGTCCGGATACAGATGGAGATACAAATACGGACCACACGTACAGAAAACGGAGAGTGGGAATCACTGATTTTTTTCCCCCACAACTCGAGGTCTTAAACTGCTCGTTTTGGGTAATTGGCAAATTTTACGGTAATACGAGCTGGCAGCGAGATGGTTCTACACTATAATTCAGATTCTAACATTTCACAAATAAGTAAGTAAAAGCTAGTTCTTTCGCTGAGAAATGAATGCTCTTTCAGGGTTTATTACTACTTCAATTAGAAAGGTAAATAATCATAAGAGGGGCGTGAATCCTAGATCTCAGATTCAGGTTTGGGAAAAACATCCACTTCCTTCCATTTCTGAAATGACGCCAACGCAAGGTCCTGGGCCCCCTCCGGGAAAGGAGCCCCAAGTCCAACAGGGATCTGCTCTCGTCACTCGAGTCCAAGGGCGGACCCAGGCGAGGCGGGCACAAAGGGAAAAGACAGAAACTACCTGCCGAGAGAAAGCCCACCTAGAGAGCGGAGCAGAGCAGATTCTGGGGCAGGGGTGGGGGCTGGGCCGGCCTCGCCTTTCCGTCTAAAATGCTGAGCGCCAGAGTCAGACTCAGCACTCGAAAGCTGACGCCGAGGCAGAATTCTGCCGCCAGAACGGCAATACTAAGCCGCAGGGAAGCTGAAATTTAAAAACTGAATCCTCGGTCCTACAGCAAATTAGTCATTCAGCGACTTGATCATTTGGTAAATTGGCTTTTAGCAAATTGATTTTGGGTGTCTAGGCTGCTCCCAGAAGGCTGTCCACCATCCGGCAGAGTGCGTGGAGCCTGGCGGATGAGAACACAGCTCCCAGGGGACAGGCCTCTCTCCTCTGCCCCCCCCCCCCCGCCCGCCCAGGAGAGACGACGAAGGCCGGGAAGAAAACGCCATGCCAGGGCATGCCGGGACGCCTTGGGTCTGGGTCCCTGGGAAGCCTCTCTCCTGCCGGGCGTCAGCTGTGCACGAAGACCCTCAGGGTGGAGTGGGGGGGGGGAGCACATGCATGTTCTTCCAGGGCTGCGAGAGAGTCTTTACACCGAGGAAGACAGATTCAGAATCGAGAGACGACTCACCTCTGATCCCATGAACGGAGCAGCAGCCAAGACCTGCGGATGACAGGGGCGTCCTTCCCTCCCCCGCCTCCTGCTGCAAACCACTACCGTTCCCATGAGAACGTCCCCCTGGAAGTGCCCTCGCATCCTACCATCTGGGGTGATAAGCGTCCCTGTCCAGATGGGGAAACCGAGGCTCGGAGAGTTGACGTGAGGATTCCCTAAGGGAACTCTCAATAACAGATGCCTGCGTGCCTTCCAGAAAAAAATAAAATAAAAACTAAGGTCTCTCCTGAAATATGCACGCGTAAGGGTTGTTTTTAATTTTTTTTAACATTTATTTATTTTTGAGAGACATAGAGACAGAGCGTGAGCAGGGGAGGGGCAGAGAGAGAGGGAGACACAGAATCGGAAGCAGGCTCCAGGCTCTGAGACATCAGCACAGAGCCCGACGCGGGGCTTGAACTCACAGACCGTGAGATCATGACCTGAGCTGAAGTCGGACGCTCAACCGACTGAGCCACCCAGGCTCCCCTGTACTCGTAAGGTTTTTAAAAAAGCGTACATCACCAGATTCATACATTCTTCTCTAAACCTGGCTTTTTTCATCTATTAAGCCACTCCTTCCTCCCTTTTTTAACAACTGCACTACATTCCAAAGCACGAAAGTTCCATCACATATTTATCCAGTCTCCCACTGAGCGGTGCTGCAATTGTTTCTAGTTTCTGCTATCGGGTTCGCCCTCCACGTTCTAGTTTCTGCTATCGGGTTCGCCCTCCACGCCGTTTCCAAAGAATATATCCCAAGGACTTTGCGAATCCCTCAAGCTGCGAACATCAGGACAACACACAGTGCTTCCCGTAGGATAAGATAAAAATAAGTTACAACATCAAGTTGCTATTTTCTGGCTTCCAGTCCTCGCTTGCGTGTGCCCCGTGACCTCCTCCTCCCTGTACCTCCAGCCCCAGCGGCTGGCTTTCTTTGTCATCACTTCACGGGTTCGAGGGTTTGATGACAGGTGGAGAAGGGCTAATCCACGCTGAGGCGGGAGGCTGCGCCGGGAGCAGGACCCTCCCCAGCCCTCAGGCTCTTTCTCGCCCACCAGCCTCGAGTGCCCACAGTTCACGTTCGGGGCCTCAGTCAATTTACAAATGGCGGCGCGCCTCGGACCTTCGAGTCATTCGTGGGCGGCTATAGCCCAAAGCTTCATCTGTAAAACCCAAGGATGCCCTGCACCTTTGCGACCTTCCTCAAGGCTGCCCAAATCTCAGCATCCGCATGGATGCCCGTGGCGGAATGAGGTGCATCTGGGTGGGGCCCTGCCCTTGAACCATGCCCACCTTGGGCCTCCAGATTCGCTGCGGGCCGGGGGGCCGCAAAAGGCACTCGCACTCGCGGGGCGCCATCCAATCAGTTTCTTCTCCCCCCTATTCTTTCCAGCCAGAGCACGCCCTCTCCAAAGCGTCCTCCTAACTCTGACGTCTCGTGGTTCTGAGGCCCAGAATCCTTCGGGTCATGACCTCCTTACGTTGTAACGGAATCGAGTCCTGACAAGAAATCAGCCAATCCTGCCCAGCAAGCCAGGGGTCATTTCGATCCGTGGACGGCTGAGTCGGGGACACGCTTCTTTGGCGATCATGCTAGCAGACGTGGCACGGAGGGGTCCGTGAGAGGCAGGAGGGAGTCGGGAGGAGCCCGGAGAGGCGGGCTGACGGTTTTGATGATGATGAGCTGATGTCTGGGGAAGAGGAAGAGGAGGAGCAGGAGCCCCCCGGAACAGAGAGAGGGCGAATTCCCAGCATCGCCCAATCCCAGCAGCAGAGCCTCCTAGTGGTCCCCTCCCAGCCTGGGGCACTGATGCCACTACCTCATCGGCCCCACCCTCTTCGTTCCCCCCCGCAGGCAGTGCGGGGCAGGGACAAACACAGTTCAAAGGCAGGCTCTGACCACAACGCCCGCCCGTTTGCTCTGCCCTGAGCACTCAGCGTGTTGTAACCCCGGCATCCAGGGAGCGCTCGGCCACCTTCTGCTGAATTAACGCGCGTCTGAATGAGTGAAGGACTGAAGAATTTTCTGGCACTGTGCATCGCCCTTTTACTTTTCCCGTCGCCTCGGTATCCGTTATTCCATTTTCTCCTTGGGATACGCCCCGTGAAGGCAGTCTTGGAATCCCTACTTCACAGATGGAGAAACTGAGGCCCAGAGAGACCACCGCCTCACACTAGATGATGGTAGAGCTTAGGCCACCATCCTAGCCCCGGACTCCTACCTCAGTGCTCCTTCCTCGTGATGGCTGCTGGCCTGGGTAGGCTCTCCAGGCGCCCAGTCCTCCAAGGAGAAAAGCTTTGCCCCCGGAGCCCCGCAGGTTAGAGGGTCCCGGAAAGCCCTGCTCACCCCACCCCCCCGGCCCCGAGGTGCCGATGAGGCTAGAGGCACAGGAAAGCCCCCAGCGAACGGAGCTCACACCCCGCGCTCAGGAGCACGCACGACATCTCAAGGGGCCTCCACGTTTCTCCCAAGTTAGCTCATCAGTTCCAGGTCTGGATAAGACCTGGAAACCCCCATCCGGTGTCTTTCTGATTGTGACTCACTCTGCGGGCGCAGGGGAGGGGGGTGGGGGGGGGCGCAGGCGAGGTGAGGCCCTCGCATCTCAAATCTCACCAACTTAACAACCAACAAGTCTCTTCTCCAACGCACGATCGTTCGTTCCACAAACTCTCCCGACCACGTGTCACGCGGAGCACCGAGTACCCAGCACCGTGCTCGGAGCTGTGCGGGCAGGAGAGGGCACCGCCTCTTAAGCCCTAATTTCTGTCTTCGGCTACGCACGCCCCTTTAATCATCCACAGCACAGGGGTGCAAACACCACCACCCGTGTCGAGGGCACTCAGGCGAATTCTCCAGCTGCGCAAACTGTTTACTGGACACCCTCTCCTGAGTGGCCGTGGGCGTCCGAAACCCGGCACCCGCACCCCTGACTCACCCTCACGGCTCACGCCCACTCCGCTCCTCCTCTCCCCCCCCCACCACTCCGGCCAGTGGTGAGTGGCGGCAAGCAGCAGCCCCCCAGGGCCAGGAGCCCGGGAGTCAGCCTTGTCCCCGCCCTCTCATCCCCACGTCCAAACGGTCACCCCGTTGGGTCATGCCTACTCCACCCAGCGTCTCAGCGCTACTCCCTGGTTGGTCTTGCCACCACCCGCTTTAACCGGCCTCCTCCTCCTCCTCTCCCGAACTAGAGCGATGACCGCCACGTTGGTCGCCACGTGGCCTCTCCAGCTGTAGCCCGCACCCCAAGGCCCTCCGCGACCAGGCCCTGCCTTCTGCCCGGCTCCTCTGCACTCGCCTGGCACTCACTCCCGTGGAGGTGAAGCCTTCTGATCCCAAAGGGGCCCGGCTCTCTCCCCCTGCCAGCTTTCGTTGCGGGTTGAGGGCTTTCCTTTCCTCGAAAATTCTCTCCCACCACGTCGCCCCCACCTAGCGAGCTTTTACGACTTTTCCTTCAATGCCTAACTCACATCTCACCTGCTCTGAGAGCCCACACGCCGCCTCTTCTGACCTCCCCAAGCCCGGGCACGGTTCTGCCCCAATGCACCCATGAGGGCCCACGCGGGCCATGGTCATGGCCCTTGCCCCCCGAATCACAGACTTTATGCCTAAGTCTTGCAGCCCGCTAAGCTCAGATCCTTTGAGGACGGTCTTCTGCTCCTTAATCTCTGTATGTCCAGCCCCTGGTGACATTCCGCCCGTGGCAGGCCTCAGGGAATGAATGAATGAATGAATGGTGCAGAGGTTGCGGGACTTGATGGAATAAGGGGTGGAACACGACAATACCAACAGAGCAAGAGGAGGAAAGACCTCAAAAACTCCTCTGCCAGGCCCTAAACAGTTTAAAACCAGCTCGAGAGAGAGAGAGAGAGAGAGAGAGAGAGGGAAACACAGGGAGAGAGAGAGAGACACGAGACTCTGAAAACATGTAACAAACCAGAATGGTTTACAAGGAGCTCTGGGAGGCCCTCATTCCCTCTGGAGCTCAGAGGAGCAGAGGAAGGATTAGGAAGCGCCTGCCTCCGTGCTCCCACCCAGCCTCCCAGGATCCGAGCAAAACTGCGCTCAAAGCGTCGGGGGAGACCCTGCTTCTCCAGGGAAACCCCACCTTCCGGAGCTCCTGGGTCCTTGCTGGGAAAAGCTCGGTGCCCTCTTTCCACCAAGAGCCCGGCTCGCTGGTGGGGGTGTGGGAGAAGGGCAGCAAAGCGTCCCAAGCAGAAGGCGGACATCCCCCACCTCACTCCCGCAAGGTGACAGCTTGGCGTCCATCTGCTAGATGTTCCGGAAGGTTTGCCGACTAGGGATCCGGACACCAGGCCGGACCTCCTGCCCAGGCGGGAGGGACCAGCACCCGGCGGCCAGCAACGGCACCTGGAGAGGGCAGGGAGGGAGGGCCGGGGACTCCGGCACCAGGACCTCTCGGTTTGACGCTGAACCAACTAAGGTTCCGTGGACAGTCTTGACCTGACCTTGGTCTTTATACGATCTGGAGAAGTGTAACTATTGAGGCGTATGCCAACACTAAAGAAAAGCGAGCGCGTGCACGCAGTCCAGCCTCTCCTGGCAAAACGTCGCGCCCAGCTAGTGACTCTCAGTAGCCCCGGTTCCCCTGTCCTGCACCCTCTCCCCTCCTGGTAGCCCCTCCTCTCCTCCCTCCCGCCCCTTCCCCAGGGCCAGGCTGCCTCCCGGGCCCTGAGCGGGGAAACCTGCTCCCAGAAGTGCAGGTTATAGAGCTGGAAGGGGCTCCGAGCTTGACCAGCCCCAACTCCTTTTACAGAGGAGGAAACTGAGGCCCAGGGAGGGAAGGGGACACACGGAGGCGATCACCCAGCTGCCTGACTCCCAGGACGAACGAAGCTCTCTGTGCTGCTGAAGCTCCCGTTATTCTGGGGAAGAGTCACTGCCGGCCCCGCTCCCTCCACCCCCCACCCCATCCCCCACCCAAGAGAGACACAGGGCTGCTCCGCAACATCTCAGATAAACCCAGCGGGCGGAATGGCCAAAGTAGGATGGCGGAATTCGAGGCCTCAAGAGCCGAAGCCTTGGGCAAGGCCTGAGATCCCACGGCTCCGTGCCAGGGCGGGTGGGCTCCCCGTAGCCGCAGTGCCCATTACACTCTGTCCCGGCCCCTGGCATCCCCTCCCAGCCTGACTCTGGGTCTGATGATGGCCCCTGAGGCAGAGCCAGGCCCAGAGGGAGACAGCAAGAGGAAAGCCTGCTCCTTAGAGGCCGCTGGGGGGCCCCGGGCTCTCTGAAACCTTCTGCGGGTTGAGTCTGCCTCCTACAGACACTCGCCCTCAACCACAGCGACAGGGACGAGCTCTCTCCCTGCTGGAGGCCCCAGTGCCCCTCCAGCAGCGCCGCCTCCGCGGTGGGGAGAGCGGAGACAGACCTCTGGTGCCCTCTGCTGTCCTGCACTGCTGTCCCACAAGCCTGAGGGATGGGGCCGAGGCCAGTGGGGGAAACCCAAGGCATGTGACCCGTGCCCGGGTTTGCCCTGCTGTGTTGGCGCCTCTGTCTCCTTTCCGAAAAGACCCAGAACAAAGGCCACGCTTACGCCCGGGGCAGGGCAGTCAGAACGCGGCAGGGTGTGCTGTGGTAAGGAACAAGCCCCAGCGTGAAATGGCTTCTCACAGTGAAGGCTTCTGTCTGGGACTTGAGCCCTCTGAGGCTCCCTACTCCCTCTGCCTCCCCCCACCCCGGGGGTTCAGGCTGAGGAAGTGGCGCCATCTTGAACATGGCTCTTTCCAGGCAAGAGCCAGAAGGGCCTCGGACAGACCACAAAGGCTCCCACTCACAACTCGCTGGTGCGGCCCAGCACGACGGGCCTGCAGGCGCGACCCTCCCTGAGGCCCGGCACTCAGAGAGCAAAAATAACGAGGGGCCGGCCTTCGTGATTGCTGATGGTCGGTTTGCACTTGGGGTCACCACACAAGCGGCTCCCTCTCCCTCCTGCCAGCAAAATACACTCACCCGTCCCCAAGGAATACGGCCCGGGGGCCCGCCGGGCAGAGCGGCTCGCTCGGGAGCTCAGGCCGCTGTGCGGGGCTCTGCATCTCAGCAGCGAGGCGCAGCGAGTCCTGTATCCTGTACGGATGTGGCGCCTCGCGATCCAGAGACCAACAGCCTAGGAATTAGAGTCATCTGCCTCCCGACCATTCGGTCCTGGCTGATGTAACGAGTCCACGATCACACCAGTGAATACTCAGAGTCAGAAAGAGGAAAAACGGGAGACGCACCTCAGCAGGGGCCGTTCCACGGCCATGCTGACATCCCCCTGGGCAGACATGTTGAGGGTCCCCGCCCTGGGGGTGAGGCCTCTTCCTGCATCAGGCAGACAGTGGGGGGGGCGCGGGGGGGCTCTCCCTGGGACATACCTCCTCGCCATTCTTTGCGCCTCTGCTCCTTGTCCCCTGGCTGTCTGGCTCCCTGAGTTCCTCCTAACTCAGAACCTCAGGGTGTCTGTAGTCCCATCATGGCCGCCCCACCTCTGACTTCCGGCGTGACGCCTCAGATTCCTGAGATGGCACGGGGTGGGGGGGGAGGAAGGGAGGGAGGAGGGAGGGTGGGAGAGGGTTTCTCGTCTGACTGGTGCAGTTCTGTCATTGAGGACCAGGCCCACATGTCGCAGCAACCATCCGGCTGAGGAACGGCCCACTCAGGAATGGCCCCCGTGTGGCCTGCGCTTCCTGGATTGTGCTCGAGGTAGACGGGAAGGCAACGAAGGCCTGTTTCCTCCGCAACAAGTTTCTTGGAGTTGTTTCTGCACGACGCCGAAGAGGACACACAATACGGGGTGGGAAGTAGGGTTTGGCCCACTCCCAACAGACTGACTGCTTTCTTTGTCTAAATCTTGGTTTCCTCATCCATAAAGGGTGGATTCTGACCTCTGTCCCGACCCTCTCTCCTTTACTCACCCTTTTTTAGCCCCGCAGGGCCCCCCCCCCAATGAAACCAATCCCAGGGCCCGGTTACTTGTGCCGGATCTCATTCCGGGCTTACTCGTTGCCTCTCCCAGGAAGTTTTGCTCTTGTAGCCTGGGGGGGCATGGTCGGTTAAGTAAGGGACTCTTGATTTGGGCTCAGATCATGACATCACAGTTCGTGAGTTCAAGCCCCGAGTCAGGCTCTGCACAGACAGCGTGGAGCCTGCTTGGGATTCTCTCTCCCTCTCTCTCTGCCCCTCCCACACCTCAAAAGAAATAAACTTTGAATTAAAACTTTAAATTAAAAAGAAAGAACTCTTGGAGACTTAATAACCAAAGGAATAAATCTCTAATGGTGAAATATGAGGCAGTAAGAGAGACCAAAGGGGAAATATTTTTGCCAGAAGGAAGGAAGGAGACACAGGGCACTCAAGATTCACCTAGATACGAATTCTGCTCTCTCTTGCTGACTTTTCATTTCCTCCTTTCGTGGGAGAAATGAGTCAAGGCCTGTCCTGAGTGACAACTCTTATTACCAGAAACCTCGGGTCATTCGGAGTGGTAAATCAGCTTTTGGGACACGTGTGTGGGTGTAGTGCCTGCCTAGGTACGCACCCCTGCCCCCCCCAACCCCATATTCTCTCACTTCTGCCCTAAAGTGACTCAGGCATAGTTGTGATCACGGCCAAACTCAGCCCACATTTTTCGGCCTCAGAGAATGAGAGTGCTGGGTTTTCCCTCGGAAAGCTCTGCCCTCCTCCCTCCCCTGCCCTACCTCTTTAGCTCCTGGTCTGTGATGGTCGGAAGAGGACCCGGGTGGGGTGTGTGTTTCGCCCTGGTTCTGAGGCAGAAGTCACACTCAGGAGTGACTCGCATCATCCGTGTGTCCTTGCACGGGCGGCCCCTACGCACGTTTTGGTAAGCAGAGCAGGCGTCCCCCCGAGGGACAGCGCCGACTCCTCACCCAGCATTGGAGCCGCTGCCCACCTGGCCTCCCCACAACCTCGCCGCCCACTGCCCCTTGCACCCTCCTCCTGGGACCCTCGTCTGTCCCACCGTGGTCCAGGCCCTGGGCCCTAAGCAGCAAACCCCCTCGTTCCCAACCCTAAAGCGGCTTTCTCACCTTCTGCGATTTGGGGCGGATTGCTTAACGTCTCTGTGTCGTGACCTCCCTGCAATATGAGATCAGAGAAAGACAAAATTCCCCAATTCTAAATCTCTCCTTTCCTTTCCTCCCATTTAGGGTGCATGAAAAATAAAAGCTTGGGGTGCCTGGGGGGCTCAGTCGGTTGAGCGTCCGACTTCGGCTCAGGTCACGATCTCGCGGTCTGTGAGTTCGAGCCCTGCGTGGGGCTCTGGGCTGACAGCTCAGAGCCTGGAGCCTGCTTCAGATCCTGTGTCGCCCTCTCTCTCGCCCCCTCCCCTGCTCACGTGCGCGTGCGCACTCTCTCTCTCTCTCAAAAATAAACATAAAAAATTAAAAAAAAAAAAAAAAACAAGAGCCGAGGTTGGTACAGTCTATCCAACATGGCTCCGTTTATTATTTCGTTTAAAACCACTGACGACCCCCGAGGAGGCGATTATTTTACAGAGGCAGAAACTCAAGCTCAGAGGGGTTCAGCAACTTTTCTAAGGCCACACAGCTCGTTCCTTCTCCTTCAAACCATGTCTCTCCCTCACCCTCTCGCCCAGAGCTGCAAGCCTCAGTCCCCAGAGACAGCGCGTTTCGTGCGGAGTCGGCGAGAACAGACTTGGGGTTTAAGCCTTCCCGGGGCAAGGGAACAGAGAGGGGCAGGACCTGCGTGAACTCTAAGAAACGAAAAAAGTCGTGACTTTAAAGTTCATCCACCTGCTCCCCTACCAGTGGCCCGGGGCCTCTTCGGAGCAACAAGGCTGGTTCTGACTTGCCAGGCCAGGCCAATTGTGCCCCATGCTCGGCCGGGGACAGACCGGCGCTTCCCTGGGGCCAGCCGGATCGGAGGCTCCTTGCGTCCTCTCTTCACCTCGGTTTCTCTTTCTGGGAAATGGGAATGATCCCCGCAGCCCCGCCGCCGCTCTCCGGGGGGAGTGGAGGCAAGGACAGGAGGGCGGGAGGGAGTCTCTTCGGTGAGAGGGAAGAAGTCGATCCCTCGGCAAATTCTGGAGAGTTGAGTTTCCTGCCTGCCTAGGAGCCCCGGTGATATGAAGTCTCGTGGCTGCAAATCCTGCTCTCGCTGAGGGACAGTCTCACCGGGACCGAGTCGTGAGGTCACTCCGAGGCTGTGCATCACGCCGGGCTGCAAAGCCGCACTGCCCAGGGCCCGGACCGCGGTCAGCTGCAGCAGGCAGCGTCGGACGGGCTCCGAAGTGGCATTTCCAGATAAATCCGTGAGAGCCATTTGCCTTAGCTTCTTTGGTTCCTTCTCGAAGGGGTCAAGTATGGAAAAACCCCACTTACGGAGGGCCGCGATTCTTAACATCGGGGCATAGAAAGGCGTCCTGGGATAAGGTCCAAAATTGGCGGACACGCCGCCTACGGTGCAGTCCTGACGAGGAGTCCCTCTTCTTTGGGAAACTCGACCTTTGCTCTTAGGGCCTTCTCCTGATTGGACGAGGCCCACCCATGCTTTGCTCCAAGGCTACAGATGCAGATGTTAAACAGATCTAGCAAATACCTCCCCGGCCACATCGAGATTGGCGTCCGACCAAACAACCGGACATAGTCTAGCCAAGCTGACTCGCCAATGAACCATCACGCCAGGCTCACTCATCTTTGTGTGGGCCCACCAGGCACTCAGGGGTGGTCAGTCTTGAGCAGGTAAACAGTGAGGAGTCCCGAGTGTCCTTAACACGTCTTGATTTCTCTCTCTCTTATTCTTCTCCCTTCTCCCTTTTTTTTAATGTTTATTTAATTTTCGAGAGACAGAGCATGAGTGGAGGAGGGGCAGAGAGAGAGGGAGACACAGAATCCGAAGCAGGCTCCAGACTCTGAGCTGTCACATAGAGCCTGACACGGGGCTCAAACCCACGAACTGTGAGATCGTGACCTGAGCCGAAGTCAGGCGCTCAATGGACTGAGCCACCCAGGCGCCCCTCACCGTCCCATTTTTGTTCACGCAATCTTCTGGGCGAGGGCTCGGCCTCAGCGCCGCCCAAGTTCACCCCTCGACTGTGTCTGGTGGGTGTTATGGAAAGGGGTGGCAAGCCTCAGCGTGACTCCTGGCCCCCCAGCTCGTGAGCCCCCGGAACCCTGGGCGAGGAGTTGAATCTCTCGGAGTATGAGCCCTGCATCTGTGAGGAGGGGCGTACGGTGCCCCGATACGGCGTCTGGCCCGCCCGACTAGGAAGACGCGAGCAACGTGCCCAGCTCAGGGTCTTCCGTAAAAGAAGTACCTGTCATCTTAGTAATGATTATTTTATTGCTTCTTTGCACACAATTAAAACTCACTAATTCAGACCTATCAGAGAGGGCAGTCAATGGCTAGAAAGTCCACATTAAAAAATAATTTAAAAATAATGTCGTTTTATTACTTTAAAATATATTACTCCATCCAGGCTAATAAAGTGTTGCATAGCGAGCCCCTGGGGGCCTTATGTTAATGAACAAATAGGGACGATTTGAGGTTAGTCTATCAATTATTGGTGCAGAAAAGGGAGTTTTCGAAAGTACTTGAAAATGCCTCCAAAGGGTGCATTATCCTCCGTAGATTAAGTGTTTCCCCTGCAATCACCGTAATGCATTTTATTAACTCAACAGCTTCTCGCCACCTTGAGAAGGCTCCGGGCAACTTCCGCGTGGCGCTGACCAGGCTTCCTGGAGATTCCGACGCGACGCTAACTGAGTGTGAGACAGCCCGTCGCCGAGTTAGGTCAAGACCTTTATTTTATGTTCGTTCCCTTTTCTAGAAGCCTGTTTCAGGGCGGCCGTCTCAGCCCGCAGCTCCTAGAGGCGGGGCTGTTTCCATCAAATAGCAGGGGCCAAGGCTTAGGAACTTGGGGCTCAGGACTGAGCCAGACCCGGTTCAAATCCCACCTCTGGCTCTTTTAAGCTGTGTGACTTTGGGCAAGCCACTGACCGTCTCTGGCGCACAGCGGAGGCAAGCTGGCCTTCGTCGCAGGGTAGCTGTGAGATGAAATGAGCAGCATATCAAAAGTGGCTGAAATATGTGACCGGGTACCTGAGCAGGTCGTCTTACAGGTGCCAGCTCTGGAGACGGGCCAGGAGGTCACGGGCACCGTCCTAAAGAGGCCCCGGGGGTTAGGGAATACCAGAAGTATCATTCCGGGTGCTGGGCCAGTCCTCGGGTGAGTGATGCAAGTTGCCTACAGACGGACTACGATCTCGGGGGAGGAGCCCAGAATTGTCATTATTATATCAGCCACGAAGATGACAATTTCTATTTTACGAGAGCTATCCAGCCTCTCTCCAAAGCTCCGCTGAGACCGTTTATATTTGAGGGAGGCTGGGTGAGCGCGTGGGATCCGTCGGTTCCTTTGAGGCCTTCCGAGTCTGAACTGGGGTCGCTCGCCAGAATCGCAGGCGGAAAGGGCGTTCGGCCCCTGCGACAAAGGCGTCGCCGAGCATCGGTGCAAGTTAAGCCCCAGCTTCCAATGTGCGCCTGGACAGAGAACCGCCGAGAAAGAGGGGCCCCTGGGAGCTCACTGTCCCGCATTTATTTATTAAGCGCTTACTCTCGGAGGGCCTTTGTCTTCACCAACATTCACCAGGGAGGCTGGACTATTGCCCCCCCCCAACTCTGGCTTCTCAGAGTAGGGAGGGGAGTCCCAAGGGAGGGAGGGGGCACCGGCTGGGGGTCCCAGCGCTGGTTGAGTCCCCGTTCTAGGATATGCTCACCGCACACCCGCCTCTGATGTTACTGTATCTCGGATTCCCCAGAGGCTCCCGCCCTTCCGCGGGACCCCTCGGGTGAATTCTGTCACCCTGCTTTGAATGGCCCTGACAACTCGCCTGCCTCTCCTACAGCGTTCTCCCCCCTCCCCCCAGTGCCAGCCACACAGGACACCCCTGGAGGGCAGACGCCGGGACTGGTCTGATTTTGTTGGCCCGGCGGTGGCCGGCTCAAGGCCTGTGCCTACGGAAAGCACGGAACACGGAGCCGTGCTGAGGGGGTGACTAAGAACTTCCCAGAGGGCCTTCGGAGAAACTTTGTACCCACGTGTTCTTTTAGACGACCCCACTGTAAAGGCGGCTGACAGCTCGGAGCCTGGAGCCTGCTTCGGATTCTGTCTGAGGGGCAGAGAGAGCGGGAGACACAGAATCCGAAGCAGGCTCCAGGCTCCCAGCCGTCAGCACAGAGCCCGACGCGGGGCTCGAACTCACGAACCGCCCACATCACAACCTGAGCCCAACTCTGATGCTTAAACAACTGAGCCACACAGGTGCCCCCCCCCAAAAAAAACATTCTTTAATGGTTTTTTTCATGTTTATTTATTTATCTTTGAGAGAGAGAAAGAGAGAGCACGAGTGGAGGTGGGGCAGAGAGCGGAGAGAGAGAATCCCAAGCAGGCTCACCCCTGTCAGCAGAGCCTGACTCGGGGACTGAACCCCCCCAACTGTGTGAGCTCATGACCTGAGCTGAGACCAAGAGTCAGACGCTTAACTGACTGAGCCCCCCAGGGGAGCCCAGGGGATGGTTTTTAAACTCAATCCTCTTCCAAGCACGAAAATTATTTTCTGTACAAATCACGAAACACAATGAATACCCATATTACAGGTGCACTAGATAGGGCGTGTGTGTCGTTTCTTCGGAATCCTCGTTAACTACGCATGATTTCGAAAGCATTGCATACTTAGAATCCGTCCAGACACTGTTTCAGTGACCTCCTCCTCTGTTCTTCTCCCTTTTCTTTATTGAGCACCACCGAATTCATGTCATTTTAGGCTGGTAGTCGGCACAGGTGTCCCACTAGAAATTTCTTTAGACCATCCTCATGCTTATGAACCGCAACACTGTAACACACTGCAAGTCACTGCAAGTCCCGACGGGACAACAAAGCACGACGATTTCTACGATGGTTTATCCCCGCCCAGCAACTTGAACTCTGATCCTTTGGTTACAGGCGGATATAATAATAATTTATGTAAATAATTCTCCAGTAACTGACAAGAGGATTTGAAGAAGTCTACGAGGGCAGCCAAAGATACGATTTACTGATAAAACCACTTTCTGGATTTTGTTCTTTTTAAAACAATAAAAAAAAAATAAGTTTCCATTCAAAACGTATTATTCAAGGGGCCCCCGGGTGGTGTAGTCCGTGAAGCGTCCGACTCGATCTCGGCTCAGGTCTTGACAGGATCCGGAGTCCAAGCCATGCCACAGGCCCTTCGCTAGGCATGAAGCCTACTTAAAATGTATGTGTATATATATGTATTTATATATATACACACACATACTATTCAAATTCAGTTAACTATTTCAAGCACGAACTGAAATATGCACTTACTAAGCAAAAACATAACAGCTCGCGGCTCGCACTCTTTGGCCGTTTCAAATTTTTTTTTTTAACGTTTCTTTATTTTTGAAAAGGGAGCACAAAAGGGGTAAGGGCAGAGAGAGAGGGAGACAGAGGATCTGAAGCGGGCTCTGTGCTGATGGCAGCCAGCCGGACCCGGGAATTGAACTCAGAAACCACGAGATCGTGACCTCAGCCGAAGTCGGATACTCAATGGACTGAGCCGCCAAGGGGCCCCGGTTGTTTCAAATTTTGAACAAAACTCAACTTAAGGGGCGCCTGGGTGGCTCAATCGGTTGAGCACCGGGCTCTTGATTTGGGCTCAGGTCCTGATTTCAGAGTCTTGGGATCAAGCCCCGCATGGGGCTCTATACTGCGTGTGGAGCCTGCTTGAAAGTCTCTCTCTCTCTCTCTCTCTCTCTAGACTGACTGCATTGCACTGAAGAACTCATGTTTTTCGTCTTTATAATCGCTATGTTGTCATTGTTCATTTCAAATCCACTCTTTTAAGCTTGAGAACACGTGTTACCACAGGGGGTTGGGGACACAGAGTGTACCCAAAGAGAAAGCAAACACTGCTGCAGCCTGACAAAATAACTCTCAAAACAAATGCATGGGGGGGGCGGGTCCACACGTGGGGAGCCAACCCTGTACCCAGAGTTCTCCAAATTAACTCGTTGTACAACTAAAACGTTTATTAAAGGAAAGGAGGGGCCCCGGGGTGGCTCCATGTTGAGCGTCCGAGTCTTTTTTTTTTTTATTTTTTTTTAATGTTTATTTATTTTTGAGAGAAAGAGACAGAGTGTGAGCAGGGAGGGATAGAGAGAGGGAGACACAGAATCCGAAGCAGGCTCCAGGCTCTGAGCTGTCAGCACAGAGTCCGACGCGGGGCTCAAACCCACAGACCGTGAGATCATGACCTGAGCCGAAGTCGGAGGCTCAACCGACTGAGCCACCCAGGTGCCCCGAGCGTCCGACTCTTGATTTCGGGTCATGATCCCAGAGTCATGGGTTCAGGGCCCCAAGTCAGGCTCCGTGCTGAGCTCGGAGTCTGCTTAAGATTCTCTCTCGCTCCCTCTGCTCTTCTCCCCCATTCCTGTGCGCTCGTTCTCTCTCTCTCTCTCGCTCGCTCTAAAATAAAAAAATAAAAATAAAAAAATATTTTTTATTAAAAAAAAGAGAGGTAATAACACTTTCCTGGTGTGAAGAGTATACACTTAACTTATCACTACTATTCTTAAGTTCCGCTCACTTACACCTCAGGCCAAGAGAGATTTTTCCAGGAGAATGTTATCCCTGACACGGTTTACAACTGCCAGTGCACGGTGACAATAAAAGCAGATCAAATTTCGGGAAAATTTATTGCGTTTTGTCTTTAGCCCCTCTGCACCTGCCTGTTCCCCGCACTGGAGACCCGTGCCCGCAGCCCTTCCCTCAGGACACAGGACGAGACCCCCACTGCGGTCCCTGAAAGGTGTCTTTCGAGCTGGCTCCTGGGACCTACTGTCCCTTCCTCCTTCGCAGACAGTGAGGAGCACAGGACCGAATCTGCTGCCCTCCTTGCTTAGCTCCGGGAGCCAAATTTGGAGCTCACCGGGTAGGACCTTGGAGCGTGTTAATTTCTCCCCTCCAGTTTCCGACTTCGGGTTTCGAAGTTCTCTAAACGACCCCCCTCGCCGCCTGATGACCTGGCCGCGTTCTCCCGCTTCGATTTGGTCTTTGGATGGCAGTGGCGTCAGGTCGGGCGCCAAATCACCACTTACCCACGGTCCCTGCCGCTCCCTAAGCCTCGCTCGGGGGCCTGTCCCCTGCGCGTCTCGTCCCCGCCCCCCCCCCACCTCCGAAAGCATTTGAGTTTCCAGTCCATGGTACGTGTTTTGTGGTCAGCCAACTCAAGTCCAGCTGAGAGGGAGCTCAGGCCCACGTAGCCCGGGGAGCGAGGTGTCAGGAGCTGGGATGAAGGACACAGCCGGGTCCTTTGGCGTCCTCTCCTTTAACCCCTCGCTCACTTGATGAGGAAAGCAGCGGCACCACTGGGTAACTGAGGAGTCAGAGGCTCTGAGGAGTCTAGTGCCCCATCCCGAGTCAGCGAGGATTCTGGGGAGCAGAACCAGGGTGGGGGGGTTGTTGGGGAATCCCATGCGGGTCTGGGGGCTGCTCTGATCATGGAGTGAGGGGGGAGCATCCTGGAGTACTCCCCGGGGGCTGGGGGAGAAGAGAGATGGACTCTACTCCTCCGCCACCCCCCCCCCACTTCCTGCCCCAAGGCCGCATCGCAGAGAGCTGTGCAGCCTCTCGGACCTTGTCCTCAGACAGACATGTGTCAGACTTAGGCTCTGCGGTCACTGTCTTCCAACTGCTAATTTCTGAACGCGGGGCCGCCCCCCCACCACCACCTAGACCAATGAGCGACAGTGGCGAGCCGGCCCAACCGCCACCAGGCTCCCCCGCCCCCCGCAGAGGACAGCCCGCACCCGGCACAGGCTTCTGGGAGTCACCACCCACGGAGCCCAGCTCCCCCTTGCAGGCACGTCACGGCCAGGGTCCTCTTGGGCATCGCCGATACCCTAACCTGCCTGAGCTTCGCTCAGGGCGGTCACCACAGCAACCAAAGGTTGGTCCCTGCAGCTGAGTGAATCAGCAAATATTTATCAAGCGCGGCGCTAGGAACTTTAAGGGAGCCTGGGAGGCTTGGCTGGACAGTCCGGTTTTAGAATAATTTTAGCACGGGGCGCCTGGGCGGCTCAGCCTGACTTCGGCTCCGGTCATGATCTCGCGGTTCGTGAGTTCGAGCCCCGCGTCGGGCCCTGTGCTGACAGCTCGGAGCCTGCAGTCGACTTCAGACTCTGTGTCTCCCTCTCTCTCTCTGCCCCTCCCCTGCTCTCTCTCTCTCTCTCTCTCTCCTTCAAAACTAAATAAACATTAAAAAAAATTCTTTTTAATAGTTTTAAATTCTTTAGTTTTAGTAACAAACACCCTCAAAGGAGGGGGGGAGTAATATTTGTAAGCCTCTCTTTGTCGCCCGTCCCGGAAGTCATGAGGTGGGCACAATGGTGAGACCTGGAAGCCACAGACTTCGGGGTTTGAATCCCAGCACCTCCCCTACCAGCCGTGCCTCATTACGCAAACCACTCTCCTCCGTCGGCCTCAGTTTCCCCCTTACGGCCCAAGAAGACGTCCCCCTGCCCACCGCACAGGGCTCTTTAAGGATGAAATGAGCTAATGTATAACAAAGAGCTTTGTTGACTGTGCAAATGTTAGGTTGTTCTTTCAATAAACATTTATTAAGCATTTACTCAGAGCCAAAGCCTGAGTTAGGCATTAGAGTCCCTCAAAAGTAAACCTCCCGGGCTCACTGGGATTCATCCCCCCCCCAACTGAGGTGAGAGTCCCATAACATAAAATTAACCCTTTGAAAGAGAACGACTGAGCGGCATTTAGGGCACCATGCACTCACAATATTGTGAACCAACACTTCCACCAAATTTGAAACCGTCCGAAGACTGTCCCCACTAAACGCAGCCTCTTTTTAGGGTTTATTTTCTCTTGCTGCCGTTTTGTCCTTCTTGGGAGCTGGGATCCTGGGTCCGAACCTCTCCCGATGTCCCTCTGAAGCCCTGTGATGGCAAACCGGCCCCCGGATCCGACCTCGAGCTTCACACGCTGCGACCCACTTTCCTCGGCCAGCGCTGGGGGGGGGGACCCGCGCCCCGAGCCCGCCATTTTCAATGACGCCCGGGGCTGGGTGAGCAGGTAATCGCTGTGTATTTCAGTAAATTACCTCTCATAAAGGGGCGATCGTGTTTGTCCGCGTGCCCTTCCTTCCCAGAATCAGCTCCCCGTTGGCCAGCGTCGCCTCTTCCCAGCAACCTGCGCGCTTGGCCGACGTCCGCCTGGTCGAGCTGGGGGGGAGAGTCAGGTGTCAGGGGGGGAGAGGGCAGCGTTTGGGGCAAATATTGGGCTTGGCCACACTCGCCGTCCATATCGGGAACCCGATTGGTGTTATTGATTGACAGATGTGGGGACCAACTGTTTGGAAAGCTGAGCCCCCTCGGATTGGGGTAGGTGTTTCGGCAAACAGCCCTAATGCTAGGCAAACAGGCCTGTTGGAAGAAGAGCCTGGCGTGTTAGCAGAACAAACCAAGCACTGAGCAAACAGCTTAAAAGAATGTGGCCACCTCCGTGTAACCTCGACGGAGGCGGGAGAGGGGCTGCGCGGGGAACAGAGAGATAGGAACCCGGGCAGAATGTAAATGTTATCTTTAAGCTGCGGCTGTCGGGGCCCTAATGGGCATCTGTTTGGAATTTGTCTTCCTGCAAATCTTTAAATCCAGGTCGGGGGCACGCCCAGAATTTAATAACCACTTCTCAGAGAGATCGGGGCCTGGGACGGATTTCACTCTTCCTAAGTCCAACCGGGACGTTCTGTTCTTCTCCGAGACAGCAGCCTCGATGGACACTTTCTAGGTGCGCGGCCCAAGCTAGAAAGAGGCGAGTCTGCTGAACGTTTAGTCACAAGGCTCCAGGAGGGGGGAGCGACTGGGGGGCTCAGTCAGTTAAGCTTCCAACTTGGGCTCAGGTTCGTGAGTTCGAGCCCCACGTCGGGCCCTGTGCTGACAGCTCAGAGCCTGGGGCCTGCTTCGGATTCTGTGTCTTCCTCTCTCTCTCTGCCCTGCTCTCTCTCTCTCTCTCTCAAAAGTAAATAAACATTAAAAACAAAAATACTGCCGTGCTCACTGCTGTTTTCAAGAGTCAGGGAAGGATTGCTGGCCCGAAGGCAAGAAAATAGGGCACGTGGGCACCACCACCGCCTTCCCGGGTCACTCTCGGGTTCCAGACCTTGCCCTTGGCTGTCGGACCACATCCTCCCGTCCTGCGAGAGAAGTTCGGGACCGCGCTGCAGCCCTGTCTGGGGCAGGAGTGGGTGCACTAGGCTTCCCGGGGGGAAAGCACGGGAGGCAGAAGGCCAGTGAGCATGAACTTGGGAAAGGGCTTCTGGGAGTCTCGCTCAGGGAGGCTCAGAGTATGCGTCTCACCTTCCCTTAATCCACAGTGGGGGCCAGGAACCCTGATGCCTCTTATCAAAAGCACCCGCTTTGCCTTATCTGCCGAGACTGCCCCCCTCCCCTCCGCTGCGGGAGCCTCAGGCGTGAGGTGCACGAGGAGGGATCGCCCCCGTTCTGCCGCGGTCGCATCTCCCCACACCTGTCCCGCTCGCTCCCGCGGCTGCCGGAGGCGCAGGCGCTCAGAATGCGGAACGCCGTTCGGCCCGTGTTCCCACTTTCTCACCCCGTCGCCGTGCTCACAATTACCAACCACTTAGGGGAGGGACAATTCGACGGAGTCCCGTGATAGAACAGGTAAGTATGACAAGCCGGACAAGAGGGAGTCGGAGGCTGACCCCATCTACCCGGCCCCGCGGTAGCTGGCGCTGTTTTGGAAACACCCAGGCCACAGCCGTGTGTTTCCAACCCCGGGAAGAGACTGCTAATTACAATGATACCGTGAACGACTCGGGGCCACCGCAGCTGCTTTGCTGATGGGTCACAGAGAGTGTCGAGTGACGCTAAGAAAGCCCCATGACTGATCCCCCCGCAAAGGTCTAGCTCATCATGCTAAGATCACCGTCCTCTCCTGAACCTCGGGCTCTCCCTACAGACTCTGCGTCCTCAGAACTTTGAACTTTGAAACGAGTGAGCACAAAACACGCACCGGACCAGGACCAGCCTCAGGGGCACGTGACCCGCCCAGTCCCTGACCACCAAGCTCGGAAGGACCCCCACACGGTTGATTGCCCCGCTGTCCCTCTCTTGACATAACTTCTGAGCTAGAGGGAGTGCGGGGGGCACTTCATTTTGCACAGGGACCTGCAAATCATGTCCCCAGTCTCGCACCAAACTCAAATTAAAAAACAGGTCGCTGCTAAAAGCGGGACTCAGGAATCCGTACGTCAAACCCCTCTGCCCTCATTTGAGTCAAGGTGCCCCATTCTTTTAAAATTCTGGTGGGGCGCCTGCGTGGCTCAGTTGGTTGGGCGGCCAACTTCAGCTCAGGTCATGATCTCATGGTCTGTGAGTTCGAGCCCCGCGTCGGGCTCTGTGCTGACGGCTCAGAGCCTGGAGCCTACTTCGGATTCTGTGTCTCCCTCTCTCTCTGCCCTTCCCTTGCTCACGCTCTGTCTCTATGTCTCTCAAAAATAAAATAAATAAATAAATAAAACATAAAATTCTGGGCAAGAGAAAGTCTGAGCTGTAGAAATTTTTTTTTTTTTAAGGGAAGGATTTTATTACAAGAGAAACCCCTTGTGAGTAGGTCTGACCTGGTCCTCACCTCTCAACCAGCCCCTGCTGGAAAAGCACCCATCTGACTTGCTGGGCCTGTAAGCCCAGGGTGGGGAGAGGCCCAGCTCAGCTCTGGGACAGCAGAGGGGTCAGAGTCCTAGCCCCACTTGGCTGCTCCATAAAAGGAAATAGGACTTGGGAGGGCCAAGGAGGGGGGCTAAGTCAGCCATTCCCACCTGCTTCTCGCTTTGAAAATATTTGCCCAGAGAGGGCCTCTATGGCAAAACCAAGTTTTAGGATCTCTGGATCAAAGAAAGTTAATGTTCTGAACTGCAGGACTTGTCAGAACCTTTAAAGAGTTACAGGGAATTGTGACTCTGCAACACTGCACTGACAGCACTTTCAAGGCTTACTTGACTCCACTGATCCAATGAGGCAACTAATGAGCGATCCAGTCACCATCAGGCCCGTAGAAGTAAACTTCAGGGCCTCCCACCCATCTAGATCATTCCAAGGCTCTGAAAATACCCTCACCAAATGTTCGCCTGGTGTGCTGATCCACCCCACAAAGTCACGTTTGCAGAAACGAGGTACTGCCGTATACCCGCATTCTTAAAGAGAGCCCCTAAAATTCTACGACCTTTGGACCCCACAGAACGTACATCCTCCTATGTCTGCAGCCATTCCCAAATCTGGGGTCCCTGCCCTTAATCATGCCAAACAGCTGAAAGTGTACCCACATTCCTGTTCGGTATCATTTAAAAATGGGGCGCCTGGGTGGCTCCGTGGGTTAAGCAGCCAACTTCAGCTCGGGTCATGATCTCGCGGTTCAGGAGTTCGAGCCCCGCAGTCGGGCTCTGTGCTGACAGCTCAGAGCCTGGAGCCTGCTTCGGATTCTGTGTCTCCCTCTCTCTCTGCCCCTTCCCCACTTGTGCACACTCTCTCTCTCAAAAATAAATAAGCATTAAAAAAAATTTAAAAATAACTCTAGGAATTGAGACGGAAATGGAAATGTCATTTGTTTAGTAGACTTTTTTTTGAGAATGGGTCTTTTCTTTAGTGTTCATTTATTAATTTTTGAGAGGGAGCGCACGCTAGCAGGCGAGGAGCAGAGAGAGGGAGAGAGAGAACCCCAGGCAGGCTGGCAGCGGGGAGCCCGACTCAGGGTTCGATCCCATGAACTGCGAGGTCAAAATCAGCAGTGGGATGCTTAACTGACTGAGCCACCCAGGCACCCCAAGTAGACTCTTAATTAAACATTCCTTCCTGTCGGCTTTGCTCTGTTGCAAGGAATGTTAATTCGGGAGGCAACGGGTTTCCAACGGGGATCACTTTCTCAGACCCCCGGGGAAGCCCGCGGCCCCTGAGTACCAGGTCTACACGCACGCTGCACAGAACGGCGTCCTGCTCACCGGCCGCTACCGATGGAGAGACGCTACACGAGATTATGCTCACGGTCATTTCCACTCCAGAGGAAATGTCGATCCAACGTCTAATTCAGACTAGAGAGAGACTGGGGTGGCGGGAGAGAGTCTGGGCTATGGAACTGAACTTGTATTATTGTCGGGAAACAGCGGGTTTCCGTGAACTGGGTTAACAAGGTGCACTCTAACGAGACCTGAGGGGCCGCTTTAATTTAGGACAAGATTGTTGTGCAATTAGCTCATCAACTCTGTCTATGTAAATGAAGGCTTTTAAGGTCCTGGAAAGCAGGCTCCAGCTCTTAAGTAATTGAACCGTTTCCCCCGAATGCTCTTGACTCTCTTCTGTTTGGACACTTCTTCTTTTAATTAAGCATAAAGGTGCAGAGTGCGGTGCCTGAGGGTTGAGATGGGGGCGAGACCCAGTCCCTGCCCTCCGCCCACCTCTGGTCGAATCACAAGTCGGCAACCTTTTCCCGCAAAGGGCGGGAGGGTGATATTTTCGGCTTTGTAGACCATTTCTGTGGCGGGAACCAGACTCCGCCCTTCTAGCACAAAAGGGGCCAGAGACAGCGTACAAATGGAGGGGTGCAGCCGTGTGCTAATAAACCTTTACTTCCAAAAACCACCCGGGCTACAGCGCGCCGACCCCTGGTCTAAGGAGAGAGACGAATGTATAATTTACTAGGCGAAGGGACAAACCTAGTTCTGTGCTAGCCAAGTGCAGAGGGAGGGAAGGAAGCAGCTGATCGCCAAGGGGAAGGCAGAGGCTTTTGGTTTAGCCCCTTACGGTTCCCCAGCAGCTTTGTTCTTACCTGACTCTCCTCCCCAGCGAGACCAGATCTGCTGAGGCCCGGGGTCTTCTTGTATCATTCATTGGGCTGAGCTAAAATGGGCGCGTACGTCCTGCCTAGAGAATTCTGAGTCGGCATGAATAAGGCGAACGTTGTAGAGTGGACAGGTTGGGAAGCCACCTCGCCTTTGAAGGAGGTTACACAATGGAATCTCCCGCGCGCACCCGTACCCTCCACCCTAACTCCTTTATTGTTCTCTGAGACACTGTCTCTTTGCATTTCCAATATCCAAATGCCATGTCGTTTGCTGTGACTTGTTTGCTCAAGGCTGGGGAAATACGAGAACAAAAGAGGCTGCGAGCATCAGCGGGGCCTTGGCTCTCACCTGCTCTCTTCCCGAGCTTAGCAGCCTCCGGGACCCCAGCCCCTAAACAGGCGGTGGGCCAAGGTTACTTGAGAGGCGGGGCTACAAAGATGGGATGGACGAGAAGGCGCTTTCTGAAAGGGCTTCCGGTGGCTTCTCTTTAACTCCACCAAGAACCAGGGAAATGACATCCGGGCAATAACCGCAGGCAAATGAATTACTCACCCAGTACAATGGATGGAGCTGATAACGGCTAGACCTAGAGGTTTCTTCCAGTTAGAGAGGTCTCTCCAAGAGACATAACCTGGGGGGGGTCAACCCCTGCCTCAACTCCATTAGCCCCTCTCCGAAGCCTCTCTGAACTAAATATGTAATCTACATATTCCATATTACAGCTGCTACATGTAATTGACATGTGAGTGCGGCACGCTGGCTGTGCTCTGCGGGACCACGACCACCCTGACACTCTTGGATTCCCCCCCGCCGCCTATTTAGGGCTGGCGTACACCCAGCGGGAGGTCCATGAATCCCTCCACCATGTGTGTGGCTCTCCTGGAAGCTAGAGGAAGTCACACCAGACAACACTACATCCAAAATGTAACTCTTCCCAGTATATCCAATGCCCTTAGCGCCAGAAGCACCCTGCCCCTCCCCTCCTAACCAGTTAGCAACCAGAGCTGCAGTTTTTCTCGTCTGCACAGGAGAGAACTCTCTCTGAGCCGCCCTCTGGCCTCTCTCGTCCAGCACAGCTCCTGACTAAAGGGGAGTCCCTCTGTCGTCTGAGCCTGGACGGGGGCGGCCGACATTCGGCAGAGAAATCTCCCTGCCTGGGTTACCCCCCTACTTCCTCTTCCTCTTCCCAGGGGTCACCCAGCCTTTAAGCTCAGGCTCCAGGCTGCCTCTTCCGGGAAGCCTTCCCATATCACCCCAGCTCTTCCGGCCCCCCTCTCAGAGCCTCCACCCTGCTCTCAGGCGGGCTCACGCGAAGTCAAATTTAATAATACCCTGTCCAATCTCACAGTCTCAGTACTCCACATGTGTTCATTAGCCCTACCCAGAGCGCGTGAGCCGCTGGCTGGAAACCATGCCTTCACTTTTAACCCCCTAAGCTCATCACACAAAGCTGGATGAGCAGCAGGTGATTTAAGCTGCTGCTGCTGCTATAAATGCCAAGGATACAAAGAGCACGAGCCCGGCCACATCCTCTTTTAAAAGGAGACGCAGCCACAGTAGAAACCGATACCGGTGAGCCATCGCATATTTGAAAAAGACTTGCCACATTCATGATCCGCATTAATCGGCAACCCAGGATGGAGGGTGGGATCCCTCCCATGATGCAGACGTGGAAACCGAGGGCCAGTGAGAATCTTTGATGCGCCTGAGAGCAAAGCTAGCAAGCGGCCAGAGTCACGATTTGAACCCCGGTCGTACGCCACCAAGCCCCTTCTATTTTATTTTAAAAGGCAAGCGAGGATTCAACGGCTGGCGGTTTTGCTAGAGCCTGGACTGCAACCGTCGGGCAATATGTAATTTGTTTTTACCGGGACGCAGGTACGTTTCCTCCAGGCCGGGAAGAAGCAGTGGGGTTCAGACCAAAAGAGACGCAGGGGAGAACGGGTGCATCAAAGGAGCAAGCAAAAGGTATCTGAGGGAGACGGAGGTGTGGAGGCCGCCACGTAGAGGAAGGGTAAGAAGAAGGCAGAGTCTGAGAAGGATGACACAGGGCCGGACCACGAGGGAGTCTCGAGCCTCGAGCGGGAGAGACTGTGGAAGCAGAGACGGGAGGCAGGAGGGGTTTGCGAGACCCTCCCTCTGCCAGACCCCACGAGAGAGACCAGACGGGGCGGGGGAGACGAGACGAGTAAGTCAAGGTCGTTCCAAGCTCCCCAGCCGGAGAGACTGCTAAAACGTAGGTGTCATGAATCGACATGGGGGTGGCGAAAATTGCCACTCAGCCGAACCGGGAAGGAAACAGGCGGCATCACACAATGTCAAATTTAATAACATCCTGTCGCGGTGCCCTAGCTCGTTATTCCACGCATGATCATTATCTCCCCAGATTGTGCGCTAGCTGGCTCTTGGAAACCGCGTCTTCGTTTTCAGCCTCCGAGGCTCCTCGAGGGCTGAGTAGCGAGCGGGGCCCGAGGAAGACCGGTGGCTATACATTTCGACACCATAAACTGGACCCGAACCCCAGGGTCACTGCGGAGGCGCTTCCGAGAGACAGATAACCACTCGCTGTTTTCCTAAAAGTATTTCTGCGGGGGCAAGTTAGACGCGTCCAACAACGCCCGACCACGATACGCCGCCCCTTGAGTGGAGAGCGTCCCATCACCCAAGGTATCCAAGCAGAAACCAGACGATCGGCAGAGGCGCCACGGAAGGAATCCCTGCTTGGGGAGGGAACCCAGACAGAACGGCTCGTGCAAGCCCCGCCCCACCTCTCCGGCGGCTCTGGTTCTGAAACGCTGTGAATTCGATCTCCCGTTTCCTTGGCACGTCCCATTCAGAAATAGCCAGACTGACTTTAAAAAAAGAAACCCCCATGCCTCGCTTTCTATTTCTTCCAAACCCTTTAAATGTCAAGTTCCAGACCACTGTTCTGCCTCGCCGGCTGGATACCAAACCCATGAGCGCCGGGTTTAGAATAGCCTGCCCGGCGTGGCCAGAGGAGGGGTCTGACTTCATGCATTCCTAATGCGCGTCTATTTTTACGGCCATGAGCCACAACGCCTTCCCTCGCTGTTCACATCGGTATCACACAGGGACGCTGACACGGGGCCATCTGTCCCCGCAGACGTGTGCTTCGCGGAGGGGAGGCAGAGAGAACGGGAGCGAGACGGAGCCGCAGTTTTGTTCGAAGTCTGAACACGGATTTGGGATATGATGGCGCCCAGGCCTGAGCCGGCCGGAGACGCCTTTTGCCAATCCACGTCGGGAACAGAGCCTCTCACTTTTTTTCAACTCCTTCTGAAGTTGAGCGCAGTCTGTCAGTCCACCCACGCGCCTCTTCATTCATTCGCTCCCCTCATTCATTTGCCCGAGGCGTGCCAGCTCCGGGCCCCACATCCTTCCACGCTGCCGGACTCTTCTGGAAGCCCCTAACGCAAGAGGGTATGGAGGTGGGGAGGGACGGCGGTGGGGAGGGTGGACAGATGAGGCGAGTCTTTCCTGCGCTCCTCCGCGCCATCCGGGGCTGTGCCGGGCGGCGTTTTTCCCGAGATAGGAGTCTGTGCCCGGAGGCAGGAGACGAGGCCAGACTTAGGGGCGGACGAAGGAAGGATGTCTTCGTGCTGCAGCAAACCCAAAGGGGTCATCGCCAGCGAAGTTGGGGCGCCAGGCCGGTGCTTCTGTGGACCCCGGAAGCTGGCCTGAGCCCCCTCTTCTGGAAGACTCCCGTGCTTCAGGGGAGGAGATGCAGGAAGGACTCTAGACAGCCACGCTCGGAACCGGCCCATCTGGGCTCCATAGGGACTCTGGAGCCCACAGTCTTTGATGGCCCCTTCCGCTTTCCTGTCTCCCCTTGATGACACATCCTCTTTTCCTCGGATGTGCCGGCTCCCCCAGCCCGGCTGGTCCTGACGGACCTGTCGGTCCCGTGTCCCCACCTTCCCTAGGTAACGGTGCGGCCCAGGCCCAGCCAGGCAGGCCGCCCTGGGAAAGGGACCGCAGTGGTTAATTCAGGGAGGTACAGATGATCCTGGCATGGCCAACTAGGGACCGTCCAGGACTCTTCTGCCAGAGCTGACAGGGAAGGCGACCCCTCCCCATCGCTATTGCTAGTTTGAATGAGTATGAGTCTGCACCTGCCGGCTGCCATTCTGCCCGCTCCACGCGAAGGGCCCAGGTGCAGAACAGGGCCAGGCAGAGACCACGCGAGCCAAGAAGAAGAAGAGAGAGACCGTTGTGGCACCTCCAAACGGCCCCCGGCTCCACCACGCAGAAGCCCACCCCCGGACTGCGCGGTCGTGAGGGCCAGTGTCTTTTTCCCCCCCTTCCTCGGGCTAACTCCAATGAACTTGGGCCCACATCTGCCTCACTGATGCGCGCCTACAGCTTCCCTTGCGGGGTGGGGCTGTCAAGAGTGGGAGCACATGATCGCTTGTGCTCCCGCTCTGAGAAGCTCCCAGCCCTGACCTGGAATGTGTGGCAGTGTGGGAGGCAGCCGCCTGGGCCACCCCCCCACCCCCGTGCGGCCCCCCGGGGCCCATTTTCAGACCAGGCCGGAGGCGCCACTGTCCTGTACCGGCTGCCGCAGACCCGGGGACATCTTTTCTGAGCCCCCACGCAGACTTCAGCTGTCCCGAACCTGGAGAGGATCCCAGCGGCACCGCGGCTTCTAGACGGGCAAAGCCTCTTCTGGCCTTGGGAGGCTGCCCGCCGCTCCGCTCCAGCTCTGGGAACTGGCCGCCTGGAAAGTCGGGGGATTCCTGGACGTTCAGGAGAAGGGTTGCCAGAGAGGGAGAGTCAGGGGAGTCTGGGGATGAGGGGGCTCGCCCCTGCTCTCGGCCGTTACCGGAAGGGGCGTTATTTACACTCGGACGATGAAGGCGGTCACCCCAGCCACGTCCGCAGGGCCGCGGGGAAGAGGCTGGTAGGGGGACCGCTCCCGCTCCCGCACAGGGCAAGAGGCGGAGGCGGGGAGGTGACTGCAAGCCACAAGACACACACAGACGAAGACGGCGCGAGATGGTCTTGCCCTGGAGGCGGCCACGCCCCCGGTTAGAAGACCCCCCGCCTGAATAGCAGGCTAGAAGGCAGTGTGAACCCAGATGCGTTTCTTACTTAAAAAACTTCTAAACTGAGTGGCTCCCAAGGTTGAGCATCCAACTCTTGATTTCAACTCAGGTCATGATCCCAGGGTGGTGGGATCGAGCCCCACGTTGGGCTCTGCGCCCAGCGTGGAGCCTGCTTGAGATTCTCTCTCTCCCTCTGCCCCTCTCCCCTGCTTGTGCTCTCCAATCAATCAATCTGTATTTTTATGGTAAATATACATAAACAGAAGAGGTACTATTTAACCATTTTCAGGTGTGCAGTTAGTTGGCATTAAGTACACTGCTGTGCAACCATCCCCACTATCTATTTCCAGACGTTTCCTTCTCATCCCAGAGTGGAACTCTGTACCCGGTAAGCAATAACTCCCCATTCCCCTTCCCCCAGCCCCTGGTCACTACTACCCCGCTTTCCATATCTGTGGGTTGGACTACTCTCGCTGCTTCACACAAGTGGAATCATAAAGTATTTGTTCTTCTATTGCCTGCCACTTTGTTGCGCCCAGCCTCATGTTTTCAGGGCTCATCCATGTGGGAGCCCGTGTCCGAATTTCCTTCCTTCTAAGGGATGAATAACTTCCCCTGTGGGTACATCCCACATGGGGTCCACCCGTCCATGTGATGATGAACCCCTGGGCTGGTTCCGCCTTTTGGTTGTTGTGAATGATGCTTATACGAACACGGCTGCGCCCGCGTCTGGGTGAGCCCCTGCTTCGCAGGGCTCGGGGATATACATCGGGAAATGGAATTTTTCGAGCCCTTTGTGTTAAATTCTTGATGACATGCTGAAGTATACTTGGGGGCACATGGGTGGCAGGATGGGCAGAGGGCAAGAGGGGAAGGGAGGGAGAGCAGAAACTGTAGGTTCGGAGGACCTCGGCTGGAGTCCTCGCTTGGCTGTGGTTTTGAACCCATAATGAACCTTCTGTGTTGGTTCCTTTATAACATGAGATAACATCTCGGCCTCCTAAGGGCGTGGCGAGGGGAAGGTGGAGGAAAGTCAGGGCCATCACCGCAGGCCCCAGAATCTACCTGATTGGAAAATCAGTCTTGCTTTGAGGTGAAGCCTCAGTAACGGCTTCCGATTGAGGCAGGAACATCGCATAGGGTCGTGTAGGCTCTTCACTACACCCGGGTGTTATAAAGCCTCGCGATATAAGCTCTCGCGATATTCCATTATGAGGTCTCGCGGTATCTCAGTAACTTGTTTCGTTTACTTCTGTAACTCCGCCCGTTTGCTGGACGGACAAGTTAGGTTGCAGAACGCTTCGCCACCCCTTCTCCCAAGATCTGCCTAAGTCCAAACTCACTGTCTCGCCATATCTTAGGTGTCTCACTATGATTGGTCATCTTAGAACAAAGAACTGTACAGTGATACGTTCGCGCCAAAACTAGCATCTGTGCGTAAATTGTAATTGGTTAACTAAATGATGACACACTCTAACTTACTGTCATCTATAGAAGCCCCCTGCTGCCTTTGTGCGGGGCCATTCTCTGCAATTGCGCCTTAAGATCAGTTCAGGCTTGGTCCAGCCATAAATAAATCTTGCCTCGCCTCTCTTCGGTACCCAGTAGTCTTTTTTTGACACCAACCTGCAACAAGGGGCACCTGTCCAAAGTGGGGAAAGGGGCTGAAATCCAGCCTGCTCCCCACTCACCCAGCCGGGGACCCAACATAGAGCCGTGCCATCACGGATCTATTCCTACCCGGCGGTGAAAGTGAGGTGTCTCAATTTGAATACGGCCCCCGTGCCAACATTCTGTGGCTCCCCATCCTACTAGGATAAAGTCCAAACTCTACTGGGTGGCTCCTAAGGCCTGCAGCTCCGACCCCTACCTGCCTGCCTAGGCCCCATTCTAGCCATCTCTTCCTGAACCCTCTCCTCCTCCAGTCCTCCTGAACTTCTGAATTTTTTATATGCCAACCAATTGGACAACCTAGAAGAAATGGATACATTCTTAGAAACATACAATCTTCCAAGACTGAATCAAGAAGAAACAGAAACTCTGAACAGACTAATTACTAATAATGAAATCGAATCCATAATTAAAACACTCCCAGCAAAAAAAAAAGTCCAGGACCAGATGGCTTCCCAGGTGAATTCTACCAAGTATTCAAAGAAGAGTTAATACCCATCCTTCTCAAACTATTCCAAAAAAAAAAACCTAAGAGGAAGGAATGCTTTTAAGCTCATTCTACGAGGCCAGCATTACCCTGGTACCTAAACCCCTAAACCAAAGATACTACTAAAAAAAAAAAAATTACCAGCAATATCCCTAATGAACATAGATGCAAAAATCCTTAACGAAATATTAGCTAACCAAATTCATCAATACGAGAAAAGGATCATACACCACGATTAAGGGGGATTTATTCTAGGGATGCAAGGATGGTTCAAGGTCTATAAACACACATGACCAACATCACATTAATGGAACTAAGGATAAAAATCATCTGGTCATCTCCATAAATGCAGAAAAAGGATTCGACAAAATTCAACATTCATTCATGATAAAACCTCTCAACAGAGTAGGTAGGTATGGAGGGATGTACCTTAATACAATAAAGGCCATATATAACAGACCCACAGCTAGCATCATAGTCAAAGGTGCTTTTCCCCCAAGGTCAGGAACAAGACGACGATGTCCACTCTCACCACTTTTATTCCACACAGTACTGGAAGTCCTAGCCACAGCAATTAGGCAAGAAAAAGAAATAAAAGTCATCCAAATTGGAAAGGAAGAAGTAAAACTGTCACTATTCCAGACGACATGAGACCATATATAGAAAACCATAATACTTCCACCCAGAAACTATTCAAATTAATAAACTAATTCAGTGAAGTTTCAGGATACAAAATCAACATACAGAGAAATCTGCTGTATTTCTACACATTCATAACAAAGTATCAGAAAGAGCAATTAAAGGGGCGCCTGGGTGGCTCAGTCGGTTAAGCGTCCGACTTCAGCTCAGGTCATGATCTCACTGTTCGTGGGTTCGAGCCCCGCGTTGGGCTCTGTGCTGACAGCTCAGAGCCTGGAGCCTGCTTCACATTCTGTGTCTCCCTCTCTCTCTGACCCTCCCCTGCTCATGCTCTGTCTCACTCTCTCTCAAAAAAATAAACATTAAAAAAAAAAAATGAAGAAAGAAAGAGCAATTAAGGAAGCAATCCCAGGGGCGCCTGGGTGACTCAATTGGTTGGACGTCTGACCCTTGATTTCAGCTCAGTTCATGATCCCAGGGTCATGGGATCAAGTCCCCTTCGGACTCCACACTGAGGATGGAACCCGCTTAAAAGTCTCTCTGTCTTTCTCTTTCTCAAAATAAAGAAGTAAATATTTAAAAAATAAATAAATTTCAAAACAGTAATCCCATTTACAGTTGCATCAAAAAGAATAGAGTATCTAGGAATAAATTTAACCAAGGAGGTAAAAGATCTGTACCCTCAAAACTATAAGAAAATGATGAAAGAAACTGAAGAGGACACAAACATAAAGATATTCTATTGGTTGGAAAAATTAATATCGTTAAAATGTCCGTGTCGCTAAAACAATCTACGGATTCAATACGATCCCTATGAAAATTCCAATAGCATTTTTCACAAAACTAGAAAATAATTCTTATCCTGAAATTTGCATGGGGCCACAAAAGACCCCCAAGAGCCAAAGCCGGAAGTATCCCATTCCCAGATTTCGAACTATACTACAAAGCTGTGGGAATCAAAACAGTATGGCACTGCACAAAACCAGACACGTAGATCAGTGGAACAGAAATAAACCCACACTTATATGGCCAATTAATCTACAGCAAAGGAGGCAAGAATATACAACAGGGGACAGGCTGCCTGGATGGCTCAGTCGGTTAAGCATCTGACTCTCGATTGTGGCTCAGGTCATGATCTCGTGGTCTTGAGATCAAGCCCCATGCCGGGCTCCACGCTCAGCATGGATCCTGCTTGTCATTCTCTCCCTCTCCCTCTGCCCTTCTCCCCGACTCGCACTCTCTGTCTAAAAAAAATATATACATACATACATAAAAATTTTGAAAAATCTTAAAAAAGAAGATACAACAGGGAAAAGACAGTCCCTTCAATAAATGGTGTGGGGGGAACTGGACAGCTACTTGAAACTGGACCACTTGCTCACAGCACGTACGACAAGAAACTCAAAATGGAATAAAGACTTAAACAGAAGAGCTGAAACTGTAAGACTCTTAGAAGGAAACATGGGCAGGAAAGCTCTTTGACATTGGTCTTAGGGATATTTTCTTAGATCTGTCTGCTCAGGCGAGGACAACGGAAGCAAAAATATACCCATGGGACGACATTAAACTAAAAGAGCTTCTGCTCAGGAAGGGAAACCACCAACAATACAGAAGGCAACCTAAGTAACAGGGAAAGATACTTGCAAATGATACAACCAATAAGGGGATAACATCCAAGATATGTAAAGAACTCCTACAACTCAATATCAGTAAACAGTTGGATTAACAAATGGGCAGAGGACCTGAATGAACATTTTCTCAAAGAAGCAGGCCCACTGGAATATTACGCGCCATAAAAAAGGACAAAATCTGGCCGTTTCCAACAATATGGGTGGACCTAGAGGGTATTTTGTGAAGTGAAACAAGTCAGACAGAGAAAGACAAATACCGTACGAGTGCACTTATACGTGGAATCTAAAAACAAAAACCCTAACAAATGAACAAACAAAACCAAAGAGAAACAGATTCATCGATACAGAGACCCAACTCGTGGCTGCTGGAGGGGAAGGAAAGGAGATGAATAAAAGAGGAACAGGGATTAGGAAGTACAAACTCTCCGTTATAAAATAAATAACACATGAGATGTAATACACAGCAGAAGGAACATAGTTAATAATACCGCAACAAGTTTGCATGGCGATAATTACTAGACTTAGCCGGTGACCATTTCGAAACCTGTATAGGTATCATATACACTATGTTGTACACCTGAAACTAACACAATATTGTATGTCAATTATTCTTCAATGGAAAAAAAAGAAAATGCCCTAAGAAAATAACTTAAAAAGGGAAAGGACAAAAATCGTTGGCCAGCGCAATTCAATTTCCAGTGGTCCAGAATGTCAGAGTGGCCTCCGTATCTGGGGATCGCTCGAGTGCTCTGAACGAAACAGGCGTCCGGCTCCAACAGTTCATTTCCTTAACAAAGACTGGAGCGAGCCGAGAACTGACACTGCAGAAATCTATTTTGCAGACGCAGATTGGAAAAATAAGAGAAAATGAATTTCTGTCGCATCAATCTACAAATTGAAGCTCTTCAGCGGCCTCGTTAAATGCAATTGCTCTTCTGCCAGCATACCCGTGCTGGCGGGTCAGGTGAGCAGAACTCCCCTCTAGAGGTGGGGTGGGGGGGTCAGCTCCTGCCAGGGGTCCCCAGGCTCTCTCTGGCCCCAGCCACCGGCTAGGGTGCTTTGACTCCGGGGAAATCCTTTGGGATTTCTCTGGAAATGCCGGCTGCTGGTGCAATCTTGTCCCAGTAGCATTCAGTGGAATCTGACGCCCTTCTAGAGCCTCTGACAAGGGGAATCCATTCACCTCTCCATCACCCAGAGGGAGCAGGGGCCGGACAAGTAACCACCAACTCCATTATAGATTGAAAAACTCGGACTCTCGGGTGCCTGGGTGGCTCAGTCGGTGGAGCATCCAACTTCAGCCCGGATCATGATCTCACGGTTCGTGAGTTCGAGCCCCCCATGGGGGCTCCCTGCTGTCAGCACAGAGCCTGCTTCAGCTCCTCTGCCCCCCTCTCTCTCTGCTCCTCCCCCACTGTGTGCACTCTCTCTCTCTCTCAAAAGTCAATAAAACATATTTTAAAATTGTTTAAATATGGGCTTTCGGGGCCCCTGGGAGGCTCAGTCAGCTACGAATTCAGCTTTTGGTTTTGGCTCAGATGATCTCACAGTTCATGGGATCGAGTCCCTGCTGGGGATTGTCTCTCTCCCCCTCTCTCTCTCTCTGCCCCTCCCCTACTCTTGCACTCACTCTCTCTCTTTCTCTCTCTCAACATAAAAAACTAAACGTAAAAAAAAATACTGACTCTTTAAACTATTCCCACGATCAAAACTTGTACAAGCACAGTTTATGGCCCGGCAACTTCCCTCTGGGGTTGTATTAGTTATCTATCGCTGCGTAACAAATTGCCTCAAAACCTAGTGCCTTAACACAGTAATTAAACGTCCATCGGGTCCACTTCTGTGGGCCAGAAACATAGTCATCTATAGAAGCACAAGAATGGGGGACCCCCAGGGGAATCGGGACACAGTGACTAGACGCAGGGTAGACGAAACTGGTGGGTGGTGTGGTTGACGACCGCCACTACCTTCTGGAGTGTCATGAGTGTGCAGGGACAGTATGTTTCTGGCACAGAGAATATTCTCAGTGAATGTAGCCCTCACTGGTACCTGCATCAGTATCGCCGTTATTAACCTTGGGGTAAGTATTGGGGCATATCGATATTTGAAAAAGCAAGAAAGTCCAAAAATCAGCAGCATAAGCAAACGCCCACCCCTATAATCCTTTAGCTTTCTTAGCGACTTGAGATGATGTCAGGGAGTACCACCCATGATTTCATTTTGCTTCCGTAAATTAAAAAGCGATGGTAGGTCACAAATTTCTAATGAGTCCATACAAATATCTGTGCAACAGACAGCAGCCCCGTTTTAAATTGAAGACAGTTTGTTGGGGCGCCTGGGTGGCTCCATCAGTGGAGCGTCCGACTTCAGTTCAGCTCAGCTCATGATCTTGCGGTTCATGAGTTCCAGCCCCGCGTCGGGCTCTGTGCTGACAGCTCGGAGCCTGGAGCCTGCTTCGGATTCTGTGTCTCCCTTTCTGTCCCTTCCCCGCTTGTGCTCTGTCTCCCGCTCTCTCCCTCTCAAAAATAAATAAACGCACAAAAAAATTTCTTAAAGAGTCTGTTACAGTTCATCCAAGTCTCCGGGAGAAGAAATATTCCACGTTTTCCAAAGTCCTGCACTTCTTCCAGTCGGTTCCGCAGACACAACCCAAGGCTTTTGACTGGGGTCTTATTTCACTCCCCGATCTCTTCTACGTCCAGGTCTCCCCACCTCGACTAAGACGCCAGCTCCTGGGGAGCTGAGAGCCTGCCTACACCCCCCCCACCCACCCACCCCGAGGCTCCTGTCACGGCGTCTGAGGGTGAAGACTGACCGGCCGGCCAGCCGGCTGACTGACAGCGCGGCCTGGACGCCGGTAGCTGGCAGAAGTCCCATCTGTCTGCGCAGCCCGCACACCCCCGGCCCCGCTGCCAACCGGGGCTTAGGCCCCAGCCATTAGAGACTCCATTTGTGCCATTAACAGGAGCGGCAGCAACAGCTGCTGCCAGCAGGTGCAAAGCCCAGCGGAGCCCAGCTCCAGAGAGGAATCTTCTGCTCATTCAAGCCAGCTGCAGGGACGGCCGAGACACGGGGGAGGGGCAGCAGCTCTCTCTGAAAGGCAGCACGGGCCAGGCAAAGTTCGGTCCGGGCCGTTTCCATCATCGACTCCATCAGTCAGATGGGCCAGCTGGTTGGCCCACGGGGCCCAGTGCCCCCCGTCACGGGGACGGGGACGGTCCCACCTGCTCCTCTCACTTCCGAGCACCCCCCCCCATCCGACCTCCAAATCCAGACTTCCCTCTTTCCCCGGGAAGGGAGGGGACAAGTGGGGAAGAAGGAGAAAAGGGACCGGTATTTAGAGCCTCCAGCCACGCATGGACTAGCAGAACCACCCCGCCCCCCTCCCCCAGCCTTCAGACATTCAGAATCTCAGCCTCCGCCCCAGACCCGGAGGGTCGGCATCTGGAGTTTACCGATCTCCCCGCGAGATTCGTGTGCACATTGGAGGCTGAGAAGCGCTGGTCTGGAGACTCAGGCATTCATTTAGTCAGTCAATCAATCAATATATATATATATATATATATATATATATATACTGACATATATATATATATATACTGACATATACTGACATATATATATATATACTGACATATATATATATATATACTGACATATATATACTGACATATATATATATATATATATATATACATATATATATTTTTTTCTTTTTACTAAACATCCGTGATAGGGCTGGCACTGTTGTAGGCACGTGAAGGTACATCGGTGACAAGAAAGAATACCCCAGGTCTGGCGTTTGCTTCCTCACGGAAAGAAACAGACACTAAATAAGATAAACACATACAATAGTATGCTAGTGGGCGATAACGTCCAAGGATAAAAACGAAGCAGGGAAGGGGCGTCTGGGTGGCTCCGTCGGTCAAGCTCTCTGACTCTTGATTTCGGCTCAGGTCATGATCTCGTGGTCGTGGGATCGAGTCCCACGCCGGGCTCCACACTGAACGTGGAGCCTGCTTAAGATTCTCTCTCTGCCCCTCTCCCCTGCTCGTGCTCTCTCTCTCTCTCTCAGAATAAATAAATTTAAACAACAACAACCAAAAAAAGAAAAACTCAGTGGGGAAGAGGACAGAGACCAGGGAGCGGGGAGGGGAGCAGGTGTGAAACAGAAGCTTCCCTGAGAGGTGGCCCGGGAGAGGGGACCCGGGAGGAGGTGAGGCTGACGGGAGGGGCCAGAGGCAGAGGCAGGAGGCCCAGTAGTCCCAGTTTTCCCAGTACATGGGGAATGCCCAGGGCAGGGGACTTCCAGTTTTAACCCCAAGACGGTCCTCTGCAAATAGAGACAGCTGGTCACCCTGGAAGGAGGGCAAGGGTCACAGGGAGGCCCAGGGGCCTCCAGCCTGGTCACTCGCGGTGTGGACCTCCACCCGGCGGCATCGCCTCACTTCGGGGGCTGTGGGAAATGCAGAGTCCCGGGCACCACCCCCAGACCTCCTCGACCAGAAATCTGCATTTTCCTCGGGTCCCCAGGGGATCCTGGTACATCTAAGCCCCTTCCCGACCTTTGCCAGGACTTTGACACCCTGGGTGGGATGGGCCATCACCACAGATGGCACGATCTCACACTTCACGGGATGCCAAGGGGGCCGATAAGGAGAGGCCTGCAATAACGTGGCCGAGCAGGGACCGCGGCCGCGACCCCGGCTGGCTATGACGGAGGCCCTGAAACTGTCAGGTTTTCCATGTAGCTCTAAAGGCGAGCGGAGGGTGGGAACCGAGTCTCTGAGGAGGGAGGTCCATGAGACGCGCTGTCTTCGCCCCCCTCCCTTGCAGTTCTTGCACAAATCTCCTTCCTTCCGCCAACACTTCCGGGGGCCTGGTTTACAGAAGTCCCTCTGCTAAGGGCAGGAGACCCAGTTGCCGAGACCAGGCATTGCAGGACTGTCTCTCTGATGAAGGAAACCCCAGGGGCGCCAGGAGTCCAGGGCAAGAGCCATTCAGTCTGGGGTTCAGGGGAAGGTGTCCCCAAAGGACCCGCCCTCACAGCAAAGCTCAGTCTTTGCCGGAGGAGAAGGATGTCACAGGTGCAGGGAGCAAGCACCCGAGGGCGGGAGGGAGGGGAGCACTGCCGGGTGTCGGATCCCTGCAGTCACTCTGGACCTGGGTTCAGGCTGCCATCCTCCTGCTGGGAACCCTAAGGCTCCCCATTGCCCATAGGAGCAAGCCCCGCCTCTGCAGCCTGACGTTCAATGCCACCTCCCTTCAAGCCCATGCGTTTTTGCGGTCCTGTTTCCCAGCTCTCCCCACTCTCCGCCGGGAACATTCCCTGCAGTTCCAGCCCTAGAACTGGGCGAGGGGCCCTGGCCTGACCCGGTGTCTTGCCACGCCCCTCTCCTTGGAACAAGCAGTCTATGCGGCCCTGAAGGAGTGCCCACCGGGAGCCCACGTACCCATGCCAAACTCCAGCATTGGGAGCTACAGAATTCGCTGCTCCAA
The DNA here is from genome assembly GCA_030068075.1 of Paguma larvata. Lineage (NCBI taxonomy): Eukaryota > Metazoa > Chordata > Mammalia > Carnivora > Viverridae > Paguma > Paguma larvata. The sequence continues at coordinate 107,385,622 of CM057827.1, read as the reverse complement.
ATGGCCCAGCCCCAGACCTCCCCACCCCAGGCCAGTCCCTTACAGGTGAACAGGGTCAGGGGCGCCCAGGGCCGGGCAGGGGGGGGCGGGGTTCAGTCAGTTGAGCGTCCGACTTCAGCTCAGGTCATGCTCTCGCGGTTGGTGAGTTCGAGCCCCACATCGGGCTCGCTGCGCTATCAGCGCAGAACCCGCTTGGGATCCTCCGTCCCTCTCCTTCTCTGCCCCTCCCCCACTCACGCTCTCTCTCAAAAATGAATACACATTAAAAAAAATAAAGAAAGAAAGATGAACAAGGTCAGGACGCACACCCCGAGCCGGCTATCCATCTCGGGCTGTGTGCAGAGCTTGGGCGTGTGTGCTGCGCTGTCGCCTGGGCACGGGGTGGAGTCAGGGCTGGGATGAGATCCTGCATCTCATTCCGGGGCAAAATTCCAAGGATTCAGGAAATTCTGAAGAGGAAGCCGCCTTCGGGCCCTTATGGGTACACGTGCATCCAGAGAAGCCGAGAAGCCGATTTCATGTAACAGATCATTAGGACGAGTTACAACTTTTTCATATTTAGACATATGGCTTGTGGCCTCCCTCCGTGCTCTTGCCCCGGGCCTCACAAATGTGCTGGCCGGGCCTGCGGCATAGCTGTGACCCCGCCGTTCTCCTGGGAGCGCTCCCCCTCCTCCACGTTTTCTTCCTGAACCTGACATGCATACAAGACCCACGTGGAGACAGCCGTTTTGTGCCTGCTGGCTATCCTATCCCCTTCCGGCTGGTACCCGAAGCCTTCTCTTCTGGAGGAATTAACCATCCTCTGTGCTTTCGGTGGGGCTGAGCTCCTAGGATTCAGTCTGTTGCAACTACCAAAAAAGATTGTCGGGGCGCCCGGGCGGCTCGGTCCGTTGAGCGTCTGACTCTTGATTTCGGCTCAGGTCATGATCTCACGGTTTGCGAGTTTGAGCCCCGTGCTGGGCTTGGCACTGATAGTGCAGAGCCTGCTTGGGATTCTCTCTCCTTCTCTCTCTCTGCCTCTTCCTTGCTTGCTCTGTCTCTCTCTCTCTCTCTCAAAATAAATAAATTAAAAAAAAAAAAAAAGGCGGGGGGTTGGGGGTGGAGAGATGGTCTCCTTCTGATGGCCAGACAAGCCAGCACAGAGAGAAGAAAGCATGACCAGGGTGTGGTGTGGGAGGGAGACAGGGGCCAAGGAATCCTTCGTCCGCTCCTGGATCCAGCCATGCCTGATTCCAGCCCACCGTTAAAGTTCACAGTTACCTACGCCGACAATTTCATCTTTTCGATGAAGCTGGGTAGAGCTGGATTTCTGTTCCTAGCAACCGAAAGAGCCTTTACGGTGATTTGAATTAGTAGAATCATAGGCATCAGAGCCTGCAGAGGACTTAGAAACCATGCGATCAACTCGTACCCTTCCTCGTGCGACAAATCCGAGACTCGGGAAGGTGCACTGGTTTGTCCCATTCACACAAGTGAATTGGGGCCAGAGCTGTGACCGGAACGCACAGCTCCTTGCTCCTGGGCCGTGACCCGTTTCCTCAGCCGATGCAGACCAGACCTGCGCCCTGCCTTCCCCTCAGGGTCCCCTTCCCCCCCCCCCCGGCATCTCAGGTTCTTGCCCTACTTCACTAGCCGCAGTGGGTGCTGATCCGAACTGAAACAGCAAGCCCCTTGCGGGAACAATGCCGGCCACCCTCCGATCGTGAAGTCCCGCTTGGCTGAGCCTCCCCGCTGGCACATGGCAGGGGCCGAACGAGCCCTCGCTAACTTACCGGCCAGAGGCCTCGATGCCTGATCGGCGAAACCGAGCCCCCTTTTCCCACCAACGCGCCAAGTCCGTGTGTCTGGCAGGCAAGGCGTTTTCACCCGCAAGCCACTTCCCGGGACATTACCAGCTTGCCGCCAGAGGCAGGAAGGCTATGTTGCTTTTTTTTTCTCCATTTCCTTTTGTTTTCAATTTTCTGCCGGTGGAGGATTTTCCCCCCCTCCCTTCTTTAACAGCCTGAGTTGCTAAATTACACATCCACAGCAACTCCCGCGAGTTTAGTCCTTAAGTGTTACATTTCTGTAACAGATACTCCACGCCACTCATCGGCGGGAGGGGGCTGGGGAGCCGCACTAAAATTACACTTCCATTTCGGTGCCTATGTTTTTAAGCTGTTATTTTAGCATTTCTGACTAGTTCACAGTTGACACCTACTGATGGAAAATTAAATGAAACTTGGCCAAGAACGAGCCTTCCCTCTCCTCCCGGGCTGAGAACTAGCTCCTTTTTATAACGAGACGCAGCTGCGGAGGGCAGAAAGCCGCCCCGATTTGGAAAGGCGAGATCGCTGTACAGTCCCAGCTCTGCGGTTCCCCGGCCCTTGGGCCTGGGGCAAGGACTGGGGACTTGCTCTCTGGACTGAGGACTGGGCCTTCTGAGCCTCATCTGTCTCGTCTGTAAAATGGGAATCATACCAGCAGAGGCCAGAGTTATTGGGAGGTTTTATATTACCTAAAAATTCCTGGCCCTACACTGACGACGTGAAAAAGATACCGTGACAATTCTTGGCACGTAGTAGGTGCTCAGTGAATGTTAGTTATTTCTCGGCCTTAGTCCTGTTTCCTTCGCCATCTGATACCCCTAAGTGATTTAATACGAGAATTACCGGGTATCCGGGCGCCTGGGTGGCTCAGTCGGTTGAGTGTCCAACTTGGGCTCAGGTCATGATCCCACGGTTTGTGGGTTCGAGCCCCGCATCGGGTTCTGTGCTGACAGCTCAGAGCCTGGAACCTGCTTGATTCTGTGTCTCCCCCGTCTCTGCCCCTCCCCTGCTCAAATTCTGTGTCTCTGTCTCTCAAAAATAAATAAACATTAAAAAAAAAAACAAAAAAGCATTACCAGATACCTCTCCTTCCTGGTTAACAGATCAGACCGCACCCCCAAATGTAGGCTACACCAAGGCCACGGGGGTCCATCTCAGTTAAACCCTTCCAGCAGCACCCCATTGCTCCGGGGATCAGGCCCAAACTCCATGACACCACATGTGGCGTGAAGCACCTCGCACCTTCCCCTTCCCTCCAGGCACACCCCGCCCCCCCCAATCCCCCCCCCCCGCCCCGAGACCTTTGGCAATGAACTTCCACCTGCCCAGTAAGTCTTTTCCCTGGCTACCTCCTCTTCAATCTGCCAGAGTTTCCTATATCCTGCCTCCGGGCTCCCTCCGTGCCTTCTGCCTTCCCCTTTGGGCCGCCATCAATGGTCTTGTCCCACGAGACTGTGAACCAGGACGGCACGGACTGTACCCTGTTCAACTTTTATCCTTGGCGCCGGCAAAAAGCTCGGCCTACAGTAGGAGCTCAGAAGATATTTCTTAAAAGTCTAAGAGGGTTAATCACCACATAAAAAAGAAATAAGAGGAAGATTTCGTAGGTAAAGACAGAAAATTCTCCTCTGGTTTATGTATACATTCAGTGCAGTTCCAAACCCATATTCTAATAGAGTTTTTATGCAAGCCTGGGATACTAATTCTAAACTGCGTTTAAAGAGTAAATCCAGGGGCGCCTGGGTGGCTCAGTCGGTTAAGCGGCCGACTTCAGCTCAGGTCATGATCTCACGGTCTGTGAGTTCGAGCCCCGCGTCGGGCTCTGTGCTGACGGCTCAGAGCCTGGAGCCTGCTTCAGATGCTGCATCTGCCTCTCTCTCTCTGCCCGTCCCCTGCTCATGCTCTGTCTCTCAAAAATAAATAAACGTTAAACAAGAAAATTTATAAAGAGTAAATCCATGCGAACAAACAAGATAAGCTTGAGAGGCTGCTCTGAAACATACCGAGATGTGTTATGAAGCTGTATCAATTAAAGCAGTTGATTCTGGTAGACGATTAGGCAAACAGATTGATGGGTCAGACTGAAGAGTCCAGATGCATACCTGTGTATATATGGGAACGGGGGGCGTGATAAACATGGCATTTGATAACATCAGGGAAAGATGAACCACTAAAAAAAAAAAAAAGGAAAGTCGACGATCGGCCGTCCATTTGGGAAAAAGCAAGTTCGATCCCTCCTGGAATCGGCCAGGTCGCGCTGTGCTGTGCTGTGGCGATACACTGGCCCCGGATCTCAGTGACTTAACACAGCCAAAGCTAATTTCCGGTTCAGGGTACACACGTGCGTCGCACGTTGGTGGGGAGGCTCTGTTCGTTGAAATCACGTAGGAGCCCGCTGACAGAGCAGCCTGCCACTCCAACACGGCCGTAGAAGGGCTGCACTGAAAAGTCTTGCATTAATTAGAGACTTAGTGGCTCCATCGCTTCTGCTGGCAACTCGAGTTGGAACTAACGCCATGGTCCCACCCGACCCCAGGAAACAGAGAGGACGCGAAATCCTACCCTATACTATGAAGTGAACCAAAGGGCCCGACAAGTACACACTACTCTTCCTGGTTAGTCCATGCCCGAACCCCCCGAAAAAGTATTTTTAATTATTATAAAAAGAAAAAAATATAGAGAAAAAGATTTATAATCTTAAAGAGGAAGATGTCTTCCTATTCAAGGCATTAAACTCAGAGACCATGAGAGCAAAGAACTACAGATTTAATTGCATAAAAAATATAAAAAAAATTTTAACATTTATTTACTTTTCAGAGACAGAGAGACACAGAATACACGCAGGGGAGGGGCAGAGAGAGAGGGAGACATGGAATCCAAAGCAGGCTCCAGGCTCCGAGTCATCAGCACAGAGCTCGATGCAGGGATGGAACCCACGAACCGCGAGATCATGACCTGAGCTGAAGTCGGTCACTTACCCGACTGAGCCACCCAGGCGCCCCAAAAATGCAAAATTTTTGCATGGCAAAATAATCTATAAATGGAGATAAAGGATAAGTGACAGACCAGAGGAAGTCTCTGTAGCTGCATATGTAACTGACAAAAGGTTACTATCCATTGTATACAAAGAGTTCTTGAAAATCAATAAGAGGTATCAATATGTAGAATAAGGGTCCCATGATAAACCGTCTCGTTTAGAGGGTTTGGGGAAATCGACATGCTCACATATTTATTGTGAATCATAAACTGATTTTTCTTTTTTCTTTTTCTGAGAGTACTTGGAAAATATCTATCAACACGTTAAATGCACATACACTTAATGCAACAATTCTTCTAGTCCTCATACAAAATATCTGTGAACATATACTCACAATGTTATCTCATACAAAATATTATTCACAAATGTGTGTGTAACATGTTGGCCCTTACAGAATTAATTGGTAATGGTTACAAATAAGTATTGCTTCTAGAAAGAAAAGAAGACTAATATATTGCTTTTAAACAAATACAGTACATACGGGCCGTGGAATGTTGTGCTGTCATTAAAAAGTGTGAGGCAGTGGGGCAGCCGGTGGCTCAGGCGGCTGAGCGTCCAATTTCAGCTCAGGTCATGATCTCACATGTGGTTCATGAGCTCAAGCCCCACATCGGGCTCGCTGCTGTCAGCACAGAGCCCACTTCCGATCCCCGGTCCCTCTCTCTCTGCCCCTCCCTGGCTTGCGCTCTCCCAAAAACTAAATACATATTTTTGTTTTCAGTGTGAGGTTTCAGTGTTAACAAATACAGACAGGAAAGACGTCCGTGATACATTTGTAGCGAGCTTGGAGATACTCCTCCTGCCCTCTGATTTCTAACATGTTTATAATGAATCCTAAGAGCCAAGTAAGATCTGTCTTCTTGATGACGCAGGAATTCGGTGGAGTGTCCGACCACATCCCATGAACCCAGATCCGACTTTTCACAAGCTAGAAATCAATTTCAGTTCTCAAAAAAACTCCAAGAATTACAGTACTCATTCTTCTGGAATCTTTAAGCATGGAAAGAACAGGGCTCCGGGGGCCGCTTAGCCCTGGTACGCAATCACATGATTGATGAGGAGTCTAGCGTCACCACCGAGCAGGTGGCAGGGCTGGGATCCGAAGTCAGATCTGACAGCAGGTCCGGGGCGTCCCCCCCACCTCCGGCCTTTCCTCGGCGCTCCCGATCCCATCCCTGCGGTGAGACCCACTTCCAGGGAACCGTGTCCCTGGGGTCCAGTTTTTGGTAATCCCTTTCCGGATCAATCTCTGACTTTCCCGTTCCGGTTTGGGCTTCACCAAGGTCACCTCGGCTCTTCCTCTAAAACCCAAAGCCAAAGAGGCCCCCTCCTATTGCTTTTCCTGCCCGCTGGGGAAAGGGCGCCACGCCCCTGGAGCTGTTCTCCGACCCAGGCAGATCCTTCCTTGGAGTCCGCGAGAACGCTGCGACCCGGCCCCAAGGTCCCCTCCCCCACCTGCCTCCTCGCTTCGGAAGCTCAGAATCTTCTTTTGCCTCCAACAGCCTAACGTTCCCTCAGTTCGAGTTATAGGACTTTATTTTCTTTCTTCATTTTTTTTTTAGTTTATTTTATTTATTTTAAGAGAGAAAGAGAGAGGGACAGGGAGAATCCCAAGCAAGCTCGGCGCCGTCGGCGCAGAGCCCGACTCGGGGCTCGAGCTCACGAACCGTGAGATCATGACCTGAGCCAAAATCAAGAGTCGGACGCTTAACCGACAGAGCCGCGAGGGCTGGATTTTCCACTCCCAACTACCTCACGACATGTGTCTGTCTTCCACCTGCTGGGCTTCAATCCCATGGTGCCTTGTGTTTCATGGTATCTCCACGCAGCACAGGCAAGCCCTGGCCTGGAAGCCCAGCTCCTTACGGCCTGGGAAAGGTCCGTTCTTTTGCCTCGGTTTTCCAATCCGTGCAGTGGGAGTGGTAGTCACAGTATCTCTCCCGTGGCTTCATCCAGAAGATTAAATGAGATAATGCATACACTGCACCTGCACACACAAAGCACTCCCTAGAGGTCAAAATAACCATTTTCTTCCAAAATGGCTACACATGGCACCGTCACGCGTGTCTTACGGAACGGGTCTCCTGACAAAAGTGGGCAGACGGTAAATAAAACGGGGATGCACTTTCTCACCCGGTCCTCATATTTGGACGTTTGCGTAGTTTTCTGTTTGGTAACTTTGGAGCCCGGGCCCACCTTGCTGTGCCCTGAGGGAGGCGGGAGGGGGTTGGGGGGGGGCAGCCAGGGGGGCAACTGAGACCCCCAGGGCGGGGGAGAGACGACTATGTGCAGGGAGACTGGAAAACGGCAAAGGAAGTTTCTGGGCTCCAACAGTGCCCCAACAATCCCAAACCCTGCTCCTCCCTCTTTTCGAGGGGGTCCCCAAAGCCCGCCCAAATCCCGCCATTCTCCAAAAGGCAGTTTAGCCGGCCGGTCAGCACTGGCCATCCAACTGACGGAACCCCCCTCCCCACACCCCACAGCCCGGCTTCGCAAGAGCTGGGGTCTCGGGCCCCTTGACCAACTGTCTTACTGCCTCGAGAGCCCCATCAGGCTTAGCTAGGTGTCTGGGACAGAGCAGAGACTTAGCACATGTTTGCTGAAATGAGGCTTCGCTGAGCTCATAGTCTTCCTTGGGGGCCGGTCCTAGCATCCCACGGAGAAGTAGGATATTAATCTTATAAAGCTGCTCCACCCAGGAGGAAGGGGGTTGGGGGGGGAGGATAAAAGCAGCCCTGCAGGACCGAGCCATAGGCAGCTCAGGAATTCCTGCCCAGGGGACTGAAGGCCACTCTCAGATGGGAAGGGGGGTGCTTAGAACTTATCTCGAAGCCGCACGATGGAGCAAGCTCAAGGCTTGGACTTCGACAGCGTGTTTATTTGGGGTTCCTCGGAGGGCAGTTGATAGAAACAGAGTGGGGGAGCCCGGAGTCTCCGACCCTTCCCCCAGCCACCCAGGCGCACCCACCTGAAATGCAGCCCTTCCCGGCTAATTGTAAAAGCACTCTTTCCCTAGCAAGGACCCCCGCTTCATTCCCGATAAGGAGCATCAGCCCACAAGGGCAAACGGGGCCCCGTCTATGCAGGGGGACCTTGGCGAACCCACTTAACCCCCCTGGGCTTCAATTTCCCCAGCCGTAAACTGAGCTTCGCCTCCGGGTGCCCCACTCCTCTGCGTCCTAAGCCGAGCCCGAGAACCCTCCGGCACCCCCTCCCCCGACAGCCACACTAGCGTGGAGCAATTTAGAACGGGAGCCCACATCTAAGGTCCCAGGGACCCGGGACTTCGCGGTCCCCTTGCGCCGCACAGGCTGCCGCCGGGGACTCCAGGGCCACCTCCGGAGGCCGCCCACCAGTGGCACTGCCTGCCCGAAAGGCCCCCGCCCTTGTCAGAATATTAACACTCTGGATGCGTGTGTGTTCCTCGTGATTGCGACCACGGTTCCAAAAGGATTATACGGCATCCATATTTATGAGACAAGCCCAGACAAAGACGACCACATTTTAAAAGATGCAATTATCTCTAAAAAGTTCAGCTTTATTTTCATGCTAATGAATACAATATTTTTAAGCAAACCTAATTGGTTTGCCTGGGCTCCCATAAAACCTCTCAACTCATTAGAGCTCCGAGGTCCCCTTCAAAAGGGGCTTTAGAGAGAGCCAGGGCGGGGTGGCAGGGAGGAAGGAGGGGCTGGCGCCCAGGCGTGTTCTCGGAACTTCTCCTCCTGCCTGCTGCTGTCCCCTGGCCCCCTCCCCTCCTTCCCAAGCGCTCAGGATGGGTGACCGGTGAGGCCTTTCAGGAAAGCCCACCCTGAGAGTCTGTGCCCTGGGAATGGGGAACCATCAGGGGAAACTGAGGGCCAAACAGAAGGTCTTGCCTTCTCTCTGCAGAGAGCGTGAGGCTCTGTCCCCCCACCCCACCCCCTCTGCCCCACCTACCCCCTCGGCCTCCCAACACTCATATGCCGCTGTCACTAAACTTCTGGCTCCCCGGTGGACACTGGAATCCTACCCAGAAATGGGACCTTCTAGCAGGCCCCCAGCCAGGGCTTTGGGGAGGGGCCCCCGACACCCGGCTCCAGGTCCCCTGTGCTCTGACGCCTGGTCATTCGCTTTGACATTACCTGCCTTCGGATTTCACCTTCTCTGTTTCATGCGCTTTCCCGTCTGCGTTTTTGTCACTTGCCTGGGAAAAGTACATTTCACAAATGAGGCCCGAGGCCGCAAAGTGGGTCTGTGCCAGCCTGCGGGCCCCACGTGCTCTCCGTGACAAGCCAGACACAGGGCTTCCTGTGAGCCAGGGCTATCCTTCCTGCCCAAGTCTGGGTCCTGCGGGCCTCGAGTCTCAGCTGCCTCCCTGAAGTTTGAGCTCGGTCTTTTCCATTCATGCCTAGACCCTCCCCCTTCTTCCCCCGATTCTTGGCCCCTGGGCACAGGGTACAGCTGTGTGGCCTGTGCACCGTGCAGTACTGGGAGGGGGGGGGGGGTTGTCACCTATGAATGGCAGCCCCTGGAGCTGCGGGCTCAGAGAGGCACTCAGAGGAAATGTTGGAGCAGAGCAGGAGCGATGGAAAATGCGGCCAAGGGGACGAACAAAGGAGGGAACCGGGGCCCCGCACAGCCACTGAGTGGCTTTGTGCCTCCATTTCCCCATCTGTAAACGGGGAGGTGCAGCCTGCTAATCTCTGAGGGCCCATCCAGGGCAGGCGTCGTTCGATTCCACTGCAGATTTTCCGAGGCAGGCAATGGAAGAAACAACGACCTGAAACTAGTTCAGGGGCGCCCGGGGGGCTCAGTCGGTTGAGCGTCCAGCTTCGGCTCAGGTCGTGATCTCTCAGTTTGTGGGTTCGAGCCCCGCATCGGGCTCTCTGCTATCAGCCCCGAGCCCACTTCAGATCCTCTGTCTCCCTCTCTCTCTCTGCCCCAATCTCTCATGCCCGTGTGCACACTCTCTCTCTCTCTTTGAAAAAATAAATAAATAAACATTAAAAAAAAAAAAAAAAAAAAACCAGAATCCAGTTGAAAAGCCAGAACGAGGGCCTTACAAATTTGCCACGTGGGTCACGATCCCATATACCCATCTCCACTCCAGGGGGGCCCGGGGGATGGGGACACTCTCTTAGAGTCAGGCTCCAGGGTCTCGGGGAGCAAGTTCAGGGGCAAGCAGGGCAAACGGGAGACGCGTACACAGAGAGGAAGTTATTGGCCGAACCTTAAAACCTAAGCCAGCTGACCAGAGAGGAGGGGGAAAATGATTCCAGAAAGGGCTAGGTGACCTGGCAACAAGGAGGTACCTGGAAGTAATGGTGGCCAGGAAAGCAGGACAGCTGCTGAGAAGGGGAGAACAGAAGCGACGCGCCCCCCCCCCGGGGGTCGGTGGTTTATAAAGCACCGTCGCCGTGATCTCTCGCGACCCTCACAGCCACCTGAGGAGGGAAGACTGTGTTTCTCACTGTACAGAGGAGTCAAGGAAGCCTGAACAGGAGGCTGTCTGGAGACATCCGGGCCGGAGCCAGAGCAGGCCCAAGACCTCCGTCCCCTGATCCCCAATTTGGTTGTCATTTTCACTGAACTTCCGGGAGGCTGGATTTGCAGGGCCTCGAAGGACAAGATGGAGACTGGGGTGGTAGCTTATGGGCGATCGGGAGCCCCTCAAAGGTCCCCGGGGGGTCCCGGGGGCATGTCCCAAGGGACTGCGGGAACTGAACTCTGGCCCAGGGATGTCGCTTCAGGGACCCGACCGAAGCTCAGAGCCAAACCCCCAGCCCCTCGTCTTTGCTCCCGCCTAATTGGCTTAGATTTATCAAAGTAATTTTTAAGGGGGAATTTTATATGAAGGTAATTACGCTCAGCTGAGCTAATTTTATTAAACAATGCTGCCTTAATGACAAACAAATCTGTTATTAATTCGTAAACCAAGCAGCTATTTCATTCAATTTGCCGCATCGGTAATGAGCCCTGTGGCCGGAACAGCCCGGAAGCACCCCTTCCTGGGGAAGGCGGCGTGGCCGGGAGTCCAGCACCCCGGACCGGGCCCCGGCGCCGGCAGGGACATGTGTGGGACTCCGACGGCACCCTCGCTCTCTCTGGGCCGTGTCTCCCTGTGAGATGAGGGCTCGGGGCAGTGCCCAGGGGGACTGCCCTCTCCGCAGCTCCAGGGACTGAGAGTCTGGACGGCCCTTCAGCACGTCCCGCATGTTTCCTTCCTCTGTAAACTGGGAAGAATCGAGTCACAGGGTCACCCCGTGAGGGCTCAGTGGGGAGGGCGGAGCCGGCCCTCAGGCACATAGGAAGCATTATATGACCCCTTCTCATTTTTATTAATATTCCCAGAATCTGGAATGTGGGCTGGGGACGGTGGGGAGCCCACCGCCGAGGAAGGAAGGGGTGAAAACTCCCGTTTCCCCCTAATCATTGTCACCCCTCGATTCTGGGTTTCCTCGGACCCCCTTCCTAGGAGGACAGCCCCTTGGCCGGTGGAAAGAGACCAGAGAAGGAGACTCTAACTCCAACTCGGCCCTCGGGGGACCGTCGGGACTCCGTTGGCCTCTTTAGCTCTGCAGCGCGGGTTGGCCGCACCGTCCCGCCTCGCGGCCAGGCCGTTCCTCGGGAACCGAGAGGGTCACCGGGCGGCCCTCGGATGCCCAGCGTGAGGCAGGATAACCTGGAGAGCTGGCGGCGAAATGCGGGTTCCCTGCCCCGGGAGACGTCCAGCCACAGACAGCTCCACGAGTCTGAGAAGCCTGGAACCGCCGATGTCACTTGCCGGTCTGCGAGGCGCCCTACACCCCCTGCCTTCTGGGGTCTCGCCAGCCGCATCTGGGTGAGGAAAGCATGGTTTCTCGAAGGCAAGTCCCTCTCGCGGTTCATGGGCGGGAGGCAATGCCCGACACCAGATCCCTCAGTCCCTTCTCCTCGGGGATGCTCGGGTAGGGGCTGGGGCGAGACAGTCTGTGCGGTCGGCAGTGCCCCTCAGGCCGTGGTGACACGAGGCCTCTGCGTCTTCCTGCTGCAGGGACCCGCTGTCCCGGCTGCAGAGGAGCACAAACCACTGGGGAGTCCGCCTTGCAGCGAGCGGCTCTTCACATCCCGGCCGCGCCCCGGCCCAGAGACGGCTGTCCTCCAGGGTCGAGAGCCCCCGGGCCCACCGCAGCGCCCGCCGGTCCGCAGGGAGGGGAGGGCGGCCGGGTCTCCTCGAGGCCTTGAGGGCATCCCAGCCTGTAAATGTACCTGCGCCGGTTGGCCCCCTTGGCAAGGCCTGAATTTCGTCCAGAAAGCGTTTCCCGAGGTCGACTCTCCCCTGCGCAGACCTGCCGAGCCCCCCCTTACCCACCCGGCGGAGGAGCAGGAATTCCGGCCAAGAGGATGGGCTGACGTAGAAAGAACCACGGAAATGCCCACCAGATCCTGCCGGGAGGCCAGCCCGGAGGAGGCAGAGGCGCTTCGCCTCCGCCGGGCCCACCCTCAGGAAGGAGGCTGATGCGTAGCACTGGCCGGCTCCCGGCAGGGAGGACGGGGAACTTCCCCCCACGCCCACGCTCGGGCCGGCATCCACTGCGTTCCTGGGCCTGTTCTCTGTAATGTCCTCTCTCTCTTCTTCCCGGGTCCACGTGCTATAGGGACCCGCTGTCGGCCCTCCTTTGCGCCGACCTCAACTCCCACCTCCTCCTCCTAGAACTTTCACGTACTTCTCAGCACTTCCCCTCCCCGTCTCGTTGGGCCTCCGGTGGCCAGTGAAATGGGACTGGAAATGCCCATATCTCTTCTAGGCAAAGGCAGTAAGGAGCCGATGGGTTTCCTCCTTTCATACAAGTAGCCAAAACCCTAACAGTGAACTAAGAGGTCATATTATCTCCTGTAAAAAGAAATCTCAAACTAGGCAACCCTCTGCCATCTTCGTGGTTCCAAGATGGCCGTATGATGGCCGATGTATTCATCATCTCAGCTGCGTAACAAATGAGCCCAAAACTTAGGGGCTTAAAACAACAATAAGCAGTTATGATCTCACACCGTTTCCATAGATTAGAAATTCTGGAGCAGCCTGGCTAGAGGGGCGGGCAGGAAGATGGGATTCTGGGTTGAGGTCTCCATGAGGCGGCAGTCGACATGTGGCCAGGGCTGCAGCCATCCAAAAATCATGGCTGGGGGCGCCTGGGTGGCTCAGCCGGTTAAGCATCCGCCTTTGGCTCAGCTTATGATCTTGCAGTTCCCAAGTTCAAGCCCTGTATCAGGGTCTGTGCTGATAGCTCAGAGCCTGGAGCCTGCTTCGGATTCTGCGTCTCCCTCTCTCTCTGCCCCACCCCTGCTTGTGCTCTGCCTCTCTCTCTCTCTCTCTCAAAAACAAATAGACATTTAAAAAAATTTTTTTAAGACTTGGCTGGAGGTAGAGTGAGCTCCCAGGTAGCTCCCTCACACGCCTGGCAAGTTAGTGCTGGTTGTTGTTAGGAGCCCTCCATGGCTCACCCCACAGGGGTCCCTCCACAGGCTGCTTGAGTGTCCTCATAACATGGTAGCCGGCTTCCCCCAGCGTGAGCAATCCCTGAGAACAGGGCTGACGCGTCCCTGTCTTTTGCGCCCTATCTCCGAAAGCCACACACCTTCTCTTCCGCCTCATTCTCTCCTTAGAATCCGGCCACAGTCAAAGAGAAAAGAATAGAACCCCCACCTTAGGAAGGGAGGACGGTCGACGAGTCGGTGGACATATTCTCAAAAACCCACCACCAAACAGCGTGCCTACTGGAAGACAGGGAAGGACCCAAAAAAGGAAGGAAAAATGAGACACGGAGACAGCGAGTCACCCACAAACAGGAAACTTGGTCACTTTACTGAACTGCTTTTCGTACCACCGACCTGAAATGAACCACCTCCAGGGTCCGCCCTGAGAAAGGTGTCTGCCCTCTCCGAGTGAGCTCTGTCCCCTGGGGCGGCATGGTTTCAGAGTCACAGCCACGCCTGCCACGCAGCCCTGAACCATTCAGTTGCCTGTGCAACCCTGAGCAAGGTCGGTCACCCTCTCTGGGCCTCCATTTCCGGCTCCGGAGAACAGCAATACCCACGTCACAGGCTCCAAGGACCGACTGTACGCATTGTAATCTATTCGGCGACAGGCTCTCCCCCGCATATTCTGACTCTCCCGTTTGCCCTGGGTTTGGGGTGAGGCCAGACACCACCAGAGGCTTTTTGTCCTCTCTTTCTTCCTGTCTAATTTCCAGCACCCGGGGCTCAGGCAAAAAGAAGAGAACCAGGCACGGAGGCCAAATCCCCGGCATAGAAACAGCGGCGCCATTGTCAACGCCTCCAGCGATGCCCCCCACCCAGCCGGGGGAGCCTCGTTCCCAGCCCCGCTTAACAACGCGCGGCCTGATTTAATATGAGCAGCTGATCTCATTGCTTCCATAGCAAGTTTAATTTGCTGGGAAAGCGAGTTGCTGAAGTTCTAATAATGCAGAGCCGCAAATAATACCGAAGAGAGTTTGCATTATGATAACTTTCCAATTAAAATGGATTAATGGAGGAGAAACGGCAGCAGTAGTGTCTAGACAACATATTACTAAATCCTTGGAGAGGGAGACGGAAGGGAGTTGGGGGGAACGAGGGGAAGCAGAAGGAACAGGGAACGGCACGAGCGGGAGGCACCCCGGGGCCGCACGTCGGGAGGTACCGGCTACGGGCTCCTTATCGCCGGTGCACCATCTGCCACGGAGCGCACACGTCCCGTCACTTGGGAGAATCCGTCTCGTGGGACCCAAAGGCCTTTGGTCCCTGGGCCTCTTTTATTAAAACGCAAATAGCACCTGCAGCCCCCCCCCTCCAGACGACCCGTGGCGGGGATCCGTCTGCAGCTACCTGAGCGCGCCGTGTGCAATGCGGAAAGGCCCTGGCCAAGAGTCAGGGGACCGGCCCCGACAGACGGGGACACCCGCGCTGCACCTGCCTGGGCTCCGCTGCGGGCCTCGAGACAGCTCCGCCACGTCTGCGCCAGCGACCCCGTCCCCTGCCCTCTGCCGACTGACCCGGGCGAGTCACGCAGAACCTGAACTTGACCCCCGAGACCCCCAGGGCTCGTTCGCGCAGGCACTTCTCGGGGAGGAAAGCTACTGGCCGCGGCTCCGTCTCGAGCAGCCCCGGGTCCTGCCCTTCCGAGCCAAGCCAGCCAGTCGAGTGCCTCGCCATCCCGTGACGTGCCCCAGGATCCGTGTCTTTCCGCTTTGCTTAAGCTAACCGGTCGGCTTCTGCTCCCCGCGAACCCCAGAGGTTGGACAAATATATCACTTCCCGTCTGCGGGACCGAGGGAAAGTCACTTCCCCGCTCCGAGCCTGTTTTCTGGAAGGTGAAGAGGAACGCCGCCTACCTTGTGAGGTTGACTGCTTCACGCCTGGGTAAAATGGCGCGTGAGGGATGGGTCTCCGTGTCGGTCTGTCTGAGTTCTGGACTTGGGAGGTTTTATAAGCGGGTCCTCGAGGGCTTGGGGAAGAGGGTCGCTGGACCCCGGGGTCTTATTTTACCAGCATCGCTGCCTCGCAGGGCCTGACCGTAAGCATCTCAACACCAGGCTGAGGCTCCTTCCAGAATTCCCCGATGTCCCCCGCTTCTGCAAAGCGCGGGAGCCTGGGAGTCAGGCCCTCGCGGGTGAATGGCGGCCGCGTGCTGCCCCCTGCAGGCGGCTCATCGAAGCGGCGAGGAAAAAGCCCACGTGAGCCGACCGGGTCACGCGGGCAGCATTCAGCACACACGGTCACCCCGTTTCATCTCATTCGCCCAGGTCCCTCGCGATCCGCAGATGGGGATGAAACTACCGCCGAAAACGAAGGACGCTGGGGAGGAGGGAAAATCTGAGCCAAGAAATGACGAGGGGAAAAAAGATCCTTCGTTCGTATTCAACTCCACTCCCCCCTCGTCCCACCTACACACGCACACGCGCACACACGCACCTAGAACCGAGTCCACGGCAGCCTTGGTGGGAAGGGAGACGACTTGTAGTCATTGCCCACCTGTTGTGAGTCAGCCAGGATAGTCTCATAGACTCATGGTTGTCATGATCTTTCAGAGGGGCAGTGCCAAGCCCCATTTTACAGATACTGAAACTGAGGGTCAGAATAGTTCTCTTGCGCAAGGTCAGGCGGTTCCCAGAAGTCTAAAGTCTGTTGGAGTCCAAAGACTTCCCTCTTCACCAATACTCTCTTCAACCTTCTTTTTTTTTTTTTTCTTAGAAGTAGAAACTAGGCTCCCAAATGAGATCTCATGCCCCGTGTATAAAAGAAATAATAAGGGGCACTTGGGTGGCTCAATCGGTTGAGCGTCGGACTCTTGATCGTGGGATCAAGCCCTGTGTCAGGCTCTGCGCTGAGCGTGGAGCCCACTGAAGATCCACTCTCTCTCCCTTGGCCTCGCTGTGAGCCCTCCCCCGTGCTGGAGCAGGGCCTGGGGCACAGACGCCGGGACCCTGTCCAGTGTGGGGTGAGAACTGCTGCTTCCCTCCCAGGCGGGTTTTGTTGGAGGCCCCCGATCAAACCAACAACGTTTTCCAGTTAACTGAAAAGAAAGCACTCCAGCTTCGGGGATCTCGGCTGACATTCTGGTTCGGCCACGTAGGAGCTGCGCAAGTCTCTCCGCTAACCTGAGTGTTCCCAGGGTGCTGTAGCCCAGCGCCATCCAACAGAAATATAATTTGAGGGGCGCCTGCATGGCACAGTCGGTTAAGCGTCCGACTTGGGCTCAGGTCAGGATCCCACTGCTCGGGAGTTCGAGCCCCACATCGGGCTCTGTGCTGACGGCTCGGAGCCTGGAGCCTGCTTCGGATTCTGTGTCTCCCTCTCTCTCTGCTCCTTCCCCACTCGCACTTTGTCTCAGCCTCCCTCTCAAAAATAAATAAACATTAAAAAAAAGAAATCTAATTCAAGCCAAACATGTAAGTTTAAATTTTCTAGTGGCCACGTTAAAGAAAAGGTGAAAAGGTGAAATCAATATTACTAATACTTTTATTTAATCCAATATATTCAAAACATTATTATGTCAACATATAATCCATAGAAAAAATTATTGACCTGGGGCACTTGGGTGACTCAGTCAGTTGGGCATCCAAATTTGGCCCAGGTCATGATCTTGTGGTTTGTGAGTTCAAGCCCTGCCATCAGGCTCCATGCTGACAGTTCGGAGCCTGGAGCCTGCCTCAGATTCTGTGTCTCCCTCTCGCTCTGCCTTTTTCCTGCTCACGCTCTCTCTCTCTCTCTCTTTCTCAAAAATAAACATTAAAAAAAATTTTTTTAAACTATTGAGCAATTTCAAATCCTTTTCTTCTTTTTGAAGTTTATATAAGAGAGAGAACTCAAGCCGGGAAGAGGCAGAGAGAGAAGCTTTTTTTTTTTTTAATGTTTATTTCTGAGAGAGAGAGACAGACCGTGAGCAGGGGAGGGGCAGAAAGAGAGGGAGACACAGAATCTGAAGGAGACTCCAGGCTCTGAGCTGTCAGCACAGAGCCCGATGCAGGGCTCGAACTTGCAAACCATGAGATAATGACCTGAGCAGCAGTTGGATGCTTCACCGACTGAACCACCCAGGCACAGAGAGAGAGAGAGAGAGAGAGAGAGGGAGAGAATCTTAAGCAGGCTCCATGTTGTCAGCACAGAGCCCAATGCAGGGCTCGAACTCACAGCCTTTTATATACTGAGTCCTTAAAATTTCATGCACACTTTCAACATTCAGCACGTCTCAATTCAGACTTCAAATTTACATTGGCAATCCTTGATCTTTATTTAGAGCTCATACAATTTATAGTTGAAGAAGTAAATTCACACAGTCAAGTTGTTCCAAACATGCTGAAAAGTTTTCCAATAACTGGATTGACTAACAGTTTTTAAATAGAAATCGAAGTTAAATAAAATTGGTTTGGCTGGCAAGAAAGAGAGACCCTCTCAAAATATCTTCCTATAATGGTCTGGGAGTGGGAAGGCTTCAGAAAGCCATCATGAGGACACAAGGGCCAGGAGTTCATGGCCAGCCAAGCCTCGGGGGCCTTTGCCGAGCTTAGGGGCACAGCCAGGCAGGCCTCACTGACCTGGTGCTGCTGATGCCGGGACAGCCGCAGGGCCTCCGAGGCCTCGGATCCCTTCTCCGGAAACCTCTAGGGCTTCCTTTCCGTGGCTCAGTTTCCCCAGAGAGTCCTGCTGTCGCCAGAAACCTTCCTGTCCTCGGTACCTGGAGAATATTGTAGAAAAGACTCTGCTTTTAGAGAGTGAGCCCCTCCCCTGCTTGTGTGTGTCTCTTTTTTTTTTTTTTTTTTTCAGCCTTTAAAAAGCGTAATAAAATGCACAGCATAAAATTTACCATTTTGGAGCACCCGGGTGGCTCAGTCAATTAAGCGTCTGACTTTCGCTCAGGTCACTGATCTCGCGGTTCGGTTCATGAGATGGAGCCCCGCATCAGGCTCCCTGCTGTCAGTGCCGAGCCTGCTTTGGATCCTCTGTTCTCCCCGCTCTCTGCCCCCCCCCCACTCGGGCTTGCTCTCTCTAAAAAATAAACGTTAAAAATTTTTTTTCAATTTACCATCTTAACCATTTTCACGAGTACAGTTCTGTGGCCTTAGGTATATTCATGCTGTGCTACCGTTCCCGTCATCCATCTCCAGAACTTTCCCATCTTCCCCAACTGAAACTCTGTACCCAGTAGACACTAGCTCCCCATCCCCCTCCCGTGAGGCTCTGGCACCCTCGTTCTCCTCCTGTTCCTGTGAGTTTATGTATTCCAGGGACCTCCTTCAGGCAAAACCCTGTAATATTTGTATGATGCTATGACTGACCTATTTCACTTAATACAAGGTCCTCCGGGGCGCCTGGAGGACTCAGTCAGTTAAATGTTAGACTCTTGATTTAATTCAGGTCACGATCTCACAGAGTTTGAGTTCGAGCCCTGCATCGAGTTGCTGCACTGTCAGCGCAGAGCCTGCTTGGGATTCTCTCCCCCTCCCTCCCTCTCTCTCTCTCTCTCTCTCTCTCTGTCTCTGTCTCCCTCCCAAAATAAATAAATAAACATTAAAAAAAAGAAAAGAAAAAAGGAATAGGGATAGATTTTAAAGTTGTATAATATATATATATATATATACAGTAAAACCTTGGATCGATGCTGCCAAATGTCACATGATCACAACTGAGCCAGTGGTTCTTGAAATTCACTTGGAGATACAAGTGCTTTGGATCACAAGCATGTTTCCAGAATGAATTATGCTCGCAAACCAAGGTTTTACTCTACATATATATAAAACACATATATATACACACACACACATATACACACATACATGCATATATACACTCACATATATACATACATATATACATATATACATACATATATACATGTATACACATATACATAAACATATATACACACATATGTACATATATATGCACATGTATATACATATATAAATATACACGCACATATATACACACATATACATATATTCACACATGCATATACATATATACATATATAAACACACACATATACACACACATATATACAAATGTACACATATATACACACGTATGTACATATATACACATACATATATACATACATATATACATATGTGTACATATACATATATACACATATATACACATATATACGTATATACACATGTACATACATATATAAATATATAAACACACATATATACACACATATATACATATATTCATGCATGTATATACATATATACATATATAAACATATAGACACACACATATACATATATAGACACACATGTGTATACGTATATACATACATATACACACATATACATATATTCACACATGCATATACATATATACATATATAAACACACATATACATACACATATATACACACATATACATATATTCACACATGTATATACATATATAAACACACACATATACACACATATACACACATACATATATACATACATATATACATATGTGTACATATATACATATAGATACACATATACATATATACATGTATATGTATATACACATGTATATACATATATAAATATATAGATACACATATATACACACATATATACATATATTCACGCATGTACATACATATATACATATATAAACACACATATATAGACATACATATATACATATATAGACACACACGTGTATACATATATACATACATACACACATATATATACACATATATAAACACATATATACATATACACACATATATGCACATATACATATATATACACACACATATATATACATATATATATTCCTCCGGGTTCGCCCATGTTATAGCATGTGCCTGAATTTTCCTCCTTTCGAAGGCTGAATACTATTTCATCATATGTATATACTATACTTTGTTTGTCCATTTATCCATCAATGGACACTTGGGTTGCTTTCATTTTTGGCTCTTGTGAATAGTGCTCCTTTAATCACGGGTATACAAGTATCTCTTGGAGACCTGCTTTCACTCTTTCGGGGTATATACCCAGAGTGACATTGCGTATGAAAATTGTGTGTTTAATTCGTTGAGGGATCACCAGACCATTCTCCACAGCAGCCATTTTCCATTCCCACCAGCGAGGCGTTAAGGGTTCCAATTTCCCCACAACCTTGCCAACACTTGTTATTTTCCGAGTTGCTGGGTTTTATTTATAATAGCCATCCTAATGAGTATGTAGTGGTGTCTCATTGTGGTTTTGATTCGCGTTTCCCCACTGATTACTGATGTTGAATATCTTTTCATGCGTTTATTAGACGTTTGTGTGTCCTCTTTGAAAAATTGTCTATTCAAGTCCTGTGCCTATTTTTTTTCAGGTTGAGAGAGAGAAAGAGCATGTGAGCGTGCACGCATGCACAAGCAGGGGAGGGGCAGAGGGGGAGAGAGAGAGAGAGAGAGAAAGAGAGAGTGCCAAGCAGGCGCCACACCCAGCACAGAGACCAATGGGGGTCCGATTCCACAACCTTGGGATCGTGACCTGAGTCAAAATCAAGAGACGGACACTCAACCGACTGAGCCATCCAGGGGCCCCCAGTGCCCGCTTTTAAATCAGGTCGTTTTCCTGTTGTTGCTGAGTTATCAAAGCACTTGATATATTCCGGATATCAATCCTTATCGGGTACAGAAGATGGGCCTGGCATCACTTGCCAGCTACCTGCTTTGGCACAGAGAGGCAGAGGGGCTCAGGGCTGGCGTGGAGGGCAGCATTGGTCCCATCTTTCCTTCCAGACCGCCCGGGACTACTGTAACTATTTTTGCATTACTGTCTTCCATTCTGAGTCCGCCTTTTGATTTTCCATTTCCCTTCGACCTTGTGGAAAATGAGCTGTATTAAATCAATATGTGATTCAGGTGTCTTAGTTTTTTTTCTTTCTCTCTCCGTCCCTCTATTTCCCCTTTCTCCTAACTACCTCATTAGCCGGCGGCGGCCGCACAGCCTTGTAGGCGGCTGACCCGGATTCATTTTCATCTCGACCGGGTAGACTATTGATTAGCCTAGCGAGGGGCAAGTCCCAGCGCCTCTCGGGGATGCGGTTTCCTCATTCGTAAACTGAGCAATGAAGGCGACAGTACCTTACACACTGCAGAGCGAGGGGTTATGATCCTAATAATTATAGTTCAAGCAATTCATCACTGCTTTGAAGCCGCCAGGGTTGGGGAAAGACGTGACAGGTGGCCAAAAGTCACGGAGCGTTTCCTTCTGTGAACCAGAGTGGTGTCGCGCGGTCACGTGGGGGAGCCGAGACGGAAAACTTCGCTCCCTCCAGGGCCAAGTGCGCTTCGCCTCCCCGACCTCCGACTTCCTCGAAGGGCCCTGCCGATGGTCAAGTCCGCCCTGCCTGTTTTACCGGGGAGGACGCCAAGGCCTACGAAGAGAACGGGTGCGGTCCTGCGAGCATCGGTCGGTGATGGAGCCTCGCCTGGCACCCAGAGGGCTGTTCGGGGCGCCCCTTTGCCTCTTCAGAGGTTTTCCGCAAGGGTGCCGAGACCACTCGATGGTGAAAGCACAGTCTTTTCAACACAGGATACCGAGAAAACCGGATACCCACCCTGACCAAAAAAATGAAGTCGAACCTTCACCTTACATACACTACCTACAAAAATTAAAATAGATCAGAGACCTAAATGTCAAATCTCAAAGCTTGAAACTCTTGGGGGCACCTGAGTGGCTCAACTGGTTAAGCGTCTGACTCTTGATTTCAGCTCAGATCACGATCTCGGGGTTCATAAGCCCCACATCGGGCTGTGCCCTGACACCACTCACCCTGCTTGGGAGTCTCTCTCTCTCCCCCTCTCTCTGCGCCTCCCCAGCTCAAGCACGCTCTCTCTCGCTCTCTCTCTCTCTCTCTCTCTCAAAATAAATAAATAAATAAAAATGAAATCAGAAAAATAAAACTATGACACTCTCGGAAGAAAATAGAAGAAACAAGCTTCATTAGGTTTGGCAAAGATTTCTTGCGCGTGACACCAGAAGTACAGGCAATAAGAGAAAAAATAGATAAGGTGGGTGTCACCAAATTAAAGACTCTTCTGCATCAAAGGACACTGTCAACAGAGTGAGCAGGCAACCCACGGAATGGGAGAAAAAATTTGCAAGTCGTATGCCTCATAAGGACCCGGGATATATAAAGAACTCTCACGACACCGCGACAAAAAGACAAAGAGCCCAATTAATAAAAGGTCAAAGGATTCGAACAGACGCGTCTCCAAAAAAGAGACACGAATGGCCAGCAAGCACGCGAAAATGTGTTCGACACGACTGGCCGTTAAGGAAACGCAAGTGAAAACCACGGCAAGGTGCCACTGCCCGCCCACGGGGATGGCTGTGAGCACAGATCCAACGAGTGTAGGGATTAAGGGGGGCACTTGTCACGGTGGGCACCGAGTGATATGTGGAACTGTTGGATCACGCTATTGTGTACCCGAAACTGCTAAAGCATTGTGTGTTTAAAAATATGTATATAGGGGCGCCCGGGCGGCTCAGTCGGTTGAGCGGCCGACTTCAGCTCAGGTCATGATCTCGCGGTCCGCAGGTTCGAGCCCCGCGTCGGGCTCTGTGCTGACAGCTCAGAGCCTGGAGCCTGCTTCCCATTCTGTGTCTCCCTCTCTCTCTCTGCTCCTCCCCCACTCATGCTCTGTCTCTCTCTGTCTCAAAATAAATAAACATTAAAAAAAATTAAAAAACAAATTAAAAAAAATAAAAATATGTATATAACAAGAGTTAGTGAAGGCGTAAGGAATAAGACCTCTCGTAACCTTGCTGACAGAAGGGCACGTAACACGGTGCAGCCGCTGTGGAAAACACTATGGCAGTTCCTTCAAAAGTTAAACATATGGGGGGGGCGGGGGGCGCCTGGGTGGCTCGGTCGGTTGAGCGTCCCACGACGGCTCAGGTCATGATCTCGCGGTTCATGAGTTCGAGCCCTGCATCGGGCTCGGCGCGGACCGCTTGTCAGCACAGAACCTGCTTCGGATCCTCTGTTCCCCTCCCTCGGTGCCTCTCCCCTGCTTGTGCTCTCTCAAAAATAAAAGAATAAAATGAAATGAAATAAAGATATAAAATAAAATAAGATACAAAATAAAATAAGATATAAAAATCAAATAAACTTAAGCATGAAATTAATATACGCTCCGGCAAGTCAAGAGAAATGAAAACACAGAAACTTGTACACACACATTCATCGCGGCATTCGTCCTAGTAGCGAAAAGGTGGAAACACCCCCAAGGTCCCTCCGAAGATGAATTTATAAACAAATCTTGGCGTCGCCACACAAGAGACTATTATTCAGCCCGAGAAAGGACTGAAGTACTGACGATTACAGCTTGGGCGAACCTCAGAAACATGGTGGGGAGTGAAAGAGGCCAGACGTGAAAGGACACGTATTAGGTGATTCCTTTTGCGTGAAATGCCCGGGACAGGCAAATCCAGAGAGACCAGAGAGAGCAGATGAGCAATCCCCGGGCCGGGGGAGGCAGCAAGGGGGGGTGCGAGTACTCGCTGGGGGTAGAGTGTTCTGCTGGGGGTGGAGGGGACAGAAAAGTGTCCAACTACAGAGACGTGGTAGCCGCACGGCATTGCGAATGTGCTAGATGCCACGGAGCTGGGCGCGTTAAAAGAGTCGAGCGTGCGTGGAATTTCACCTCAATTTTTTTTTAATGTTTATTTATTTTTGAGACAGACAGAGCATGAGCAGAGGAGGGGCAGAGAGAGAGGGAGACACAGAATCGGAAGCAGGCTCCGGGCTCTAAGCTGTCAGCACAGAGCCCGATACGGAGCTGGAACTCGCAAACCATGAGATCATGACCTGAGCCGAAGTCAGATGCTTAACTGACTGAGCCACTCAGGCGTCCCTCACCTCAATTTTTTAAACGACGTAGGAAAGGCCAGGCCAAGACAGAGACAGAGACCTGAGGAGAGGGACTGAGAGGGAAGACTGGAACAGTCAGGAAGAGCTGCGGGCCATTATAAGAAATTTATTCGTTCTGTTCGGTCAGTGGGTTACCGGCTAAATTTAATATGGATCTCTATACAAAGAAAATGCCTTATTCTACATAATGAATATTTAATCACGCATGGGTCGGGCAATTTCGCAGCAGTAATTAAAAGCAGTCTTTTGTTTATTGCTCGAAAATGATAGCGACCCGCTGACCGGCGCTACAGACACAGTGACATATTGAAAACGTTACCTACTGACATGGGTTATTAAACAGGAATTAAGGGTCCCTTTCTCCCTCCCCCCCTTAGAAGCTAATCATCCCCTAAGCCCTCCTGTCTGCTCACATGCAGGGCGCGGCTCCAGGGGGAGGCCACCTCCCAGACGAGGCCGGAGAGCTAGGCCGGCGCCCCTTGATCTACAACCTGCTCCCCCCCAAACCCCTAAATTGAAACAGAGGAGATGGATATCGAGACCTCAGGCAGGAAACACGGCGTGACGTGTGTTCTCCGTGGAGAGTTCTCCCCACGTCTGGCCAGTTGCAAATTCCTGTCAACTCTGCTCCCTCGACTCCAGTCATGACGCCCTGTGTCCTCCTCCGTCACTATGCCTTGCCCGGTTCAGCTGCCCACTGCCCCACGGTCTCGCTCTCCCGGTTCCAACCTAGCGAGGACTGACTCCTCTGGGACCCGTGCATGGAGGCACGGCTTCGCTCACACACCGTCCGTGGCTCCCACCGTCCGTACTCCTTCTCTCCGTGGCGTTCAAGGTACCCGCTGGCCATTCCGCATCGGGGCTCCCGCTTGCCCAACGAACACCACCACGGCTCACTGAAGCCAGAAAGAAGCTGACAGGAGGACGCTGGGGGCCTCGCAGAATGGACGGGAAGGATGGGGAGGTTGGCCCACAAAGAGCAGAGATAGAGTCACGCGTGCCAGGGGGGCGGTCCAGCCAGGATGCCGCTGCGCGCACTTCCGCGACCGGCCCCTCGCCGCCGTCCAACGGCCCAACATCCTCCGTGCGTCACCTCTAAATGTCCCCGCCTTCTCCCATCAGCCTCCAGACACCCAGGCCTGGGCAGGAGCGTCCGACAGACAGAGCCCGGCCTTCTTCTGTGGCCTCGTCACCACTATCCAGGAAGAAGGGAGTCTGGCCCTCTCTGCTTTCTCGGGGTTTCTAGACACACTGCCGGCCCCACAGCTCGACCAACGTTTCTTCCATGCCCCCTGCCCTCCCGTGCCCTCCCGTGCTCTCCCATCCCTCCAGCTCTGCTCCTGCCTTCTCCCCGCTCAGGATGCCTTGCCCTCGCCTCCACAGATGGCCAGTGGATCATCCTTCCAATTACCCAGTCAAATACCACCTCCTCTGGGAAGCCTTCCCGGTTGGCCCCTATCCCCTCCTCGATCTAGATATGTTGCCATCTGAGCCTCTCTGTGCCATGTCTTAGAGCTTGTCACGCTCCTGGGTGGCCCTCCCCTACGAGACCACGAGTTTCTAGAAGGCAGGACGCGTGACTTCTCTTATCTTCAGGGCCAAGCACAGAGCCAGCCTGGGGTGCACAAAGGAGGCTTCAGTGGACAGAAACGGGGTCTGTGGAAGGAAGTTCTGCCTGGGCCACGTGTCTGCGTCTACCTTCTGGCCGCTCAGAGATCAGCCCCAAATCGTAATGAAACCAGCTGGGTGTCTTCCGTATCCACCCTGACCCAAGATTTTTGTCTTCCTTGGCCCGCGAGGAGCGCTGGGGAGCCTCCTCCCATTCGGGCTCCCGGGCCCTGCCGTCAGGGATGCTGAGTCCCTCCGCCATAACTTGGATGGGCCTGGCCCACAGATCGCATTTCAGAAACTCCGCGCTGGGCAGACAGTGTGGGATACACTCGCTCGCACCTCCCAGAGGGGTTCCCGTGGATCGCTACCCCCACCGAGAAGAGAAAGCGGGAAAAAGGCAGTGCTTGAACTAAGTGCAAAGGAATTTGGGGTGAGTCAGCTTCTGGTCACCCTGAAATCATGGCGCGTGGGTGACCACCCAAGACCAAGGCTGGGCCTGGACGACAGGGCGCTTCACCACACAGCAGTACAAACTGCCTCTACTCACTGGAATCAAATTCATGACACCAGCGGTATCTCTCCTGGCTCACGGAACAGCCTGTTCTAGCCCAGTGACTGGCAGGGGGCCCCGGGGGGCTCAGTCGGTTAAGCGTCTGACTCTTGATTTCGGCTCAGGTCACGATCTCAGGGTTTAGAAGTTCGAGCTCCACATCGGGCTCTGCACTGACGGCACAAACCCCACCTGGGATTCTCTCTCCCTCTCTCTCTGCTCCTCCCCCCCTCCTCGCTCTCTCTCTCTCTCTCTCTCTCAAAATAAATAAACTTTAAAAATAAACAAATGAGTTACATCACCCAAGATTTGTGCCAAATCGACGACGACAACAACGCAACAGCCTCCATTGGGGGAATTCGTACTTGACCATGAATCCTTCATATACATATTTTTTTTTACTGATGCATAATTTTCCCGTAATAACATGCACAGGTTCTATGTGTACGGTCTGATGCGTCTTGCTCTCTGGATGAATTTTAACATCTATTCACTCAGGTAACCTCCACCCCAATCAAGATATAGAATATTCCACTACTCTAGAAAGTTCTTCCCTGCCCTTCCCAGTCAGCCCTCAACACCGCCACTGCCCCCAGCAACCTTTGTCCTGATTTCTATCACTATAGGCTAATAATGTTTGTTCTAATATCGCATAAAGTGCAACCATTCGGTACATACTGTCAGCTTCTTCCATTCGGCAAAATTCCCGTAAGACTTACGCACGCTGTTGTATGCACGCAGTTCATTCCTTTTTGTTCTAGACGGGATTCCATCACGCAGTCTGGGCTGCTCCCAGTTGGGACCCTTATGAATAAAGCTGCTAGGAATATTTCCGGGCAAGTCTTTTGGTAAACAACTATTTTCGTTTCTCCTGGGTAAATACCGGGGGAGCGAAACTGCTGAGTCGTGAGGTTTGTGTCTGTTTTACTCTATAAATAACGCCAACCCGTTTTCCAAAGTGGTTGCACCCTTTTACTCTCAGACCACAGCAAAGGATGAGAGTTTCCGTCCTGAGTGTCCTCCGACACTGGAGCTGCCGATCTTTTGATCATTCTTTCAGTAAATAAGTAAATAGATATGTATTAATATTAATAAATAAATATTATATGCATTAAACATTTCCTGTATTATGTAATAAATAAATATTATATAATATCATATAATAAATAAAAATTATATAATATCATATGATAAATATTATATTTATATATATTATATATCTTATAATATAATCCATATATATTATATATTATATGATATTTTCCAAGGAAAGCATATAAATATTTATCATATAAATATTATATTATATAATAAATAAATATTATATAATATATGTATTGTATATTCTATGTATTATATATTATTATACTCATATACCATATAATAATTATATTTTATTTATTTATTTATTTATTTACTTATTGAGAGAGAGAATGAGAGCGTGAGCACGCGCGGGAAACAGGGGAGGGGCAGAGAGAGACGAAAAGAGAATCTCAAGCAGGCTCCACGCTCAGCACAGAGCCCTCTGTGGGGCTCGATCCCAGGATCCTGGGATCATGACCTGAGCCCAAACCGGGTCAGACGCTGAACTGACTGAGCCCCGCAGGCGCCCCCCTCTTTCAGTCATTTTAATTTGCCTTTCTCTGGTTCGCGATGATGTTGCACACTCTTTCAGGCGCCCGGGGGCCGTTCGTATCTCTTCCTTTGTGAAATATGTGTCCCGGTCCTTCACCCACTGTTTTCTAATAAGATCGTTTATCATTTTATTATGGAGTTATAGGTGTTCTTTATATACCCCTTAATTTTGATGGCGTCCAAAGTATCCGTTTCTTTTCTTTTTTTGGTTAGTCATTTTTTTTTGTCCTAAGTAGTCTTTATCCCAAGGTTGAGAAGATTTTTTTCCCCCATATTTTCTTCTAGAGGTATCATAGTTTTAGATTTTGCCTTCAGGCCTATGATCCATCTTGAAATAATTTTTGTATATGACATGAGAGGTCCAGGTGTATTTTTCCCCTAAGATGTCCACTTGCAGCCGCATTTATCGGAAAGGACTAAGCTCTGACCTATTGAATTATCCTGGTGCCTCTAGAACTCAATGAACTGTATATAGGAATGGGTCTCTCTCTGGCCTCTCTGTTCTGTTTGCTGTATCGGGGTATCCTTACACTAAGGTTACACTGTTTCGATACCTGTATCTTTCCTTATTGACACTTCGGCTCTCTGACACTTTGGCTTTCCTCTCCCCCACCAGTACCCATGCCCCAGGCACGCACATTCAATTCAAGGGGCATTTTCCAAGGAAAGCAAATGTGATAAGAACTACTCGCTGTTCCCCAACACTCCGTTCCTCCCGTTTCTAGAGAAGTAGAACCCACCCCAGGTGTGAGTGGCCGTTGTGATTAGAAGCTAGCTTGCCCAGCCTCGCTTATAGCTGGCTAGATGCGATGCGGTAATATAAGGAGTACCTGCAGCTTCCGAAGGGTGTCCTTAACGGGAGAAGGTGTGACTTTCTTCTTCTTTCTACTGACTGGAATACGGAGATAATGGCTGGAGCCGCCAGGCGGATTCTAAAGCGATCTGAGAAATCAAGGCAGTGAAAGCAAAACAACAAAATAGAAGAGAGGGCCGGCCCTGAACCACGCACCTGCCTCTTCTCCGTGGGCAAAAAAATAAACTTCGTTCCTGTATAAGCCACTGATATTCTGAGTCTGGTCACTCACGGGAAAGCCTGCTTGTAAGGGACACCGGAAAGGACGGGAAAGATACAAAGTTTATGCAGAATGTGTGTCTCGAGGGCTCCTGGGTGGCTCGGCTGGTTGGGCGTCTGACTCTTGAGGTCAGCTCGGGTCATGACCGCACAGATCGCGGGCTCTAGCCCCGTTCCAGGCTTCATGCTGGAGACAGCGTGGAGCCTGCTTGGGATTCTCCCTGCCTCTCCCTCTGCCCCTCCCCTTCTCGTACTCTCTCTCTCCCAAAATAAATAAACTTAAAAAAAAAGCATGTGTGTACTATGCTATGTCATATTCATTATTTCATTTAAAGTCGTATTACAACCCCATGAGGCAGAGATGATGATCCTCAAAGAGACAGAGAAATTAAGGCTCAGAGAGGTTGAGTGACTTATCCATACTCACACAGCTAGTAAGAAATAGAGTTAGAATTCAAAACCAGAACTGACCAGATCAAACCCAGGCTCATTCCATGAGCCCCTCTTATGTATTCAAGCCCCTCGGCTCTCTTTTTGTCTGTACCAGCCAGAGACCTCTCCACCACCCCACTTAGCCCTTCACCCGCATTGTCAATTTCTCCAGCCCGTTTCCTCCAGGACGCAGAATATCAGCTCCCTGAGGCCAGGACCTGCCTCAGGAGGCTCCCTTCCCCCAGCTGTAGCCACTAAGGATTTAATAAAGACTTGCTGCATGATTGATGACTTAAAAACCTGTGCTAAAAAGCTGTAAAGATGAAAGAAGGCCTGGGGCCAGGGCTAGCCTACAACATGAGCACCCCCAGGGGCACACTCCCCACCCTTTCATCTCGCCCACCCTTGCGCTTTCTCTTTTAAAGCATCTCCTATTACACTGAGAAACAGAAAGAGAAACGCACAATTGCCTTTTATCAACCAACATAAATGAGTACAGATTCCGAATCTCATTTCAAAGATCTTTAAGTATCACCTGCTGACCAATTAAATCTAACAAGATGCCTTGGGGCCGGAGCGGGTCAGGCGAGGGTGAAAAACCAGGAGTCTGAGGACGGAATTGCTTTGAAAGGTGAAAAGGAGGCAATCCCTGCCTGGGGGTCCGTGTTTTGGGTATAAACAGAAAGGCAGGAATGGTGCTCGGCCCCAAATGGAAGGTGGAAATGAAATGTCTCAGCCAGAGGCGCTGTGATCAGTGTTGGGGGGGGGGGAGGGGTCAGTCTGACCTTCTGGAGACAGCTTCTAGGGTACATGGGGCTTAGTTGCAGGAGCCGCACAGGGCAAAGGGGATCTGTGGCTGACACTGGCCATCCAAAGGTCAGGCTAGGACCGATAGCCTCCAGAACTTTCCATGCCTTTGAGCTACGGTGGCCATGATAGGACTTTTCTGTGCCTCAGTTTCCTTCTGTGCAGTTACCATTGAACATAAAAGATTGGATATAATTTTATCAAAAAAAAAAAACAAACCCATGTATTGGGTGTGAACTATGCACTCCACTGCAACACTAGCCTTGGGAAAATCGCTTTACAACTCCGTGCCTTAGTTTCCCTCCCCGTAAAATGGGGGGAATAATACCAGCTTGCAGTATTTCAAGAATCGAAGGAAGTACGGGCAGAAAGCAGCTTCGGTCCCTGGGCTTTCTGGTCTTGGTCAGTTCCCGTCTCCCTCTTTCTGAAATAAGTTTCGGGGGCCCGTGAGTGTTACAACCAAAGAGGCTGAAGAGTATAGACCTGTGAAGCTCCGTACAAATCCAGGAGTTTGTCCAGCCACGGCAAGACCTTCCGTGTAGTCGTGTAACAATTAGCAGCCCCCAAGCTCCGCGCCTGGGAGGCCGGGCTGCCACGTCAGGAGCGAGTCGAGGGCCGTGAGCCCTCTTCCAGGGTTGGCTCCGTCCCAGAAACTCGAGTCCTGGGCACTGGCGAGGCCCTGTCCCTGCAGCTCTGGGCTCTGGGTGGGCCTGGGTCCCGTGCATCTTAGCGGCCGGGGATACCCAGCCGCCCCAAGCTTTCCGGAGTGAAACCCAGTTTCGCACCCCGGGGAGCGATGCTTCCTGTGTGCTTTCCATCTCCTTCCAGATGCGAGTCGGTGCATCCCAGGCCTTTGGGGCCAAGTAATGCCTTGGCGGTGCGTACACGCCTCACGATCGGCCAAGTGTGTGGTCACTCGTCCCCGACCCCGTAAACCCTCCCAAACACCTGACCGACAGACCCTCGGGGATAACGGAACAGATTGTTCGCAGGTCAAAAGTGGGGCCTGGGGAAGGTGAGCCGCTTGTGCAAAGCTGAACCACTGGAAATAGCACAGGTGCGGTTCTCTTTCACGTACGCCCGCGAGCACGCAGGCAGCTTGGTTCCACAACCTCGTCGTGTCCTCCGAGAAACCTCTCCCGTGAGCCCACGACCTTCTCCTGGACGGTAACACGAAGCTTAGCACTCGTGACGTGAGAAGCGTTCAGAAGGTTTGGTCCTAGAATGGCCCAGGAGTGTGTGTGTGTGTGTGTGCGTGTGTGTGTGTGTTGAGGGGCGGGGGCTGGGGACTCTGGTGCTTGTGAGCCCGGCATTCAAATCTCAGCTCCTCAGTCAAGCTGTGGGGACAAGAGACCACAGGCTGCCATGAGGATTCATCGCAACGACTTGATAGTGGCACCCAGCAAGTGCCCAGTGGGTGTCGTCCCCTCCCCTCCGCCCGTTCCATACCAAAGCGATCTACCTCTCATCGGTCCCTGGGACCCGAGTTCAAGCCACACGAGAGGCTTCCTTCTCAGACCACCCCCTGTCTCCCTTGACCCCTTTCTCTCCAGAACTGCTAGTGCGTTCCTGGTCTGCAGCGCACAGTGGTTTGGGTGTTCCTTATCTCCCAAGCGTGTCTTGGAGACTCTGGGTCCTCCCTCTGGACCAGGTTCCAAGGGGACTCCAGGCCAAGTCCAAAGATCACTCCCCACGGCACCTGGAACCGCCTTTGTCCCCCAGGGGTTGGCTCCTCCGAGCACCGGGGAGCACAGCAACCTGGAGCCCTCGGAGAATCTACACGTCCGTTCCCTCAGAGCCTTGGGGTCCAGGCTCTGATGGAGCAGCGGGGCCGTCAAGGTGGCACTAGCCTGGGGCACCATGAACCTTTCCACCCACACTCTCCCAGGAGCCGGGCTGAACAGATGGAGGTCTGTGCACAAAGAAAGATGCCGGCTACGTGAGACAGGAAGGGACTTGAATGTGTGACCAGAGCGCTCAGGGCAGGGGAAGGGTTAGCGCTCCCACACAGCAGGACGTGCCCGAGCTTGGTTGTCCTCAGAGTGAATGTGAAAGGGACCAACTCGGTCATCTCAAAGGCCCTTTCTGAATCAATCTTGTCTCACGACGGGTACCCCCCCCCCACCCTACCAGGGGCTGAGTACGCTCAGGCTCTGTCCTGGGGTGCCAGCCCTGCATCTCTGGGTTGCAGAACCCCCCCACGCCCAAGCCGGTCATTAACACCCGCCCTGCCCTGGCCCCCTCCTGCCCCGGCCCCCTCCGGCTTCCGCTCCCCGCCGCTGCAGAAATTCTGCAACAGCCAGAAATCCGAGAAACAAATCGGGTCACAAAAGAGGCGCCTGGGAAACCCTGTGTGTCCCATTTTACAATTAGTAAGGGGACGGACTGCTTGAGGACAGGAGTCGTGACTGCTGTCCTTCACCACGGAAGCCCCAGCATCAACCACAGGTGGGCCGCATCGCAGGCGCTCCATAAATACGCGCTGAATGAATGGGTCAAGAACAACCTCGGTCACTAAACCAAAACATGCCGGGCTGGGCTGGGGGAGGGGAGAAGAACTTCTCAGGGCCCTTCGGCTCAAACTTGTAACACAGAGTCTGCTCCGGCCCCAGACCTTGACGTGAGCGTCAAGACTGTCGCTGCCCCGGCCCGGCTCGCTCAGATCCCTACAGGGGCCCTCGGCCTCCGACCCAGAAGGGTGCTGACCCAGCGCCCAAATTCAACCCCACGCGAGCGGTGAGGCTTACATGGTGGCACGCACTGCGTATTTTCTCAACTGTCTGGGGCTAAATATAGAACAATGCAGATGAAAGGGGTGGGGGAGGAGACTTCCCGAAAAGAGAAATCAAAGAGAAACCAGCCACCGGCTTGTGTTTGGCAATAAGCAGGGTAATCACAAAGGAAATTAAAAGCGAGTTTCCTTGAAGGAGAAGGAGGCGGGGAAACAGCTAAAATTGGTTCCCTCTGCTCTGTAGTCCCGGCCCCTGCCCTCGATCTGTGCCCAGAGGTCAGGCCGCTGATCCACCCAAATTCTTCTGGGCAGTCTTGAAACACAACCACACACACACACACACACACACACACACACACACACACACGATCCATCATGTGAGATTTAAAATGCACAAAGCTTGGGGCTCCTGGGTGGCTCAGTCAGTTAAGTATCCGACTTCGGCTCAGGTCACGATCTCATGATTCGTGGGGTCGAGCCCCGCGTCAGACTCTGTCTCTGTCTCTCAAAAATGAAAAAAATGTTTAAAAAAATTTTTGAAAGAACCTTTAAAATAAAAAATGGGGGCGCCTGGGTGGCTCAGTCGGTTGAGCGTCCGACTTCGGCTCAGGTCATGATCTCGCGGTCTGTGAGTTCGAGCCCCGCGTCGGGCTCTGTGCTGTCAGCTGGGAGCCTGGAGCCTGCTTCACATTCTGTGTGTGTCTCTCTCTCTGCCCCTCCCCCGCTCATGGTCTGTCTCTCTCTGTCTCAAAACTAAATAAATATTAAAAAAAATAAATAAATAAATAAAATAAAAAATGAATTAACTAAATAAAATAAAATGCACGAAGCTTTCATACTCAGAGGCCAACGCTAGGACCCATCTTCCTGTTCTTCAACTTGTGCTAAACCTTCGGTCACCTGGAAGGAGAATTTGCAGGGGGATGTGGCAGCCGTTGGTGTGCCGCGATCGGCTGTGACGTGAGGAGCTGTGACGGGTTACTGACAATATGTCAACGGTCGTGAATGGTTTATTTAATTGATTATACCTATAGTGATTACAGCTATAGTGATGCCACTCTTTTTTTTTTTTAAGGTTTATTTATTTTTGAGAGACATAGAGGCACAGTGTGAACAGGGGAAGGGCAGAGAGAGAGGGAGACACAGAATCGGAAGCAGGCTCCAGGCTCTGAGCCAGTCAGCACAGAGCCCGACGCAGGGCTCGAACTCACAGACCGCGAGATCATGACCCGAGCTGAAGTCGGCCGCCCAACCGACTGAGCCACCCAGGCGCCCCCACTTTTTTTTTTTAATGTTTATTTGTTTTGAGAGAGAGAGCGTGAGGAGGGGCAGAGAGAAAGGGAGAGGGAGAGAGAGACAGAATTGCAAGCAGGCTCCGTGCTGCCTGTGTAGGGCTGGGCTGGGGGCTTGATCTCATAAAGTGCGAGACCGTGACCTGAGCCAAAACCAAGGGTCGGATGCTTAACCGGTTGGACGAACCCGCCGCCCTTGCTGAGGTCACTCTGAGCCCCGCGTCCTCCCTTCTGCTCTCTCGTAGGACAGCAAGGGTGGGGCGGACAGCCGTGGCACCAAACATGTGCTTCGCTCACAGCCAGGGAGGCGCCATTTTCGAGGGTCTCGGCTATGGGTCTGCAGCGGGAAAATGCCCACGGTCTCTGGTCTAGCACGAGGACTCCAGAAGGCGGACAGAGCTTGGAGACGCACCTCGTAGATGGGCTCTGGCCCATCAGCAACCGGCAGCAATTACTGAGTCTGTACCTGGGGCCTGACGCTGGCGGAACCCGAAGGTCCGAATGTGAGGGGGAAAGTGGGTCCGAGGGCAGAGAAAGAGACAGAGAGGGAGGGGAAGAGGGAGAGAAGGGGCCACAGAACTGCGTCTGGGCTCCCGTGGGCTTCGGGCCTTTGCGAAGCCATCCCGTCTCTGCTTCTCCGGTCCGGTCACTTTTTGCTTAAGCCCGCTTGACGGGAGTTCTGCTCTTTGAAACTGAAGGGCCTCAGCCAAGGCCCATCCCTGGCTTACCAGCTGCAGCTCCACGCGGAGGTAGGGAGGCCCCATGGAGCCCCCTGGGCTGTGCCTCGGCTCTCCAGCTGTGCTCTTTGGAGCTGTCAGTGTCCTGGACAGGACCCCAGGGGCCGCCCCAGTTTCTCTTCCAGCTAAAGTCTGGTTTCAACAAAGTGCCCATGCCTTTACTTCTTTTGAAACCTATCGGCAGAGCCCAAGGCACTGGCCGGGAGCGGAGCCTCGACACTCCCTCGCTGGTCCGCCCCCTCGCTCGTTCTACTTGAACAAACGGAGGGGAATCCCAGCTGCTTATTAGTTAGCAGTCAGACAGGGAGGGGCCTCAGGTAAGGTTTGCTAAGAGAGCCACCATGTTGCCCATCTCCAGGTGGTGTGGCCAGCGCACCGACTGGGGAGGGCGTCCCTTTAGGCCCTGGATGACAGGCGGGGGACAAAGTTAGGAGACTTCGCGAGTGGAAACCCAGGTGTGGCAGAAGACTACACATCAGCCTCAGACACCGAGGCGAAGAAAGATGAAAGTCCTTCCACAGAGATCCCCGCTGGGTGCCACAGGCCCTAACCTTCCTGCAGAGTGGACACCGTGGGCAGTGCATCCAACCTTCAAAGTGGGGCTCGAGCTCACCCGATGTGGGACGCGGACTCCTGAACTGTGAGATCATGACCGGGGCCAACGTCGGATGCTTAACGACCGAGTCACCCAGGAGCCCCTAACGATGAGTCGCTTTCGATGTCACTCTCTGGAGTAACTGTTTTTGGACATTGGTTAGTATCCCCTTTCTTTTTAATGTACAAAATGGGAATCTTACTATCTTCCTGTTTTGTGAGCTTTTTCCTGTGCTCGACAATATGCAAATACTGTATTTCTCAGTGTTTCAAAATATTCTTCTACAAGGTGGATTTTTAGTGACTGCGTATGACCCCATCAAATGAATGCACCATAATTTTAGCCCTGCTGGGGGTGAATTCGTTCTCTGCTTCAGGTGAGCTGGAGCCCCGCTTCGGGTAAAACATGAACCCCTCTTCGGGTAAGCCCTGCTTCTCTCTCTCTATCTCTCTGCCTCTCCTGGGATTCTCTCTCTCTCTGCCCCTCGCTCCCTTGCACCCTCTCTCCCAGAAAGAAAGAAAGAAGGAAAGAAAGAAGGAAGGAAGGAAGGAAGGAAGGAAGGAAGGAAGGAAAGAAAGAAAGAAGGAAGGAAGGAAGGAAGGAAGGAAGGAAGGAAGGAGGAAGGAAGGAAGGAAGGAAGGAAGGAAGGAAGGAAGGAAGGAAAGGAAGGAAGGAAGGAAGGAAGGAAAGAAAGAAAGAAAGAAAGAAAGAAAGAAAGAAAGAAAGAAAGAAAGAAAGAAAGAAAGAAAGACGAGTTTGTTTTCTGCACTTTTCAAGTTTTCTACAAACAACATGTATGATTGGAGGGAAAGACAAAAAAATGCCATTTGGGGAGTTTCTGCAAGGATAAAGCCTCTAAGAGGGTCTCGACAGTTGAAAGCTCGAGAAGCAGACCCCAAGAGCTGGCATCAGCAGGCACCTCCCGGACCTGTAGCAAACGGCTTACAAAGCTCTCCTGTCTCCATCTGTCAAAACGTCAAGCTGACACGTCACGTGTTGGTGACGATGTGGATTCGTGGTATCTCTTGGCTGCTGCAGCGGGAATGTAAATTTGTAAAAACCTTTGAGGTTATCTCCCCAAGTTGAAGGTTCACATACCTGAAACTAACAGCCCACACGTGCTCGTCAGTAGGCATTACAAGAATAACAGCGGCAGCCCCATTCACGGTGGCAGATCCCGGGAAACGCCCAGAGCTGTCTATCAATACACGAAGAATAACCCGTGGTGTGTTCCCACAAGACACAGTGGTCGAATCAAATTAATTGGCGTTTTGGTTCGAGAAGTCGGAGAAAGTTTCCGAGCTGGAGAGAAGTGATGATAATACAACAATATGGATACGCTTAACGCCCCTGGAATGTGCACTGAAAAGACGGTCACAGTGCTACATGTTGTGTTACGTGGATTTTACCACAATAAAATACAAATTACAGTGAACCCAGTAATGTGGACGTCATTTAGTGACGATGATATTAAGAAAGAAGTTTCCAAAGATGACGCGCAACGTGATGTCTTCTTTATAAAGTGAAAAACAACCAAAATTAAAAATATACTTTTTGAGAAAAGAAATAAATGTCATACAAGTGTATGATAAGAAAAACAAGAGACTACGAACGTAGAATTCAAGATGGTGGTCATAGAATTCAAGATGATGGACCGGGGAAGTCAGCTCGTGACTCGATGTGGAGTCATAGGTGCTTATTACATTAAAAGAGAGAAAATGGAAGGAAGGGTGGAAGGGAGGGAAGGAAGGGAGGAAGATAGGGAGGGAAAGAAGGAAGGTAACAGAGGGAAGGGAAGGGAGGGAGTTGGAGGGGGAGAGGGACGGCTGGCGGAAATAAAGGGGAAACGTAGGGGCCGTACTTGTGTATAAGATGAAAGTATGTCATGAAGCAAGGATTTTAGTTAATCCAATTCTGGTCCTGGGATCCTTTTATTTACTTATTATTTTTTTAACATTTATTTATTTTTGAGAGACAGAGAGTGAGCAGGGGAAAGGCAGAGAGAGAGGGAAACAAAGAATCCGAAGCAGGCTCCAGGCTCTGAGACATCAGCACAGAGCCCGATGCGGGGCTCGAACTCACAGACCATGAGATCATGACCTGAGCTGAAGTCGGCCACCCAACCAACTGAGCCACCCAGGCGCCCCCTGGGATCCTTTTAAAAGGGCTAAACTGGGGGCCCCTGGCTGGCTCAGTGGGTTGAGCATCCAACTTGGGCTCAGGTCGTGAGCTCATGGTTTGTGAGCTCATGTCCAGCTCTGTGTCGCCCTCTCTCTCTGCCCCTCCCCCACTCGCTCACTTGCTCATGTGTGCTCTCTCTCTCTTGAAAATTAAAAAAAAAGTTTTAAACTGAACAATAAAATTTTTAGCGATGGATAGGCGTGTCAAATACCATTGGTAAAAAATAAATGGATGATTAACCCAACAGTTAGGACAGTGGTGGCTCTGGGGTGAGGACAGTGGTGGCTCTGGGGTGAGGAGGGAGATACGTTTGAACTTCCCTCCCTGATCCTGGCACTGAACTTCTTCAACTCAGCCAAGAATACGCGATCGTTCATTGTATTATTATTCCCAAAGCATGCGCATAGTTTATATGCACTCTTTTGTATGGGTGATTTACTGCACAATTAAAAAGTAAAGAAGAGGGGCGCCTGGGTGGCTCAGTCAGTTAGGTGTCTGACATCGGCTCAGGTCATGATCTCGCAGTTCGTGAGTTCGAGCCCCGCGTCGGGCTCTGTGCCGACGGCTCAGAGCCTGGAGCCTGCTTCAGGATTCTGTGTCTCCCTCTCTCTCTGCCCCTCCCCCACTCCCGCTCTGTCTTTCTCTCTCAAAAAATAAATACACATTAAAAATTTTTAAAAATAAGATAGACAAACTAAGTAAAGCTCTAGGAAAAGGAGCACCCGGAGGTTGGAATGGGACTTTCTCCGCCTCCTCTTCACCGGAAGCTCCAGAGACTGAGGGCAAGACGCGGCTGCCAGGCACTTCCCCAACCCCAAGCCAGATCCCAGCCCCCCTGGCCTGCACAGGGCCAGCTAAGGTTCTGTGAAACCAGTTCTGCCAGCCCCGGCCTCCACCTGGGTCTGGCTGCTCCAAGGGCACCGGTTGGAGAGGTCTGGAAGAAAGAAGGAGGCCGAGGGAGATGAGTGCACAGGCCAGGCAGGTGCTTCACCTCAAACCAAGTGGCAGGGACTGGAGGGGGACCAGCTAGGGGGCTTGAGACGTTCGTAGCCAGCTGCCTCACCCGCAGAGTGGGCCAAGGGAAAAGGGCTGTCTCAGGGCATGGCATTCAACTGACGGTGATCAAGGAAGCGTTTACCAAAGGCAAGGGGGCAGGGGATGTGGGAGAGAGGAGTCTGCCCTCTGGGGGACGGGACCAGACAGAGAGGGTGTGACAGGGAGGACCAGACGGCCAGCGGGAGTCAGGACGTCAGCACAGCACGGGTTTAGCAAATGGAGGTCCCAGTGGAATGGACGGGCCTCAGAGAAACCTGCAAAATTACAGGCAGACAAAGAGCCAGCTGTGGGCTTCCACCACCCCTAGAGAGCCCCAACCCCCTCCTAAGTGCATCTGTCTCCCAAGACTGTGCCCTGTCCCTTACGACCTCCGCCCCAGGCAGTCCTGCGTACTGAATACGGTTACCGACCTACCTATCCATCTACCCATCCTGGCCACGTGATGCTTATCCTTGAAAATGCAAGGAAGATTTCATTTCAAAAAAGTCACCAATGTAAGTCATCCTGTTAACAGAGAAAATGAAGAAAAACTATATGAAAAGAAAAATGTTGATAACGTTCAAACCTCTTCCTATTTTATTTCTTTTTCCATTATATTTATTTTAGAGAGTGTGAGCATGCAAGCCAGGGAGAGAGGCAGAGGAGGAGAGAGACAGAGAATCCTAAGCAGGCTCCACTCTCGGCATGGAGCCTGACTCGGGACTCGGTCCCCTAACTCTGGGATCATGACCTGAGCCAAAAGTCAAGAGTTAGACACTCAACCGACTGAACCACCCAGATGCTCCTAAACCTATTTCTATTTTAATTCAAAGTTTCCTGTTAAAAACAGACAAAAACTCTAAGAGATTAGGGATAGTAGGAGCTTCCTTAATTTAATAAAGTGTATTCTTGAAAGTAAGCAGCAAGTGTGCTCAGCGACAAAATGTCAGATGTGTTTTCTTTAACATGATAAATCTTGGGGTGCCATGAAAAAAATCGATGTCTTTATAACTCCAGTATAGGAAAAAAAAATTAACCGAGATGCACTAATTACAAACTGTAAAGAAAATTTTTTAAATGTTGGAATCTCTTAAAATTTAAAACTTCTCTCTGACGAACGTTTTTAAAAATGGAATGCAAAAGACGAGTCATAGATTGAAAGAAAAGATACTTTCAACAACAAAGAATCGGTATCCAGAATATATAAAGAACTTCAACGAATCAGTGAGAAAAAGACAAACAACCGGATGGAATCGGGCAAAGCGTACGAATAGACGATTCACAGGAGAAAACAGGGTAGGGGAGTGAATAATCACATGAAAGAAATTTCATCTCGCTAGTAATCAGGAAGACGAATGGAAACAACGGGGCTTCCATTTCGTACTGATCAGATTGGCCAAAGCTTGCCAGTCTGAAAACACCCGGAAACGAAGGGACCTTCTTTGCCCTTTGAGAAGAGAGCGTGTGGGTACAATCACTTTGAGGAAGAATTCAAGGCTGGCTGGTAGATTTGAAGATGGCCCAATCTCACGATACAACACAACCAGTTCGGTGCTAAGGAGCCCACGCCGGAAAGAGTGTCGGGGGCACAGGGAGACAGATACAGAAATGACCGTGGCAGTCCTGGCTGTGATAGGGAGAAAGTGGACGTAAAAATCGTTGGCGGACGGACATATAAAGCTGTGGTTTATTCAGCCAGTGAAATATCATCTAGCAGCTCACACGCGCCAGATATGTACACACTACCTGTCACATGTGTTCACTATGCTTTATGCGTCCCACCTCCTTCACGTATGTAGTATTTATTCACTCCTTCTATCTGCCCTGACAATTCCCTGCCATTGGTTTTGCCCAGATAAGGCAGTAGACACCTAACCGGCCCGGCTGCTCCACGCTGGCCCCCCGGGAGCTGTCCAGCAGCCAAAGACATGTCTCTAAGAGACAAACCTGACATCGTCACTCGACTGCTTAGATGCTCCAATGCCTGTGACCTATAAAGCCCAGACGCCTTAGCTGAGCTCACAGAAACCTCGTTTTCGATCCCGCCAAGCCTTCCAGTTCAGGCTCACCGGATTGTTCGTGGTTCATTGGACATAGCGGTTTTCAGCCACCGTGCCTCGGTCGTAGGACTTGCTCCGTCTCTCCGGTGTGAGCTTTCCTTCAGTCCGTCCCCTCCCGCCCACATCGATGCCCCTGGCAAAGCGGAGCAGCGTGCAAGTGTCCACACTCGAAGCTCGGCTCCGGAATCTCTGGGAAGAATTTGCCAGGCGCCCCCATAGACCCACAATCCCCAATATGCACTGCCTTGTTTTCCGTCATCCCCCCCGGCCACCCCTCCGGCACAAAACCAGGTTCCCCATGGGAACAAGGCGAGTCGTCTCCCCCTGAGAGCCAAAGCCCAGCCCTGAGCAACATCACTGATCTTCTTTCCTGCCTTCCTGTGTAGGCTGGTGCACGTGGAGAGCCCTGGACAGGTGGGGGAGGCCAGCCTCCTGCCTGGATGCTGGCCACGGCTGTCTCCCTACTTCCTTCCTCTGCATCCCAGTGCCCAGCACGGAAGCCTCATCTGTCAAGCCTGAAGATCCAGGAGCTCCAGTCTGCTGGGTTCATCCTGGGAGAACTTCGGTCGGCGAGAACCCTACCGGACTCCGCCCCAGGAGGATCCCATCCCACAGATGCTCAAAGCCAAAGTCCCACGTCTTCCTCCACTTTCCCAGACACGGCCAAGGAGGAGGAGAAGGAGGCTGGATTGCACAGGAAGGAAGACAACCAGGAGGGCAAGGTTGGACATAGCCAGGAAGGAAGGAGGAGGGCCAAAGGCTACCGAATATTCTCATAGGCAGGTTTGTCTGAAAGACAGCACAGGGCCCAGCCTCGCAGACAATGCATCAGAAGCAGTACTGTCGCCCCCCGCCCCTGCCCAAGTGGAGTCAGGGCTGTCGCCTCGGAGCTCCTTCTGCAAATCTTTATGATGACCCCTTCTTGTGGATGGTTGAGCCTACGGAGTGGACGTCGCCTCGCCTGGTGAGCACCCCGACGGGTCTGGGTGTGCGTGTACTTGCGGACTGGGGCAGCCGGGCGCCGGAACGGCTCTGCAAAGCAGAAGGCAAAGCACTGGGGCCTCCGGGGGACGCAGGGGGAGAGAATCGGAAGAGGAAAGGAGACGGAGAAGCCAGTAAGTGTAGGAAGGTTGGGCAGCTGACGGTGAGGAGGCGAGTCCGAGCTTAAAAATAGGAAAGACGGCTGCGGGATTCTAAAGCCCTGCTGGGTGATGCTCAGGCGGCCCCTGCCGGGGCGGACGGAAGAGCCTGCAGAGTTCCCGGATCTT
Organism: Paguma larvata; assembly: GCA_030068075.1. Classification (NCBI taxonomy): domain Eukaryota; kingdom Metazoa; phylum Chordata; class Mammalia; order Carnivora; family Viverridae; genus Paguma; species Paguma larvata. The sequence continues at coordinate 107,343,390 of CM057827.1, read as the reverse complement.
CGTGTGCGTGGATCTCTCTTGGGAGCGGAGACGGAACACCGGGCTCATGTGGGGCAGAAGAAGGAGAGGATCTCTGGACCCCTGAGAGCATGGAGTCGCTCGGGGAACAGTGGAATTCTCTGGAGCGGCGAGGGGGCTTCCACATAGCGATTTAAGGCATTCTGATCTAGATAGCGAGTGCCTTCCACCGCCATCTGAATCACTCTCCTTAACGGCACGGGGTCTCATTACACTGAAACAAACCTGTTCGCCTTTTCCAAGCATACCCAAGCCCTCCAGCACGAATGAACGAAGCGTGCACACCCGCCGCAGCGCAGAGCCCGACTTGGGGCTTGATCTCACAACCATGAGGTCATGGCCCGAGCCAAACCGAGAATCGGCCGCTCCACCTCCTGAGCCACCCAGGCGCCCCTTGCTTTTTTCCCTTAACGAGGCATTTCGGGTCTCTTTCCGTTGCAGCCTGGCGTGGGGTTTAACACCCCTTCGTTGCACTTTGGCCTCAGACCACAGTCACTCGGTTACAGAGGCCACAGAGGTAACCCGGGAGAAAGTCCGTTCACAGAAGGGGCCATGGCCCGTCCAGACCACACAGCTAATGGGGGCAGGGCTAAGGTTTACATGCCCCCCTCCCTCGGGTCTGGGCTTTTTTCATCAGAGTCTCGCAGCTGCTTGGGAGTTAGGCTGGAGTCAACTGGGGTTTGAGGGCAAGTCACTGAAACGTGTCCTGGGCGTCAGAGCAGGAGACAAGGAGGCTTTGTTTTCTAAGTGAATCTCCTAGGGCCATGAGCTCCAAGCAAACACATTCCTGAACGTTTGCCACCACGCTTAAGACCCGAGGAGAAAAGTTATAAATGAGCTTTTTCTCTTGGCAGATAAGAGAACCACGGGACGGGACGTCAGGTCTCCAAGACACAGGCTAGTGAGAGGCTTCCCTGCCCCGGACTTTCTACAGCCTAAGAATCTGCATTCTCTACCCGGGATCTTTGGAGCTCCGTAGGCAGGGAAGACGTGTGTATCTTCATAACTTCTTCAATAAGCATGGTATATATTTTTAAATGGATTTTCTATATTTCATCAGAGGAAAAAAAAACAGGCACGAAATGATTACATTAAATGTTTTGCAAAAGTCTAGCTTATCTTCACTCCTCAAGAATCCATTCTTCCGGGGCTCTTGGGTGGCTCAGTGGGTTAAGCATCCAACTTTTGGTTTCCACTCAGGTCATGACCCCAGAGTCATGAGGTCAAGCTCCAAGTCAGGCTCTGCACTGAGCATGGAGCCTACTTGTGATTCTCTCTCTCTCTCTCTCTCTCTCTCTCTCGCTCTCTCTCTCTTGCTCTCTGCCCCTCTACCCCACCCTCAGTTTGAAATGAAACGAAATAAAACTTGAAAGTCTGCCTGCGGCTATAACAATGATCCCAGCATGAAGAGGATATCCGATTTAGAGCTTGGGCCCAAGGCGAGTGTTCCGAGCAGGGGCAGCAAAGGGTTACCGGACCGACATTGGCCAAAAGTTCAAGATCTTCTAATAAAAGTCAGGGAGGGGACAGACTTCACAGGTGTTTAGTGCTTTCATAGGCCATGACTATAATTAATCGTCACGCCGACCCCGGGCAGTGAGTGTTTCGTGCCCAGGTCTACAGGAGGGAAGGAGGAAACGTTGACACGGACAGCTATGGCGGCTCACCCAAGTTCTCAGGGGCGGGAACTGGGGGGAGTTACTGGCATCTGGGGCAGGATGGATTTCTGGGCTCCCGGTACTCTCCTTTGTCTCTTTAAATAGAACCAAGTCCTGGAAGCAGCCCAGAACTTGCCCTCTTTGGGGCCTGGTCCCTGCACCTTTGTTTCACAGCAAACATGGCTGGCTCCATTCCAGGCTGGCTCCATTCCAGGCTGGCTCATTCAAGCTGACGAGGCCAGGGCGGTTGCTCAGCAGGTGCACGCCCCCGCCCCACCGCCCAAAAAACATGACCCTCTCTCTCCTCCAAGCCTGGAACCTTGCTCACTCTGGATTCACCTCGGAGTCCTTGACCCTTCGAGACCCCTCCTTCCCCTCAGTACATGGAATGAAGAACTCCAAGGGGCTCAGATGTTGTAGAGAGGGGCCTTGCCAAGAGGGACCCGGCAGCGAGAGAAAGGACACCCCCCGGGGGGACTTCCCAGCGGCCCATTCACTAGCGGTGCGATGCTGGGTCAAATGGCTTCACCCGCTGTGCCTCAGTTTCCTGCCAAAACGGGGATAACGGTGTCCACCTCAATTCTCCGTGGTTGCCGCGAGAGTCTGTGGGATGATGACGTGTCGAAAGTGCCTAGCCAACAGCAAGAGCTCCGCGAGTGGCAGCCCCCTCTTCTGTCCACCCAGAGCGAGGGCCTTTGCCATTTCTGGGCACCCCCGGGACCAGCCTCATACTCTTCTCTACCTTGATTCGCTTTTAAAACCCAAGCTCACACAAACAGAAAGCCGGCAACACGTGGAAAGTTTTTACTTCTTTGTTCGGTCAATATTTATTGAGTGTTCCCCATGTACCAGGCACCGTTGTGAGTGCCGGGTTTACAGCAGTTTAAACCAACAAGCCCTCGCCCTCACAGAGAACATTCCAGTGGGGGAGACAGACACTGAAGAAGAGATAGAAGGTGACATCATTGCACACCGTCAAGAAAAAGAAGCCAAGGCTTGGGGTAGGCTAGAGGCGCAGGGCGCTGGTGGCATTTAGCGGGGAGCAGTAGAAGGGGACTTACCCCCAAATTAATAAAACTTAAGCTTCCAGGCGTTCTGCGTGGCCAAGTCCCTTCTTGGTCCCATTTGAAACACTTTCCTATCAAATTTTGTCTCCACAGTCAGGGATTCTTTCTTCTAAAGAGCACTCTCGAAAATGAAATAAGCTCCAGGCCCCGCAAAATCTGGTTCTGGGCCCAGGTGACCAGGAAAGGCCTCTCCAAGAAGGTGATATTTGAGCACAGACCTGAAGAAATAGAGAGTAACCCTTAAAACGAGCAAAACAACATTCTTGGCCCTGCGGAAGCCCGGTCTCTCCGCCTTGCCGAGAAGGGCCCGGTCCCTCCGCCTTGCTGAGTTGCAAGGGCTGCATTTGAAATTCCATCTCCAGCCCGGTCTCCAAAACAGGTGGAGCCTGAGAGTTTCTGTCTCCCTGGACCCCCTTCCCCGCGGGCCGTTGGTTTAAGCCAGGCCTGAGTGTGGGTCAGAGACGGTGAGAGAGCCCCGGGGCGAATAGGAGGTCTGGTGGGCCTTGGGCCCCGGGGAGCAGCAGGGACTGGAGGCCAGTAGGAGGAAGGAACGCTGAGAGACAATATCGAGTGTGCATGAGAAGCAGCTGGAGCCGTCGTGCACTTCCGGTAGGAAGGCCTAGGGGTCCGGGCACTCCAGAGAGAGAAGCAGTTTCCTCCAAGGCTAAACACATACCTAACGCATGACTCAGCAGTCGCCCTCCCTGGTATGGACTCTAGAGAAACGAAACTCTGTGTTCCAACAAAAAACCCGTACACGGATGTTCGGAGGAACTTTATTCATAATAGCCAAGAACTGGCAACACGCCAACCACAGCCCCCATGGCCAACAGCAGGGGAACGGATGAAAACGTGTCGTCTGTCCCTGCGAGGGATTACGCTTTGGCATTACAAAGACACCAACGACGGATACACCCAAAGGCACGCATGACTCTCACAGACATTACGCTAACTTCTGGAAGAAACCAGACACAACGGAGTTCATCTGTGGGATTCCATTATATGACATTCTAGCTCTAGGAACGGAGGGCAGAGGACTGCGATGGGGCCCGAGAGAACGTTCTGGGGAGACTGACCTGAATCCTGATTGTGATGGATACATGGTCAACATTCATTTAATTGTATATGAATTGCTCATTAGAATGGGCACGTTTTATTATATACGTTTCAGCTTCATTAAGTTCCAGCCTAATAAAGTTGAAATGAAAGGTACATCACACCATGTTGTCCACGGGAAAGACCCTCCTTGAGCTCAGCCATCCCATCCCCCCACCCCTTCACTTTACACATCAGGACACTGAGGCCCAGAGAGAGGGGTGACTTTCCCAAGGTCACGCGGTGACTCCCGACTATTAACAATGAGCAATAGAAGGGCTACTTGAAGTTCACAGAGTGTCTTCCCGACCTGCTGTTACTTAGCGCTCAGTATTCTTTGTGAGGCTGCAGCCCTCTCCTCATGCCCAGTTTACAGATGAGCACACTGAGGTCCAGAGTGGTCGGAAGACTCGCCGGAGGTCACACAGCCAGCTTCATGATGACCTACCCCCACGAGGGAGTGGGAGTGCCAACGCAGGTGCTTTGCTCTCAAAACCCAATCCTTCTCTCCTCCCCACACACCCTGCTGGAGACCCTTCCGGAAACCACAGGGCGTGGAGCTGGAGGAAAGGACGGCATGGAGCTTCTGGGACATTTCATCATGGGGCTGCGGGCTGGGCACGGCCACTGGGAGGCGCTCTCCTCCCTGGCACGGCACACCCACTGGGGCGAGGTGGGGGGAGGGAGGGCAGGAGAAGAGACAGCCCTGGCTTCGCTCGGAAAGATCCGGTTTCCCCTGGATGCTTTTTCCAGCACGGCCTGCCAGGGGAGATTAAGATCGCAGAGAGCAACATGATGCTGCTGGAGAAGGAGATTAGTGGGTTCCAGGGTATTTGTCTCCCTGAGAAAGGCGGTTTGTTTGGGATCTGACTCCAAGCCACGATGAAGCCCTGCCAGGGCCTGCTGGAGCTGACGGGAGGAGAGAGACGGCCCCTCGGGCAGGGAGAGGGAGGGAGGCCAGACCTAACAAGACTGGGGTTTTTCAGAATCCCGGAAGGACCGTGGAGGCGAGGGGGGGGCCTCTGGGGTCCCACTTAATCCTCCATTTCAGCCGAGGCCGGTCCGCACTATAGACCGAGCCCTGGTTTGGCTGAGAACCAGCTGGGCCTCACCGGGCACAGCCGGCCCAGGATGGGAGGAACCTGGTGTGTTTGCTCCAGAGGGACCCAGAGAGTAGGGGGTGGGAGGGGCGTGGCCAATAGCATGCAAAGGGGGCGTGGCCAATAGCATGAAGGGAGGGGCGTGACCAATAGCATGAAGGGAAGGGCGTGGCCAATAACTTGAAGGGAAGGGCGTGGCCAATAGCATGCAAGGAGGGGCGCGGCCACTAGCATGAAGGGAGGGGCGTGGCCAATAGCATGAAGGCAGGCAGAAGTTACAACAAAGTAAAACGCAGGGGCGCATGGGTGGCTCAGTCGGTTAAGCATGGGACTCTTGATCTCGGCTCAGGTCATGATCTCATGGCTTGTGAGTTCAAGCCCCACGTTGCATTCTGCACTGACAGTGTGGAGCCTGCTTGGGATATTCTCTCTCTCTCTCTCTCTCTCTCTCTCTCTCTCCCTCAAAAATGTATAACATGAAACCTTACTGAGGTTCTCACCGTCTGGAGCTTTCAGTAAGGTTCCTGCTGCCTGACCCACTACGTCATGGAAGACCAAAGGGAAAGACCTAGCCCGAGGTTTGGGTGGGCTCCAGGGAAGAGATAAGGGAAACAGCTTACAGGGAAAGTAGATTCACAGAGGCCCGAGTCCGGGGCCCAGCCGGGTGGTGATGGTTTGCAGGAATTTGCATCTTAGGGGTTCTGGGTTCCCTGGAAACTGAAATTAGTATTTGCGTGGGTGTCATTCAGGTTCTCAGGGGCTGGGGACTCTGGCTGCCATCTGAGTTACATATGTTCGTGCCAGATACAGTAGCGGGGGTGGGAGAGGACACAAACTGGATGTGACGTGTCTCCTGCCCTCAAAGAGCTGGTGTCATTCAACAGGTAAGACCAGCTTCCGGCAAGCGCTGGGGGGTGTGGACAGAGAGAGCACGATGGGGGCCGGGCAGGCATAGAGCAAGAGCAAGGAAAAGGGAGGGACAGAGAGAGGTGGATTTTTTATTCCCCAACCTGGAGACCTTAACATTAGGAAGCCCTCTGAAGGAGACGACATTTAGGCCCAACGTTGCCGAGAATTAATAGGATGAGGCCCAGCAGGCAAACTGGCCTGAGCACAGAGGGGCGGAGGCATGGTGTGCCAGGAGGCTGGGTCTTTGAAGCATGAAGGGGGAGCCCTGGGGGAGCAGGTTGGCCAAAGTGTCAGCCCTCACCCTGCTGGCCATGCCAGGACCTTGCTTGGGGCTTGCAGTCCAGGAAAGGAAACACCTATTAAACAGTCGCGCAAGTAACTACCGCATTTTAAATAATGATAGGGTTACAAAGATACCATTTAAGTAACGCTTTTTCCAAGCCATTGACAATCTTTCCAGGCTAGCTTGGGCAGGGCAGGGATGTCTGGGATCAGAGCAGAAGCTGAGCCGAAGAAAGCGGAGGAGGGAGGTGAGGCGGAGAGGCGAGGAGGCGCTGGGCAGAAGGAACAGCCTGTGCGCACACCTCCAGGCAGGACAGAGCGCGGCTCCTCTCGGGGGAATTGAACCCAGTTCCTCCCTGCACCTCTCCCACTGCCCTGCGCGCCAGCAGGGGGCAGGCTGTGTGTGTTCCGGAAGTCACAGACTCCCCCGATGGCTAATTTGCTCCCCAGCTCATCCTCTCGGCAACTTCTACTGATAACCTTGGACACCACTTCAGATTTGCATTTGATAGTCCAGCTGCCCGCCCTCCTCCCGCCCCACACCGGCTCGGCTCAGTTTTGTGAAGGTGCACCTGCCTGAGTCCTCCTCCCTTTCCCGCCTCGCTCCCCCTCCGTCTTGTTCCAGCCCATCCTGCCTGGGAGGCGAGATGCCCCCAGGAACCCCCTTGGTGCAACACAAATGCAGCATGAGGTTGAACACCAGGGGGCATCCCTGGGCCGAAGGGGGGGAACTCCGTGGTTCCCCTTTCTACGCCAGCAGGCTGTTCCGAGACTCGGTTCATGGGACACAACAGAGGCGACTCTGTCTTGCGTCTATCAACACGTGCACACAAATGGGCTTTGCAGACGGCTGGGTCTCAGACCGTCCCCCGGCTCTCGGCTCAGCCGCCACATCCCTGACTTGACCCCATTTGAACACACAGTCTGGTCCCCATGCTGAGTTCTAGAAACAGCCAGCCGACATGTTTACAGAGAATGTGTAACCCTGTACTTTCCAATGGCAGGGACAATGTGATACGTTACTTACTGATTTGGACGTTGCTTGCTCAAAGGCTAAGTGAGCCATCCACCAACCCTATCTATCCGGTGGCATGTATTTTCACGGGCCACTCCAACGCAGCTCAAGGTCCTGGTGGAGAGCCCAGAACGTCGCCGCTTAGATGCTAGGAGCCTGGGCTCCCAACCAAATTCTGCCCTAGGGTAGCACCTGACCCGACCCAAGTCCCCGCCTTCTTGGTCTCTTCCCTGTGAACTAAGGAAGGATGGACGTTCTCCAAGGTCCTTCAGGCTCCAGTCAGAGGATCACGCTCCTTCCAGCGCCCAGAGAAAATCGAGTTCAAGTTCTACATGACAGACCACACCCCCCCAACTCCCACTTAACATTCTCCCTGCGATCCCTTTTTATAGAACACGCGTATCTTTCATCTCATACTTTTTGACTGGGATTTATGGAGGCGTGGGGGTAGAGGTATAGGTGGGTCTCCAGAATTCAATACAACATTTTTTTTTTAACGAAACAGACTCTGGGAAAAGAATCAAGACACGTTCCAAATACAATTAGTAGAAGGTCCAAATCACAGTTGCGTTTTGAAAAACATGGAAGCAGCAATGAAGTAGACGGTGCGTCTTGTCTGTCACCGGCACTGAGAGAGACCAGCTTCCTGTGATGGAGCAGCTGCATGTTACTGTCCATCTCAATGATGGGGAGACCAGGAAACAGAGACGGAGCGTCTTACCCCTACCGTGATTGTTTCCGACCTATAGAAGCATTTTGCTGTATTTTATAGTTACATCTAAGAAATTGGTGGGGATTGGGGATGACAGGTAAAAATAAAAATCCCCCCTCCCTTGAGAAGTAATGGAAAGAACAGAAACGAAATGAAAGGAAAGATGTTTCCAGAAGCATTTGCACAGAGCAGCTCATTTCGAGAGATGAATTACAGACGTTAAGCAGGAAATATTGTGAGCTCTTCTCAATTTGCATGGTAGTAGTCTTCCCGGGAAATGCAGGGTATATTAAAGCCTTGCAAATATATTTGGTGTTTATTATGGAAATCGGAGCATAGTTTTTAGCTCACATAATCACCTACATCAGTGTCTTGAGAGACATTCTTTTTTTTTTTTTTTTGTCTTGAGAGACCTTTGCGCCTCAGGTGGATTGCAGGACAATTCTTCATTGCGAGACGGCCCCAGGCGCTGCAAATGTCTATTATCTTGGCTCCTCGCAGGCTCCCCGATGCCGGCAGCACCCCTGTCAACTGTGACCACCAGAAATACCACCCCCACCCCAACATTTTCAGCATCCCCTGGGGCTCTCCTACCTTGACGGCGAAATTATCTGAAAGAGCACAGTCACCACACGCACTCGGGTGGGTGACGACAGGGCACGGGGATGGGCATCTGTTATTCGTCAAAGGTTTAAGGACCCCAGACCATCACCCATACCATAACATTCACCCTGGTAAAGCGTAGGATTCCGCGGGTTTTAGTGTATTCACAAAGTTGCGCCAACATCACCACTATTTCCAGAACGTCTTTGTCACTCCAAAAAGAAGCCTCGTACCCGTTAACGGTCACTCGCTCCCATTCGCCCCTCCCCCAAGCCCTGGCAAGCACTAGTCCACTCTTCCCCCCTCTATTCTGGACATTTCCATTTAAATGACATCACCTACCTTGTGGCCTTTTGTGTCTGGCTTTTTCACTTAAAATAATGTTTTCCAGGTTCACCTATATGGTAGCCTGTATTAGTACCTCATTCCGTTGGATGGCTGAATAATATCTCATTTTATGGATATACCACAATTTATCGGTTGATTCAACCGTTGACGGGACAGTGGAATTGTGGCTATTTGTGACGATTATGAATAGCGCTGCTATGAATATTCGTGTATAATTTTTTGTGGGGACATGTTTTCAATTCTCTTGGGTAGATACCAAGTTGTTGCTGGGTCACATGGTCACTCTACACTTAAATTTTTGAGGAACTGTCTCGGTTTTTTTTTTTTTGGTAAGTGATTATACTTTTTTTTTAGCGTTTATTTATTTTTAACAGACAGAGAGACAGCACGTGAATAGGGGAAGGGCAGAGAGAGAGGGAGACACTGAATCTGAAGCAAGCTCCAGGCTCTGAGCTCTCAGCACAGAGCGCAACGCGGGGCTCGAACCCACAGACCGTGAGATCATGACCTGAGCCAAAGTCGGCCGCTCAACCGACTGAGCCGCCCAGGTGCTCCTATTACACTCTTTTAAAATCGCACCAGCAATGTAGGAGGGTTCCAGTTTCCCCACATCCTTCCCAACACTTATCATCAGTCTTTTTGATAACAGCCACCCTGGTAAGTGTGAGGTTGTATCTCCTTGGGGTTTTGGTTTACATTTCCCCAGCGACACATGATGTAAGGCATCTTCCCACGTGCTTATTGGCGACTTGTATAAGTTATTTGAGAAACATCTATTCAAGACTTTAGCTCATTTTTAATTGGGTCACTTGTCTTTTTCCTGTTGCATTGTAAGAGTTCTTTATATATTCCAGATACAAGTCCCTTCTCAGAAGTACGATTTGTGGATTTCTTTCCCATCTTGTGGGTTGCCTTTGAGTTTGTTGATAATGCCTTTTGAAGCACCAATGTTTTTAATTTTGATGAAATCCAATGTATCAGTTTGTCTTCAGTCGCCGTATGCCATGGGCCTTTGAATCAGCTGTTCCAGAAACCCCACCTCACAGAGCAAGGTCCTGGAACGGAGGCTGCTATGATCTGAATGGGGGCAACACCATTCCCGCTTCAAAGTCTCTTCCCGAGATTCCATAAACAGGGTTTAATTTCTCTAGATAAACTCTGTCCCTGCCCAAGTAAAATGTCCTCAGAATGGGCAGCACCAACCCTAGCAGTCATTCACACCTTAGAGGAAACTACCCTACTGGCCCTTTGTCTAAGAGCAAACCCAGCTGGGGGTGTGGGGTGTGGGGACCTTGAACCCTGGGTGGGGGCCACGTGGGTAAAGGGACACCAGGGGCCGAGCTGGACGGCGAGGAAGGCCAAGGTCACCTCTTTGCAGAGGGAAGTCACCACAAGCTGTGTCCTCATGGGCTTTAGTTGGGAGCCTACCCATTCCCTGCCTCAGGCCGCCCTTGGGTTTCACACCAAAGGCCGCTGCTAAAACGGAAATTTGTCTGCAGGAGGGGGACACCATTCCTGGATGGCTGCCGCCAGACTGAGAACAACCTCGCGCCTCTCTCCTCCAGCCCCTCCCGCTGGAGAAATCGAGGCCGGGTGAGGGCAAGGCACTTACCGGGAGTCTAGAGCAGGGCCGGGACCACACCAGCCCCCTGCTCCCCGCTGACCAACAGCGAGCACGTTGGCCTGAATGCGATCACAGGCCTCCGGCAACAAGCAGGGCCCGGGGGACGCAAGCGGTTTGCTCTGGCGGAAGAGGCACAGATCGGTCCACCTCCCAGGAGTTGAGCCCTTTGGCGGAGGGGAGCCAGAGCAGCACAGAGATTCCACACCTTGGAGGGGCAAGGCCTCACCTCTGCAACTACCCCACAAATCAATAGGTCTTTTTATATATATATATATAAAGTTTTTTTTTAAGTTTATTTATTTTGAGAGAGAGAGAGCACATGCAGGGAAAGGGCAGAGAGAGAGGAAGAGAGAGGACCCTAAGCAGGCTCCACGCTGTCAGCACCGAGCCCAGGGCAGGGCTCGATCGCACAAACCGTGAGACCGTGACCTGAGCCGAGATCAAGAGTCGGATGCCTCACTGTCTGAGCCCCCCAGGCGCCCTACGTGTACATTTTTTAGCATGGTACCTGGTACTCAAGGAACGCCGGCAGCTACTATTATTAAGACCTGTCGATTTGGGGTGCCTGGGGGCTCAGTCAGTTAAGCGACCGCCTCTCGATTTCAGCCCAGGTCAGGATCTCCTGGTTCATGGGACGGGGCCCCGCCTCAGGCTCCACACTGACAGCAAGGAGCCTGCTTGGGATTCTCTCTCCCTCCCTCTCTCTCTCTGCCCCTCCCCCACGTGCATGCACACCTGTGCGTGCACTCTCCCTCTCTCTCTCTCAAAATAAATTAAAAAAAAAAAAAAAAAAAGAAGTGTACGTGCCCCGTGGCACCGGTCCTCCCAACGGCCCCATGAAACAGATATGAAATTTTTTTTCCAGGAGGACACGGAGCTTGCACGAGGGTAAGTGACTTGCCCGTGATCACGGGCTGAGCTGAGCGGGCTTTCAAATCCAAGTGCACCAACTCCCAAGTCAGGGCTCATAATGGCCGTACTTCCTGGTTTCCGGAGACCGCTGTGGTTCTCAGCTCTCTGGTCGATCCCAGCCTGAGGGGACGGCGGCGGACTCCTGTCCTCAGCCGGCCTCATCAGGCTTGGCTTCTCTGTGGAGCTGTCAGAACCTGGGTCTGTCCCCTAAGGGGAGCCGGAGCTCGCCTCCGGTGTCAGAGCGCCCCCTGCTGCTCACTCCGACGCGCTTCGCCAAGATCATTTATTGCCAAAGGGCTGCCTGTTACCAGAGCCTCTGCGGGGGTGGGGGTGGGGGGGGGTTTCTCCAAATGGGAGCCCCACTCTCTCACTGATACCCTATCTTCTTAAAGGTCCTCCTGGGGTCCGGAGCAAAGCAGAGAGAAAAAAGGAAGCATGTTTATTTCTGGGCGCTGAGGTCAGCCCAGGGGCCCCCAAAACCCTATATCTTGCCACTCTCTTGCTTGGCACAAAGCAGGCAGGAGGAACTCTGGGACTTTGTATCACACACTGGAGGTCAACGGCCCCACTCCAGCTCTTCACAGTCCTGCAGACGTGGGTAAACTGAGTCTCGGTTCCCTTGTCTGCCAACAGGAGACAAAAGTACCTACCTCCCTGCTGGGGTACGCCTAGGGCCCGACATGTGGCCGGTGCCCATATACCACTTCCCTTCCTGGGCCTCTGTTTCCTCATCTGCTGATGTCTCTCGGGCACCCGGCCTTCCCCTGCACTACCTCACTCACTCATCACAGTAACACATGAGGTGGAATAAGGAAATTGAGGCTCAGAGGAGTCAAGCAAGTTGCCCAAAGTCACACAGCTGGCAATATATGGAGCCACAATTCCAACCCAAGCAGCCTGGCTCCTGAGGCCAGACTCCATAACCACCACGTTGCAATGCCTTCCAGGGGCAAGATGCCTCATATACTATGAAATGAGCAGAGTTCGCACAGGGCTGGGGAGACGTGGTAGAGGGAGGCATTAGAAAAATCAGGAATTAGAAGAATAATGCCCCAGCTGGAAGACTTCTGGGCTTGCATCCGTCTTGGCAGGCTTCCTGGAGGAGGCGGGGGCTGAGCCAAATCTCACGGGGTTACAGTCCAGCGGTCGGAATGACCGGTGGAAGAGGACCTGGCTGCCCTCCACTTGCCCATCTGATAGGCAGATTTCCCAACTTCACGGGGACTTCAAGACAACAGGCATGAAGGGACTGTCACATTAATGACCACATTTACTGGAGGCCTATACAGGTGTCTGTATGGACCAGGCATAGTACTAAGTGCTTTCTGTTTTTTAATCCCCCAAGAGCCCTGTGGGGTAGGAACCATTAATATGACTCCTTTCCGCTTAAAGAAATCGGACTTTCAGAGAGACTGAGTGGCTTTCCCAAGGCCTCCCGAAACAGCTTAGAGGAGAAGGCAGGATTCAAACCCAGGTAGCCTGACTCAGAGCCCTGTCACAGAGCTACACATCCCCAGGAAGAAAGCCCCTAGCAACAATCCTCACTTTCCTGCCGTCCCCACACGGGCAGCCTTCCTGGATATTCCTCCTGGTGACTTTGCTCTCTGCTGAAGCTAAACAAGAAGAAAAAAGCCTTCCTTTCTCCCCATGTCCCAGCATCCAGAAGGTGTCAAGCGGAAGATGCTTTCAGAATAAATTGTTCTTGCTGGGGAAGGACAGATTATTATGTCTCTGGCGCCCCCTACCGCCCTAAAGGAGAACGTCAGGGACTTCAGCCTTTGGGGACCACCCCAGGGCAGGCTGGAAAAAGGTGTCAGGAGCAGTGCCTCCCAAGCCATCTGTGACAAGGAGCGTTGTCTTTTTTTTTTTTTTTTAACCTTCCAATCTGTCGCGAACCGATACTTTTTGTAAAATGCAATAAAAACGAATCGGGGGGGTGGGGATGAAATACCGCTTAAACAACGCAGCCGTTGCTCTCAAATTCTCAGCAAGAATTTCCTGTGCCTGTCTTCAGGTAACAACAGGCTGTGAGCTGGCATGGGTCCAAGGCTATGGTTCAAGTACCACTGGTCCAAAGGGCCACTGACCAAAAAAAACGCTGGTCCAAGACCAAAGGCAAGAGGAGAGGAATCCGACCCCCGAGGCACTGCCTCGGCAGACAGCGAGGGTTCCTGCTCCATTCTGAGACTCGGGGCGGGTGGCTGACTCGGGGGCCGGCTCTGCACCCGCAGTTGGGAAAGAAGAATAACTTAGGCCTTTGGGACGATGTCCCAAAGACGGGGTCCGGAAGCCAGACCCTGGGCTCTTGCCCTCCCCATCGGTGAGACAGACGAGCAGGGAGGCGAGGAGGGTGCCAAGGAGGCCTCTGGAAACAACTCTATCTCTAACAAGCTGGGAGCTCGTGGCGGGGGACGTCGGAACCTGACGCGAGACCGGGTGGCAGAGGCCCTGGTTTCTAGTCCAGAGTGGATGGCCATATAACCTCACCACCCTGAGCTTCCTCTTCCACAAATATTAAAAACGAGGGGATCAGAGGGTGTCTGAGGTCCCTTCTAAATCTCACATGTCGCGTGTGTCTGGGAAGATCTAATTGCCGGCATTGGGGAGGGGGGCAGAGCTCATGCACCGGCAGGGGGAGACACCAGTCCCAGGGGAATGGAAACATTAGTTTTGCTCAGCAGGCTGCTGCCCCACCCCCACTCCCGGGTGGGGGAGGATTCTTGACGACAAGAAGGACCCAGGGCTGGGGACACCAGACAAGGCTGCTGGGCCGGGGTGGCGTGCACAGGGGCAGCTCAGAGGGCAGAGGTGTGACAGATCCGCCGAGCAGAGGCATTTGCTGGAACCACTCGCTGGAAGTGTAAATGGCTCTTCCCCCATCAGCGGCCACCCTCGGCCCCTGGTCCCACCATCTCGGCCCCCCCCCCCCCCCCCCCCGCTTCTAAGTAAAGCAACCCCGGGCCCTTGAAAGAAAGCAAACAGCTGCAGAGCCAGGAGGGAGCTGCCCACTCCTTCCCGGCCAAGGTGAACAGGCTGCGAGTTTGTTGACAGAGAAAAAAGTCATCAATTTTTCATGACCCAGCGAAGGCCACAGAATGTCTCAGGATGCCAACAGTTTCCAGGCAACAAAGACAAACCAAATACACAGCTCCCCTCGTCTAAGAAGATGTTTCCTTCACACGCGTCGCTCGGATGGGAAGCGGGACGAGACAAGGGGCGGAGGCAGGTGAGATCACTCGGCAGGCACAAGGACCCACCCAGACGTGGGGGGCGCGCGGCTGTCTACCGTGACCCGATTAGCAGATCTTGTCAGACCACGAGTCAAGACCGAGCCCGCCTTGTTGGAAGGATTCAGGCACGAGGTGTCAGAGCAAGACCCAAGAGATTGGCTGGTGTAGCTTTTTCACCCCTTGATTCAAAAGAAATATTTTTTGAGGGGCGCCTGGGCGGCTCAGCCGCTTAAGCGTCTGGCTTCGGCTCAGGTCATGATCTCGCGGTTCGTGAGTTCGAGCCCCGCCTCGGGCTCTGTGCTGACAGCTCGGAGCCTGGAGCCTGCTTCAGGTTCTTGTGTCTCCCTCTCTCTCGCTCTGCCCCTCCCCTGCTTGTGCTCTCTCTCTCTCAAAAAATAAAATTTTTTAAAAAAATTAAAAAAGAAGCATTTTTAGCGCTCTTAGGGGCCCGGGGGCACTGCCGAGATATGTGTTTAGACCGCTCGTCCTCACCTCACAGAGGAGAACACTGACAGCCTGAGAGAGGAAATGACTGTGCCAAGATCACACAAGCACCTAGAGGCCACGCTGTACTTGAACCCACAGCCGAAGGTCTCTGCAGCCGTGCCATGGTCCCCAGCCTGCTCAGGGCTGTGCCCTCAGAAGGAGGCCTGGGTGGCTGGCACAGACAGAACCTTGTCCCGAATCAACGCAGGAAGCTTTCTGGAGGCCTTCGGCAAACGCCTTTGGGTATCGAACCCCAAAATGAAAAGGAGACCAGCAGAAGCTCTGACGGTGCCTGTATTCTTGTTATTTTTAACTCTCCAGGTGGTTGTAACCGAAACAGGAAGGACGGCCCTTTCTGGAGCCCTCGGTCAGGCCCGCAGCTCCCAGGATGTCTCCCCGTGTTTGCGTTGACATTTCCCAGTGAATGTCAATGAAGACTCAAGAATAAGTCAACACGGGCCCTCACAATAAATGCCAAAGCCTGTTAGCAGAGTAAACCGTGTGCTTAGCCTGTCTTAAAAGAATCTTTGCTGAGTAAACAGAAGGAAGGCTTTACTTGAGAGTAAACAGAGCCCGGAGGGCGGGTAGGTGGCTCCGCTGGCCCAGGCCGCAGACGCTTCTTCTCGGGGCCGGAGGTCACAGGGCTTATCTGTCGTCACACAGCCCGTTCAAGCTGAACAGGACTCTCTACCCAACAAGCCTCCGATCTCGCAAGGAACCACGCCTCCTGGGAAGGAGGCGGAAACCAAACCTCTGAAAGAAGAACCCAGTTTGGATCTCCTCTCCTCTGAGGTGTCCAAGGACTAATGTCTTAACTCTTCCCAGGACCATTTCTATATTTAAACATGACTGCAAGGAAAACGGAGCTCCAGCGGTGGGGACGGCAGACGGCGGGGGGAGGGGGGGAACGTCCGGGGTCCCCACGTTCCGTCTCTAATTGAGTCGACACCGGTTCAATATCCTTGGCGGCAGTGGATGAGGAAATGAACCCTCGGAGTTTCTGATCTTCTGCCCGCAACTGACCACTTCCTTGGTGGCCTGATTTGCACGAGCTTCTCATTTCCCCCAAGTAAAGGCTCATTACGGTCTCAAGTCTCTGACCCAGAAACCCGTTAGTCTCAAAAACGCAAGTGCAGCCACTGCCTTCAAATCGTCTCGGAGCTCTTTTCGCCATAAAAACAGAAACCCTCGAATTTTCCACTTTTCGTTTCCTTTGTGGATTCTTCGCCTCTTTCTCGAAAGAATACGAGAGCACAGATCAAAGTACAAATGTGCAGTGAATCATTAAAGGAGCCAGGAAAAAAAATTTTTTTATCAGTACCAAGAAAACAGGGAGAAAACATTACCCATTTTAGGGCAGAGGTTAGACCCCCAGCCTGGCACGGTTTCTCAGGAGGTGAGGCCGAGAAGCAAGTGTAGTTACGTCACAGAGGTCTCGTTGTTGCAGAAGAGGCAGGGCGACGGATTCCTCAGAGGATACAAACTTTCTCTTGGCCCTAGATTCTAGAAGAATTTTCACATGAGACCTTATAACAACAAAACAGCCGCCACAAGCTTTATGGCAAAAGCAGAAGTGGTTTTCCTGTGGCTGTCTCTTCCAACGACCTTGGTGGAAAGCCAAGGGCACACCAGATAGCCCGGCAGCCGAGTAATGAGCTGCTTTGTTTTTAGACAAGAAATTAACTCGAGCATGTTAAGAGGAAAAGTCAAATGTGCTAAGTAAATGACACAGGAGGCACCACCGTATTAACTAAAGCGCACTTGGTTTCCTCTTGGCTGAGTCACTGGTGGGCACACGAACGTGCCTTTCCTTCCCAAGGTGTGGACTAACTCGCTCATCCCTGGGCCAACAGCTGGCCACCCCAGCCTGCCCGATTCACACCCCACCCCAGCCCAGGTGAGCTCTGGCAAGCGAAGGCCAACTTATCTAAGTAGCCAATCCTACGAGTGGCCACAGGGGGGACAGCACCGAGCCCAGTCTCCGAAAACAAGCTCCCAAAACTTCCCTTTGTAAGCGAAGCCATTCAACGTATGTGCAATAATTCTACCAATCTACTAAATCCGTTAATCCTGAAAATTCCACATGGGCTGTTTCCATAAATATTTAAGGGTCTAAAAATAAAACAGCCCCTCCGATAGCAGAAATGTTTTCTGTGATTCTCTTTTTAACGTTTTGAGTGTCCATCCATCGCGGGAAACAGCAAAGAAATGCTAGCGTTTTTTGAACAGGAACTGTGCTGAGTGTTTTACTTGTACCATATCATGTAACGCTACAAGAACTCATCATTTTCCCTATCATGTACATGAAGAAACTGACGCAAACAGAGTTTATTTAGACAATTAGCCTAATGCCACACAGCCCTATTCAGTGGCAGAGTGGGACTTTAGTTAACTCAAGTAGTGTGACATAGAGCATTTAGCCCTATCTCCTTAAAGTTTATTTATTTATTTATTTATTTATTGAGAGAGAGAGAGAGAGAGAGAGAAAATGAGCAGGGGAGGGACAGAGAGAAAGAGCATCCCAAGCGGGGCTCAACCCAATGAAGGTGAGATCATGACCTGAGCAGAAATCAAGAATTTGACACTTGACCTACTGAGCCACCCAGGCACCCCTTGCTTTTTTCACTTAACAAGCTATTTTGGATATCTTTCAATAACAGCATTCCTGTTAATCGCTTCTACAAGTGATTTCTACAAGTGATACTCCTAGATTAAAGGTAAGAGCACTTTTAATTCTGGAGCCATAGAACCCAACCGCACTCCCTAAAAAGTCGTAGTAATTTACATTCCAACCAACAACAGTTCATTTTCCACGTGTCGCCAGTGTGGTTTATTATCCAACTGTTAAACCTTCCTTCAATATTTGGAGACAGTTATTAATTCAGTCATTCTTTCAGACAATGTTTATTTATTGTGCACCTTGTACTTGTCAGGCGCCTCGGGAGGAGCTGTGTTTGCCCTAAACCAGGCGTTCCCAACACTAATCAGACTCCAGGAGAGCTTGTGAAAAATGCAGATTCCACCCCCACCCCCCCAACCCCCGAAGGTCTCGGTTCCTCGGCCCGCGGAAGGGCGCAGAACGCTGGGTAAGTTGTTGCCGTTTATTTTATTCGCGTGTCGTGTTTTGTTCTGTTTTGTTTAACAGCTTCCCAGGTGACTCAGCGGGATGATAAGCCGCAAAGCTTCTCCCTTCTTTCTCCTGGCGAAAACGCTTTCTGGAAAAGAAGGTGCCGGGAACAGTGAGCACTCACTTCCCTAAAGTAGAACAGGGAAATAACCGAGGTGATATTAACTAGGGATGTGCAAACGCAGACACCTGTTGTCGCGCCCCACCCCCCAAAAACCAGCCCTGGGGCAGGAATGGGTCATTTCTCCCAGTTTACAAATATGCTTCATCCCCTTCCTGCTGGTTAACGAAAGTGCTGCAATCTCCCGACAGAGAGGTTTCACAACAGACTCCTAGTTTTACTTCACTAACGAGCGCCCCAGACAGCGATATCGCGACGAAACCAAGCTTAAAACCTAGGGCCAGCGGGACTAATGCTAATAGGCATGCGCAAAAGGCTCCGAGGATCCGCGCGTGCCCCCTGGCGGTCAATAGTCCTCAGTGCAATTGAAAAGTTCGGCTTCCCTCGGCCACACTCGGCTTTTAGCCCCGCCTCTCACCCCGCCCTTGCCCCCGGCACGGACGTTGATTGGCGAGCGGCGGGGTATAAAAGCTTGAAGGGCGGGCGCGCAGGACCTTCAGGCAACTGCGCGCGTTGAGGATGTCGCTGGTCTGGTAAGTAAAGCAGAGGCGAGCAGAGGCGCCTTCATCCAGCCGCCTGCCCTCCTTCCCCAAGCTCCTGCATCGTCTCCATCATCCTAGGCGACGTGGACGTGACAGGGAAGGTGACAGGTCACTGTGTCCAGAAGGCAGTTTGCGGGGCCCGGGGCGCCACACCTTTGCGTTTCCGGCCCCACCGGCTGAGAATTCTCCGTACAGCACTAAAGTCTGGCTGGGGCCTCAGCTGGGGGAACCTCCGGACGGCCCTGCCTTCTGTTAGCAGAGCCGGTCCCGTGGGTTTAGGGTTAAGGAATGCGCGGGGCCAGACCTAGTTGAGCGTCTTGGCCTTCAATGAGGTGAGAACCCGGAAGGTTCTGACCACCCACACCTGTACCTGGTAACCTGGAAGGTGCGCCCTAAGTGGGAATTGAATGAATGAATGAATGAAGCTTGCGATGGGGGCAGGCTTGGTTTGGGGCCCTTGCACGGCCTGCTACAATGGAAAGAGGATTTGCTGGCCCAGAGCCTTGGCTTCCGGTTCTGGCCGTCCCATTCTCTGCTGCTGAGCAAGTTCCTCCTCCCCTCTGGGCCCGGATTTCCTCGCGTGTGAAAGGAAAGGGCCGGACAATGTGATGAATGCATACTGAACACCAGCAATGAGCCAGACGTTGTGATTTGTATTGGGGATACAGGTGAGCCACACAGCCCTGCTCCGCAGGCTTACTCTATGGAGGAGGAGGATTTGAACACACGCTCATAAACGCATGATTAACACACATACTTTTAAGAAGCGGTAGGACCGGGAACTTTCAGAAGAGGATTTAATACCGCCTGGGTGGGCTTCCTAAGGCTTGAGGGAACAGAACTAACTGGGGTAGGTAGTCCCTGGCCTGGCTAGAGCAGGGAAGAGCAACTGCAAATATATGGAAGGTGAAACACACACTTTTTTCTTTTTCATTTTAATTGGATGTGGTAATCACCGTCAGAGTATGCAAGCCAAAGGAGTGGAAGCTTTGGTGAGTTACATTGAGTAGAAGTTGGAGAGCTCTTTGGAAGCCCATATAACTATTTGAGCAGTCCTGTGAAAATATGGGCTGGCCCCTGTCCCCGTGTCCTGAGGGGAGTGTTCCGGAAGGTTGTTGCAGCAGACCTGAACAGTCCAGGCTCCATGATGCTGTGCAGTATCTGTGGTTTGACTTCGAGGGACATCCGGCTGCTTCAGAAGCATGAAAAAAACCCCAATGCTCTCTTGAAAGTGGTCCATGCCTATCTCAAGTTGAATGATGCAGGCTCGTTTGCAAAGATAAGAAGATGAAGGAGAAGTGGCTTGTACAGTGACAGAAAAAAAATCAAGGGCTTGTCACTGTACCTTATAAAGCACATGTGTGGAGGGGACACTGTGTCATAGAAGAAATGCTGGAGACCACTGAGGTGACATGCCCGGCGTTGCCTTACATTAACTGCAAACTGGCCGGCGCTCAGACTCTCTGAGCAATGGTCTGGTAGAGGAACAGGGCGAATGAAGTCTTCTGACAAGGTCAAGTTCAGGATGGGAAAACAGGTGAAAGGTATTTCTGAGCTATAAAGCGCTACTCAACCAAACCGGTAACACCTGGCTCACGTTGTTCTCCCGGAATTTTACCGTAGATGCTCCTTCAAATTATGGGGAGGAAGGATTTGACATCTTTTATTTGAATTTGTAGCGATATACCAAGTTGTTTTGTTGCATAAATATTTTGAATTCTTTCATTTTAATTAGAGTGTTTCTCTTTTCCAAAAGGTGGTTTTAGAATTTCATGTGTGGTTCTCTCATCTTTTTTAGAAGGAAGAAACAAGAAAAAAAAAAAAAAACAGGGTAAAACAGTTGACAGGAGTTTTGGATTTTTTTTTATCCCATTGTGCAACACATTCGGTGACAATATGTATTTTTTAAAAACCGCGGTTCTTAGATGGTTTGTCAGGAAGCAAGTCTGTTCCTAAAATCCTCTCTTGCACCTAAGCCTGGCCCCTGGCTAATGCAAGATTATAAAAGGGTTGCGTGAGCCAGCCACGGACCTGCGTGTGCTTTCAGTGGCCGGGGGAGAGATGTGAACAGAATCTTAGAAACAATGGAACTTTTTAAACCAAGTAGAGAGTACGCTTGGTGAGCAATCGGAAGTGGGAAACCAGTTATGAGAAACCAAAGCGGCTGCCTGGTTGCAAAGGACTGGCAGGAGGGGGTTGGAGGAGCCCAAGGCTCGGGCTTGCTGGACCTGGGGGTTCCGAGAACCAGGGAGGCCGGCTGTGTCCTTTGCACCTTCTGCAGAAGGGAACTTGCATCTGCGTACCAGGGGCATACACGGGCATGTTCCCGGACTCTGTTCATTCCCCCGTAGAAACTAGATACTAGTCCCATTTTGCAAGAAGAACTTACGGGTCAGGAGAACTAAAAGGGGAGTGGAACTGGGCAGATTTTTAAATTAGCAATTGAATAAAAAGTTAGCATTTCCACGTCTGTATGTGAGTCTCCTAGTTTACTGTTAGATCATCTTCGGGAAAGGTTTTTAGCTCTGTTTATTATTTTTTTTACTTTTATTTTTTTAAAGATCTAACGTTTATTTTATTTTGAGAGACATAGAGACAGAGCATGAACAGGGGAAGGGCAGAGAGAGAGGGAGACACAGAATCGGAAGCAGGCTCCAGCTCTGATGAGTCATCAGCACAGAGCCAGACGTGGGGCTCGAACTCACAGACGTGAAATCGTGACCTGAGCTGAAGTCGGCCGCTTAACCGACTGAGCCACCCAGGTGCCCCTTAGCTCTGTTTAGATTTTTACTACATTAAAAGATTTCTTTTCAAAAGCTGGGCCCACCCACGAGGCCATGTTAACACTGGAGTCTCGGGGTGCCCGGGGGGCTCAGTTGGTTAGGCGTCCGGCTGTTGATTTCGGATCAGGTCGTGGAACTGAGCCCCGAGTCGGGCTCTGTGCTGAGCCTGGGGCCTGCTTGGGACTCTCTCTCAAATAAACGTTTAAAAAAACGCAAACCCTTGCGTCCAGCTATAGTGAACATTTGTGACTGTACCGTTTGGTTTGGGTAACTGAACCCGGTATTTAGAATATCCCGATCTCCCACTTTTCGGCAGTTCTAGATGCTGTCTTCCTTGATCTTCTTTAGTGTTCTCTTCGATCCATTGAAAATATTTCCTTGGCTACGTGAAGTGTCAGTATTCCTTCCTGACACTTGAGTGCTCACCGAAGGCAAGGAATTCCTGTTCTCTCGGAACTCTCCAGAACCCAGTGAAGTAGACACTGTTGTTACAGATGAGGAAACTGATGCGGGGGGTGGGGGAGGAGCGACAGCACGGGGAGAGAGGCTAGGAGTAGCTTTGCAGTCAGGGCCTGGTCTGAATCCTTCCACTAGGTTTACTCGTCTTGACCTCATTAACCTCTTAACTTCCACTTAGCCATCCACGACACGGGGTCTTCCCTTGTGCACAATGACATGACCGTGCCTGAGGTCGGCGCGGCGTTGGCTGTTAGCCGACAGATGAGGCTAAGGAGGAAAAGTAGGCACCTAGCGTGGGGGTCGATCAATCAGTTTTCATTTAAGCTCTATGCCCAAGGAGGGGTCTGAACTCAGGACCCCCAAAACAAGAGTTGCATGCTCCACCTGAGCCAGCAGGAGCCCCGCAATCGTTTTTAGGACCTAGTCCTCACTGGCCCACAAGGGACTCACCTCTAATACGTGAAAACTCCAAAATTTGAACGACACCCATGTGCACTCCCTTACTGATGGTCCTAAACTGACCATCCCTGAGCTTTTGGAGAGGTCCCTTTATTCTGGAGCTTTAGGAAAAGGGTAGTGTGCTATAATGCAGTTTACTGGGACTCGTTTTTAACCCAGTGTTATACCGGTAAGATTTTTTCTATATCCATAGCTCCTTTTCAAAGCTGGCGATTTAGCATCATTTATCTTCTAGTCGGGGTATCTTTTGAGTTTTGCTAAAGGACTGCTTTGAACACTCCCAGAGACGGATCTTGATGGCCGTATGTGTGTTCTTGGCTGACAACCTAGAAGTGGAGTTCCTGGGTTGTGTGTTCTTTCACAAGGTACACCAGCCATTAACCAACTTACACAAACGGTCCCATACAACGGAGTGAGGACAGTTGGGGATTGAAGTCCTGCTTCTCATCAACTCCTGATCTCCTCAGACATTACATGGAGACAGAAAAGGGCAAGACGTTCCACGTGCCCGGCACCTGATAGGTGCTCGGAAGGCAGAAACAGTCCTGGTTTCGAAGTCTGTCTTAGGGTCCCCTGGCACTGTGAACCAGTCTCCACACCATTGCTCCGTCACCCTGGGAGCTCCCCACACCTGCTTTGTTAGTCGAACACTGGTTTGAATTTTGGTTTTAGTCTCTTTGTGTGAATGAGGACTTGCACCTGAATTTTCCCCACTCCTTCGGGACGGAACTAGACCCAAGCTTTAATAGTATTCAGGCGAAGCACAGCACAAACATTTGTAGCCAGGATTATATTTGGGATTTTCAGGAGGTCTTGGGGTACCTGGGTGGCTCAGTTTGTTAAGCGCCAACTTCAGCTTAGGCCATGATCTTGTGGTTTGTGAGTTCGAGCCCCACGTTGGGCTTTGTGCGGACAGCTCAGCCTGGAGCCTGCTTCAGATTCTGTCTCCCTCTCTCTTAAAAATGAATAAACATTAAAAATAATTTTAAAAAAGTCTTGATTACACCATTAGTGACTCTTCTTCCCGTCAAGGGGACACACACTGTAATCATGAACTCACACACGTGACCCCAACAAGGCATCTACTCTGATCATTTCTTCTCCTACCTCACCACGGTTCTCAGTGACACAATGTTGGATGCATCTTTGGTACAGCATCTGGCTCATGTACAATTTTCCCACAAGACGCCAGCAGAGGGAAACACCAAGCTGGTGTCCTACCGGAAGGCTGGTTGTCCTGACAAAGCACACTCCCAAACAACTGGCAAAACCAAGGGTAACGAAGAGTACAGCTTTTTATTGAACAGGTTCCAGAAGAGATTTAGTCAAAAAGACCAAAGCCCATGTCATCATCAGACTCCTCTGATTCTTCTTTCTTGGCTTCCACTTTCTTCTCCTCAGCTAAAAAAACAGAAATAGTCAATCACACACCTCAATATTTTAAACTCCAAAGAACCTGAGGCCCTTCAGCTTACATGGTCAAAAATACCCTTGACTTCCTTCCAACTATTCCCCTGGTTTTAGGATTTCTATATATCATCGACTCTTAGCAAACTAAAAAAGTATTATAGGTGGGGCGCCTGGGTGGCTCAGGTGCTTGAGTGTCTTACTTTGGCTCAGGTCACAATCTCACGGTTTTTGAGTTCAAACCCCACATCAAGCTCTGTGCGGACAACTCAGAGCCTGGAGCCTGCTTCAGATTCTGTGTGTCTCTCTCTCTGCCCCTCCCCTGCTCATGTTCTGTCTCTCTCAAAAATATATAAACAAAAGAAATTTAAAAATAACAAGTATTACAGGCAAGATAGCTCTTCATCTCCACGCTCCTCCCTCCAATACCAAAAAAAAAAAAGTTTTCTACCTGGGGCAGCAGTGGTGGAAGGAGCGGGACCTCCTGCCGGTGCGGCACCGGCCGCTGGAGCAGGTCCGCCGGCTCCTACATTGCAGATGAGGCTCCCAATGTTGACGTTGGCCAGGGCCTGTAACACACATGCACACACAGGTGACACTCAGTTCCGTCCTTCAGTTACAACGCTTAATCCCCACAAAAGGTGCCCCATTTGAACTTCCAGCAATCATTTCCCAACACTAATAGTGGTCTTCCTTCTCCTTTGCTGGAGACTGCAAGTGACGTTTGTCTGCCCCTGAGACTCCGTAAGACTCACATTCGATAGGGCCACGCAGCTATATTACAAATTAGTCTCACACACAAACGATTCAAGCTTTGAAATGTTACAAGTGCAATGCTGTACTTAAGTATCAAGATGGAATAACTGAACTCCTTCAAAAGATGAGAAAACTGGTCCCAAAATGCTGGGGCTTAAGCTGCTGGCAAAAAAACACAAGCTTCCTTAAACACTCAAATCAGGATTCTTTTCACAGCTCCATGTCTCCTCTTAACACTGATTTCAATTTTTCAGACTGCCAAGTGCAGGAACTTTCTCCAAGGGACATTATTATTAAAGACGAAGACCTTTATTAAAGGTCCAAAGCTTTCAATCTTTCAAAGCTCTTTGGAGGGCATAACCTCAAGAGAAGAAGGTAATAGGGCCTCTTGCCAGAGATTAAGTAACATAATGCAATGGAAGGTAGCCAGTGCCAAGTTCCCGGGGTGAGAACCCTGTCGCTCATTAGTCTTTGTATATCCCAACCAACAGTAAATGGTCAATTTCCATGAAACCAGATCATGCTGGAAGGATTTGCTTGAAACAGCATGGGTGGTGGTATCTCCTGGGCAGCCCTTTTAACAAATCATCTGGCTTATATATGTAGATATGTACCTGTGTGTATGTGTGTATATACGTACACACACGGCTCATCTATTTTTTGGTCATGATTTCAGAACAGAAGGAAAAGAGAAACCAATTCGATTCTAGATGAGCCATGTCTTAAGAAGTTACCACTTCAGGGGCGCCTGGGTGGCTCAGTCGGTTAAGAGGCCGACTTCAGCTCAGGTTATGATCTCACGGTCTGTGAGTTTGAGCCCCGCGTCGGGCTCTGCGCTGACGGCTCAGAGCCTGGAGCCTGCTTCAGATTCTGTGTCTCCCTCTCTCTGCCCTTCCCCTGCTCACGCTGTCTCTATGTCTCTCAAAAATAAAAACGTTAAAAAAAATTAAAAGGAAAAAAAAAAGTTACCACTTCAAAAAGGCCCAGTGGAATGCCATCTTCCAGCATTTTTCGCGTCCTATGAATACCTGAGTTAGTAACACCAGATTTATCTTCCCAAATCTGCGTCTCCGAATCACTCTGCTGCCATCACCTTACCTTTGCAAACAAGCCCGGCCAGAAAGGTTCCACATTTACACCCGCTGCTTTAATGAGGGCGTTGATCTTATCCTCCTAAAAAACAAAAGAAAAGTGGAACAGCAATCCATCAGAAGTGTAACTTTGGGAAATGTCTCCAAAATACTGCAGTTGAAAGTAAATCACTCAAAACGTGCCTACAAGACCATGTTTAACCACTTCGAATAAATATCCCATCTGTATTTCGCGTATGCTTATTTAAAACTACCATTTCTTTCACTCTTAAGATCATCACGAGCCAAAGAAGCGCGTCCTGCTCCCGTGTGCCAGGCACCTGGCAAGGCGGCGAGCTCACCGCTGCCATTTCGCAGGCCCGGGACTTGCCCAAGTCGCGCAGCTATTTGAAGTTACGAGTCAGGCCGCGCGGGGGGAGCAAGCTTACGTGCCGGCCCGACAAGGCCCACTTAAGGGGACCACAGGAATTCAAGGCCGTCCCGCTAAATTGGGATAAACTGCTCCAGGTGCGGGTTAAGATGCCCCCGCGCCGAGGAAGCTTCCCAAAACCGGAGCGCGCAACCCAAATGAAACCCTGTCCCTCCGGGGGCCAGCACGTGGCCAAGGCCCCCGGCCGCCCGCCATGCGGGCCCGCCCGCCACCGAGCGTCCGACCCGCCGCCGCCGACGCCGCCGGGGTGTTGACGGCCGAGACTCCGGCCGGAAGGGCTTGGCAGGGACACCTGGCAAGCGGAGGGAAACGACCGCCCGCAACCCCACCCCGCCGCCGGCCCGGGCCCACACTCACCGTGACCGTCACCTCGTCGTCGTGCAGGATGAGGGCCGAGTAGATGCAGGCGAGCTCGGAGACGGAGGCCATGGTGCGGGAGAGTGCTGAGCGAGCGCTGCCGGGCGCGGTGCTAGTCGCCGGGTGAAGTGAGGGGCTCACCCCAACGCGGCCTTAGCTTCCTCGGAAGGACCGAGCACCTTAGCGGCAGCTGAGGAAAGGAGGTCCCGCGCCTGCGCGCAGCCTCTTATACTGGTCACGCGGGCCAATCGGCGCCCGCGCCTGACGGAAGAGGCGGAGCTAGAAACTCCTGCGACGACCACTAAGGCGCTTGCGCACAACGCGCGACTCACTCTTATAGCGAGTTCGAAAAGTTGGTGGGTCCTCACTTGTGGCGTCTTGTCTAGGTTCAGCTGAAACTCAGGGCTCGTGAACAGTAAAAATATTTTTAGGAAAAAGTTCTCTAGGTAAATGGACGTCACCCCCACGTACTGTATCCCGTGTAACAGTATTTAGGCATTTAATGACGTCGGCAGCCCCCCCCCACCTCCAGCTGGCGTGACCGCTCGGAGCGCAGGAGCTGAGGACTCCCGAGCTCAGCGCAGCGTCTCGGATAAAATAAGTGACGTAAGAGGAAAAGAGAAGCTTGTTACGAGAGCAGTAGCACTTGAGCGCTAGGTCCCAGGGACTGAGCCACACTCTACAAGGATTCATTTCATCCTGACACAGCGTAAGAGGTAAGTACTGTTATTGTAGGTACAGAAGATCTGTTAGGAGTGTAGGGCAGGTTTCCACTTCAATTTCTTTCTTTCTTTCTTTTTCTTTTTCTTTCTTTTTTTTTTTTGTAACTCAGGCACCCTGTGTTAGGGTGGAAATGTCTTGAAACCGCCCTTAAGACGGTCAAGACCTCTCGATGCACCTGCTGTCTGTGTGGGTGCTGCTTTGCCATTTTGTATCTTTTGAAGCTTAACAAAATTGGTATTGGATTCCATAGTGAGAGTTGGCCTTTAAAAATTTTTTTTTTGAGGTATAATTGACATAACATTTTTATTTCAGGTGCATAAAGTAATAATTTGATATTTGTATATATTGCAAGATGATAAGAAGTCTAGTTAACATCCATCAGCATACATAGTTACCACTTTTAAGGTCGACTCGTTTAGCGACTTTTAAGATCGAAATACGATGTTATTAACTACAGTCATCATGTGGTACATGACATCCAGTGACTTATAACTGAAGGTCTGTAACTTTGGGCGCCTTTCACCCATTCCATCCCTCCCTCTGGCAACCATCAATCTCGTCTCTGTAGCTATGAGTTTGGTTTGTTTATTTCTGTTTGTTGTTGGGATCCCACATACAACTGAGATCATACAGGAGTCTTTCTCTGACTTATTTTACTCAGTGTCATGGCCTCAGTGCCCCTCCATTTGTCTCAAATGGCAAGACGTTATACTTTTTTTTTTTTTTACAGTGTTTACAGGTGAGTAGTATTCCTCTGCGCGCATGCGCCTCACATTTTCTTTATCCATTCGTCTATTGGTAGACGCTTCGGTTGTTTCCATGTCTTGGCTATTGTAAATGATGCTGCTAGGAACACGGGGACATGTCTTGGCTATTGTAAATGATGCTGCTAGGAACACGGGGATGAATGTATCTTTTGGAATCAGTGTTTTCGTTGTCTTCTGATAAGTACCCAAGAGTGGAATTGCTGGATCTTAGGGTAGTAATAGTTTTAATTTGGGGGGGGGAACCTCTATACCGTTTTCCATAGTGCTTGCACCGATTTATAGTCCCACTGATAAGGCACAGGTGTTCCCTTTCCTTCCCTTCCTCATCACCGCTTATTATTCTTGTCTTTTTTTTTTTTAATTTTTTAATGTTTAATTTTGAGACAGAGACAGAGCATGAGTGGGGGAGGGGCAGAGAGAGAGGGAGACACAGAATGGGAAGCAGGCTCCAGGCTCTGAGCTGTCAGCCCAGAGCCCAACGCGGGGCTTGAACTCACAGACCGCGAGATCATGACCTCAGCCGAAGTCGGTCTCTCAACCGACTGAGCCACCCAGGCGCCCCTATAAAATTTTCTCCTATTCAGTAGGTTGCCTTTTCAGTTTGTCGATGATTTCCTGTGCTGTGCAGAAGTTTTTCGTCTGATGTGGTCCCACTTGTTTACTTTAGCTTCTGTTGCCTTTGCTTTTTGGAGTCAGATCCAAAAAAATCATTGCCAAAATCAATGTCAAGTAGCTTACCACCTATGCTTTCTTCTGGGAGTTTTATGTCGCAGGTCTTAGATTCAAGTCTTTAACCCATTTTGAATTAATTTTTGTATATAGTGTAAGATGGTGGTCCATTTTCAGTCTTTTTCACGTGGCTGTCCAGTTTTCCCAACACCATTCATTGAAGAGACTGTCCTTTCCTGAGTGTTTATTCTTGAGTCTTTTGTCATAAAGTAATTGAGAATATATGAATGGCTTTCATTTCTGTATCATTGATCTGTGTGTCTGTTTTAATGTCAATGTCTGTTTGGTTACTATAGCTCTATAGTTCGAAATCAGGGAGTATGAAGCCTCCAGCTTTATTCTTTCTCAAGATTGCTTTGGTGGTTCAGCGTCTGTTGTGGTTCCATACAAATTTTGGGATTGTTCTATTTCTGTGAAAAATGCCATTAGAATTTCAATGGAGATGGTTTTGAATCTGTAGATTGCTTTGAGTTGTATGCACATTTTGATAATATAAATTTAACAGTTTAACAATTCTTTGATTAATGAGCACAAAATATCTTTTTTATTTTGAGAGAGAGGGAGGGAGAGAGAGAATGAGTGGGTGAATGGGGCAGAGAGAGACAGAGAGAGAATCCCAAGCAGGCTCCACACTCAGCACGGAGCCTGATGTGGGGCTTGATCCCAGGACTCTGGGATCGTGACCGGAGCTGAAATCAAGGATCAGGTACTCAACTGAGCGACCCAGGTGCCCCCAAAATGCTTATTTATTTGTACCATCTTCCATTTCTTTTCATCAGTATCTTCTTTATTTTTGATACCTTTAAAATTGTTGCTATTTCGAATTGTCTAAAATTTGTGTATATTATTTACTACATGATATGAAACCTAAATGTAATTTCTCCCATCAGAAATGGCAGTCTTTACATTCCTTCAGCTGTTTCCCTCTCTGAATTTGCCTAGTTTCCTAGAAAGGTGGTTTAGTCAATGTCATTATTTCACAATCATCCCTGACCATATGTCTCCATTGGAATCTCCCAATTTAGGGGGCTCCTGGGTGGCTCAGTCGGTTAAGCGTCCAGCTTCGGCTCAGGTCATGAACTCAGGGTTCCTGAATTTTAGCCCCACGTTGGGCTCTGTGCTGACAGCTCAGAGCCTGGAGCCTGCTTTGGATTCTGTGTCTCCCTCTCTCTCTGCCCTCCGCCGCTCATGCTCTGTCTCTCTCTCTCTCTCAAAAATAAACCTTAAAAATATTTTAAAAAGGGAATTCCCCAATATAGGATCCCACTTGGATCAATCTTAGTCGCAAGTGTGAACATATTTTAATATACCAAACTTTTAAAAAAGTTTAAAAGCTATCAAGTTTTCTGAAAATAAAAGTTGTTTTGAGTTTCCATCCAAATCTAAGAAGCACTTTGTGGAATTTGGGTGGAAAAAGTTTAGAGCTATTGAAAAATTCAAACAAAAAAAAAATTCAAACATTTCCAAAGTAAGAATGAATCAGTCCAAAACAGTCGTACCCCACCCCTACACCCCATCTCCAGTGTACTTCAAAACAAGACAAAAAAACGGATCTGGCAAATATGATACATCAACACAAAGTAAAGCAAAATACTGGTCTCTCGAACTGTATTAATAAGGAACCTTTTAAAATCAATATTTTGTTCACCCATATTGGTTTATAACTAATAGCAAAACCTGAACCTTAGAGTATAAGAAAGATAAATTATAAGTTCTTCTCTCTTATAAACGTAAACAAAAAAAATCCAAAATAGAATGTGAATGTCAATCATATCAGTAAAACTGAAAAAAAAATTAAAGATTAATGAACTGAATGCAGTGGTGTTTTAAATAATATGGTATATCATGACTGAACAGGATAGTTCAATACAACGAGTTAAAGAGGAAAATCTATATGAAATTCTTACAGATTCAGAAAAACTAGTTGGTAAAATTAAGTAACAATTCACGTTGACTCTTAGAAAATTGGAAGAGGAGGTAACGTCCTTGTCCTGGTAAGGTAGCGACTAAAAATCTATGGCAAACATCATACTTTTTTTTTCTTTGAGAGACAGAGAGCGAGCATGAGTGGGGGAGGGGCAGGCAGAGGGAGACAGAGGATCTATCTGAAGCAGGCTCTGTGCCAACAGCAGAGAGCCTGATGCAGGGCTCAAACTCAAGAACTGTGAGACCATGACCTGAGCCGAAGTCAGATGCTCAACCGACTGAGCCACCAAGATGCCCCGCAAATGTCATACTTAATGGTGAAACTTTAAGACCTACTCGTTACAATCAGGAACAAACAAGGATATCTGCTTTCTGTACTTCTGCTTCAATTACTATTTTAGAATTTGGCCAACTCTGTAAGACAAGAAAGGTATTAAATTGGAAAGTTATAAACTCTATTCATAAGTAATAAGATTACTTGCCCAGAAGTTCCAAGAGAATCCATAGACAAAACAACCTAGTAAATAGTTCAATGAGGTAGCTAGATTCAAGATTAATATACAGAAGTCAGCAGCATTTCTGTGATCTGGCAAAGTCAATTACAAAATGTAGTATTAAAAAATACACCCTATGCAATAGCAACAAAAATCATTTTGTTTCTAGGAGTAAATCTAACAAGATATGCATGATCATTATTTAAAATTTTTTTAAGTTTATTTTGAGAGAGAGAGAGAGAAAATGAGAGTGGGGGAGGGGCAGAGAGTGAGGGAGAAAGAGAATCCCAAGTAGGCTCTGCACCCTCGGCGCAGAGCCCAATGCGAGGCTCAGCACTGAGCCGAAATCAAGAGTCAGGTGCTCAACTGACTGAGCCACCCAGGCGCCCCTTAAAAATAACAAAGCTTTATGGAGCAACATCAAAGGCGACCTAAGCAGAGTGATATACCATGTTCACAGATGGGGGCAATTCTCTCCCAATTACATGATATCAATCAGTATTCCATTAGGGTTTTTGATGGAATTTGACAAGTTGACCTCTTCGTGGAAGGATTAAGGACCAATAATAACGAAGACAGTTTTCTAAAGGAGTAACAGAGGCTTTACTTAAATGTAAATTCCATGCAGGACACAAACTGGTTTGCCACTGCATTTCTTATGCCTCAGACAGTGCCTGGCACCTAGGAGGCACTCAAATACGTGCTGGATGAATTAAAACTGTGTTATAGATAAATAGACCAATAGAACAGAGAACCCAAAAATCCGCTGTCATACCTATGGGACCTTGGTAAGTCAGAGGTATGGCTTTATAGATAGGGAGGTGGGGTGGACAGATGGGAAAGGACCTTTTCAAAAAAAGCAGTACTGGGGCAATTGGTTTTCTGCCCACATGAAAATGGGGAAACAATGTTTCTGATTTTGTCCTTATCATATACAGTGTGAAAAGGAAAAGTCTAAAATTTTAGAGGAAAATGGGAGTTTATTATTATTAAATGTATATGAAAGGTTTCTGAAGGCACACAACATAAATTTGATTACCTTAAAATTGAAAACTACAAGCCAAAAGAAACCATAACCGAAACGTCTGAAAAACTGTCATAGTTAGAGCCTAAGGGAACACAGTGACTAAATGTGTTACAGTTTCCTAGATGGAATCCTGGGAAAGACAAAGTCGTTAGACAAAAACTAAAGAATTCTAAGTAAAATATGGACTTTAGTTAATAATAGTATATCAATATTGGTTTATTAGTTGTAACAAATACACTGAATCTAAATAAAAAACACCGTAAAATGAAATGAAACAAATGTCAGATCGGGAGAAGATCTGAGGCCCAAAGTACCCAAAGACTATATTTAAAGTCATACAGATTAGTAAGAAAAGACAAAACTGTCCTGTTTTGCAAAACATCAAAAATTATCAACTAAGGAGTGCCTGGCTGGCTTAGTTGGTAGAGCATGCAACTCTTGATCTCGGGGTCCTGAGTTCAGGCTCACACTGGGCCTAGAACTTACTTAAAATTTTCAACTAAAAGTAACTAGGGCTAAGAAAATTTTATTTAAACTTTAGAGATGAGACACAATCATTAACAAAGTGGTTAAAAGCTTCGATGCTCAACTCAGACTTGGGTTTAAATATGAGCTCTGCCATTTATGATGTTGGGGTCCTTGAGCCAAGTGGGTCTGTTCCTTCACCACACCTGGTCCGGGCGTCTGCTACTGGGCGCCCAGGTAACCAGTTATGTTTCATAACCGTTAAGGAGAACAAGACATCAATTACCCGTACACTTCCCTTTCTTATGTGTAGCTCATGGACTTTGTGGATTCAACTTCATACTTGTACTTTAAACAAACTCTACTACCCCTTGTTCCCCTATCATAGTACAAATGTCCTGTTAAGATGTATTTTCAAAAGACTAAGCAGGGGGCACCTGAGTGACTCAGTCCGTTAAGCAGCTGACTCTTGGTTTCAGCTTAGCTCATGATCGCAGGGTTCATGAGTTGGAGCCCTGCATCAGGCTCTGCACTTGGCAGCATGGAGCCTGCTTGGGATTCTATCTCTCCCTCCCTCTCAAAATAAATAAATAAACATTAAAAAAAAAAAAAAGACTAAGCAGTACGTCCATTTAAAAAATAAAAATAAGAAATGGAAAGGTTAAATCCAGTAGATTAAACTTTAGTGCTCTGGAGCATTCTAGAAACACAGCTGTGACATTGCTCACTACTGTTAGTGACAAATAAGTGGCCTTTGGGATTAACTTCACACTTTCATTATTAGTAAAAAATAGATTCAACTACCATTGTAGTAAAAAAAAAAAATCAGCCTCCAAAGAAATCCTAATTTAGTCAGAGAAAATGTATGTTTGCCTACGTAAGAATGTTCATTTCACATGTTTTTCAGTATTATTCTAATTTATGTTGTCTCCAAACCATGTTTTTTGGTTAAATGTCTAGAAGAGCATGTTTAACACGTAGAGGTTACGGCTGTCACACAAAAAAGAGACATTATCAATTTAACGTCAAATTACTTTATATTTCTACTGCTGTCTCGTTTTTACAATTGCAGGAATTCTACTTTTCATTTTTTTGTATCGAAATGTATTTGACATATATATAAACTTACAGTGTATAACACCTTATGGTGTATAACCTGATGCATTTGTATATTGTAATATGATTACCATCGTGGCGATAATTAGCATCTCTGTTACATTATATAATTGTCCTTTCTTTATAGTACTTAGAATAATTAAGTTCCCGTCTCTTAGTGTGCCTGACATTTGTAATATAGTATCATTGTGTACTGTTAGGTCTCTAGGACTTCTCTACTACTTGTTTCAAGTGTGTACCCTTCAAAGTGTCTGTCTTGTGTCCCCACCCCCATCCCTTGATAACCACCATTTTGTTCTGTAGTTTTACAAGTTTGGCTTTTTAAAATTCCGCGTATAAGTGATATCATGCAGTACTTGTCTTTGTCTGGCTTACCTCACTTAGTATAATGTATTCAGGGTACATCCACGTTGTGGCAGATGGCAGGATGGCCTCCTTCCTCGCGGCTGACTAGTATCCCAGCGCGTGTCTGTATACACACTTCCTCTGCTGAGGGGCACTTAAGTTGTTTCCGTATCTTGGCTGTTATAAATGGTGCTGCAGTGAGCATAGGGGCGCAGATATCTTTTCAAGTCAGTGTTTAGATTTTCTTCAGGTAAATACCCACAAGTTGGAATCATATGGTAGTTCTGATTTTCATTTTTTGAGGAACCACCATCTGTTTCCGTAGTGTCTGTGCCACTGTCCGTTCCCGCCAACAGTGCACAGGGTTCCCTTCTCTCCGCCTCCTTGCTAGCACTCGTCATTCTTCCCTTCTTGATGGTGGCTGTTCTAACACGGAGACGATAGCCCACTGTGTTTTCTCGTGCATCTCCCCGACGCTTAGTGATGTTGAGCATCTTTTCATATTCCTGGTGGCAGTCTGTATGTCTTCTTTGGAAAAATATCTACTCAGGTGGTCTGCTCATTTTTAAATTGGATTATTTGTATTTTTTTGGTGTTGAGCTGTGTGAGTTCTTTACATATTAATCCCTTAGGTGTGTATCATTTGCAGAGATCTTCTCCCACTCACTCGGGAGAAAAGCTTCTTGTTTTGTTGATGGGTTTCTTTTACTGTGCAAAAGCTTTTTATTTTGATGTAGTCCCAGTAGTCTATTTTTCCTTTTGTTTCCCCTGCCCGAGGAGACAGATCCATGTATATGGTGCTAAAGCCAAATTTCATGAGATTACTCCTTATGTTTTCTTTTAGACTTTTATGGCTTCAGGTCTCACATTTGGGTCTTGGATCCATTCCGAGTTTACTTTTCTGTGTGATGTAAGAAAGTGGCCCAGGTTCTTTCCTTGCTCACAGCTGTCCAGTTTTCCCGGCACTGTTTCTTGAAACAACCGTCTTTTCCCCATTTATATTCTTACCTCTTTCGTCATAGATACATCGACTGTATAAGCGTCGATTTATTTCTGGGCTCTCTGTCCTGTTCTGCTGAACTACGTGTCTATTTATGCCAGTACTATATTGTTTTGATTACTTCAGCTTTGTAGTATATCTTAAATTCTGGAATTGTGATATCTCCAGCTTACTTCTTTCTCAAGACTGCTTTGGCTATTTGAGGTCTTTTGTGATTTCATACAAATTTTAGGATTGTTTCAGTTCTGTGGGAAATGCTCTTGGTATTTTGATAGGGATAGCATTGAATCTGGAGATTGCTTTAGGTAGTATAGACATTTTAACAATATTCATTCTTCTAATCCATGAGCATGGTATATATCTTTCTGTTTGTGTCATTTTTGACTTCTTTCATCAGTGTTTTATAGGTTTCAGAGGACAAGTTCTTCACCTCTTTGGTAAAGCTTATTCCTCATAATTTATTGTTCAAAGCCACTGTTTTCTCATTGATTTTCTGCCTGGATGATCTAGCCATTCATCTAAGTGGGGTGTTAAAGTCCCCTATTATCACTGTATTACTGTTAATTTCTCCTTTTGTGTCTATTAATGTTTGCTTTTGTTTATTTAGGTGTTCCTGTGTTGGGCGCATAGGAGCGATCCTTTTATTATTATGTAGTGTTCTTTATCCCTTGCTACAGTCATTGCTTTTCTTTTTTCTGTGAATATTTGAGATTTTAAATTTTGTTTTATTAGAGTGTAAGCAGGGGAAAGGGGCAGGGGGCGGGGTGGGGGGAGAGAGAGAGAGAGAATGAGAATCTCTAGCAGGCTCCATGCTCAGCGCAGAGCCCAGTGTGGGGCTCAATCCCACGGCCCTGGGATCACAACCTGAGCTGAAAGCAACAGTTGGATTTTCAACGATCTGAGCCACCCAGGCACCCATATTTTTTTTCTTCTCAAATTTTTATTTAAATTCTAGTTAACATACAATGCAATATGGGTTTCAGGAGTAGAATTCAGTGATTATCATTTACATATAGCATGATGAGTGATGTCAAGCGTCTTTTCAACATGTCTTCTGCCCACTTCTTAACTGGATTATTTGTTCTTTGGGTGTTGGGTTGAATTAAGTTCTCTATAGATTTTAGATACTAACACTTTATCACATATGTCATTTGCAAATATCTTCTCCCATATTCCGTAGGCTGCCTTTTAATTTTGTTGATTGTTTCTTTTGCTGTGCAGAAGCTTTTTATCTCGATTTTTGTTTTTGTTTCCCTTGCCTTTGATGACATGTCTAGGGAGAAGTTGTTGCAGCCAGAGTCAAAGAGCTTATTGCCTGTGTTCTCTAGGAGATGGTTTCCTGTTTCACATTTAGGTCTTTCATCCATTTTGAGTTTATTATTGTATATGGTGTAAGAAAGTAGTCCAGTTTCATTTTTCTGCATGTTGCTGTCCAGTTTTCCCAACACCATTTGTTGAAGAGACTGTCTTTTTTCCACTGGATATTCTTACCTGTTTTGTCAAAGACTAGTTGACCACATAGCTGTGAGTCCATTTCTGGGTTTTCTGTTGTGTTCCATTGATCTTTTGTGCCAGTACTGTACTGTCTTAATGATAAGAGCTTGAAATCTGGAATTGTGATGCCTCCAGGTTTCTTTTTCTTTTCCAGGATTACTCTGGCTATTTGGAGTCTTTCGTGGCTCCATACAAATCTTAGGATTGTTCTAGCTCTGTGAAAAATGCTAGTGGTATTTTAATGGGGATTACATTAAATGTTTATTTTTTAAATATAATTTGTTGTCAAATTGGCTTACGTACAGCACCCAGTACTCATCCCAACAAGTACCCATGCCCAACACCCATTTTCCCCCTCTCCCCCAGCCCCCATCCACCCGTCAGTTTGTTCTCTGTATTTAAGAGTCTCTTGTGGTTTGCCTCCCTGCCTCTCTGTTGGTAACTATTTTTTCCCCTTCCCTTCCTGCATGGACTTCTGTTAAGTTTCTCAAGATCCCCATATGTGTGAAAACATATGATATATGTTCTTCTCTGACTTACTTATTTCACTCAGCATAATACCTTCCAGTTCCATCCATGTTGCTGCGAATGGCCTGATTTTATTCTTTTTCATTGCCGAGGAGTATTCCATTGTATATATAAACCACATCTTCCTTATCCATTCATCAGTCGATGGATACTTAGTCTGTTTCCATGATTTGGTTATTGTTGAAAGTGCTGTTATAAACACTGGGGTACATGTGCCCCTATGCATCAGCACTCCTGTATCTCTTTGGTAAATTCCTAGTATGCTACTGCTGGGCCATACAGTAGTTCTATTTTTAATTTTTTGAGGAACCTCCACACTGTTTTCCAGAGCAGCTGCACCAGTTGGCATTCCCACCAACAGTGCAAGAGGGTTTCCATTTCTCCACATCCTTGCCAAGCATCTGTAGTTTCCCGATTTGTTCATTTTAGCTACTCTGGTGTGAGGTGGTATCTCGGTGTGGTGTTGACTTGTATTTCCCTGATGATGAGTAATATTGAGCATCTTTTCATGTGTCTGTTGGCTATCTGGATGTCTTCTTTGGAAAAGTGTCTATTCATGTCTTCTGCCCATTTCTTCATTGGATTCTTTGTTTTTTGGGTGTTGAGCTTGGTAAGTTCTTTATGGATTTTGGGTGCTAGTCCTTTATCCGATTTGTCATTTGCAAATATCTTTTCCCATTCCATCGGTTCCTTTTTAGTTTTGATTTTTGATTGTTTCCTTTGCGGTGCAGAAGGTTTTTTTCTTGATGAGGTCTCAATAGTTCATTTTTGCTTTTAATTCCCTCATCTTTGGAGACGTGTCAAGCAAGAAATTGCTGTGGCTGAGGTCAAAGAGGTTGTTGACTGTTTTCTTCTCTAGGGTTTTGATGATCTCACATCACATCTTGTCTCACATTTAGGTGAGTGTATTTTTGTGTACAGTGTAAGAAAACGGTCTAGTTTCATTCTTCTGCACCATTTGTTAAAGAGACTGTCTTTTTTCCATTGGATACTCTTTTCCTGCTTTGTCAGAGATTAGTTGGCCATACATTTGTGGGTTCATTTCTGGGTTCTCTATTCCATTGGTCTATGTGTCTGTTTTTGTGCCAATACCGTACTGTCTTGATGATTACTACAGCTTTGTAGTAGAGGCTAAAGTCTAGGATTGTGATGCCTCCTGCTTTGGTTTTCTTCTTCCATATAACTTTGGGTATTCGGGGTCTTTTGTGACTCCATACAAATTTTAGGATTGTTTGTTCTAGCTTTGAGAAGAATGCTGGGGCAATTTTAATTGGGATTGCATTGAATGTGTAGA
Organism: Paguma larvata; assembly: GCA_030068075.1. NCBI lineage: Eukaryota > Metazoa > Chordata > Mammalia > Carnivora > Viverridae > Paguma > Paguma larvata. Next base: position 107,304,891 of record CM057827.1, on the reverse strand, counting down.
TTGCTTTGGGTAGTATTGACATTTTAACAATATTTATTATTCCAATCCATGAGCATGGAATGTTTTTCCATTTCTTTGTGTCTTCTTCAATTTCCTTCATAAGCTCTCTATAGTTTTCAGCATACAGATCTTTTACATCTTTGGTCAGGTTTATTCCTAGGTATTTTATGGTTCTTGGTGCAGTTGTAAATGGGATCAGTTTCTTTATTTTTCTTTCTGTTGCTTCATTATTGGTGTATAAAAATGCACCTGATTTCCGTACATTGATTTTTGTACCCTGTGACTTTGCTGAATTTATATATCAGTTCTAGGAGTCTTTTGGTGGAGTCTTTTGGGTTTTCCATGTAGAGTACCATGTCGTCTGCGAAAAGTGAAAGTTTGATGACTTCTTTGCCAATTTTGATGCCTTTTATTTCATTTTGTTGTCTGATTGCTGATACTAGGACCTCCAACACTATGTTAAATAGCAGTGGTGAGAGTGGACATCCCTGTCGTGTTCCTGATCTCAGGGGGAAGGCTTTCAGTTTTGCCCCATTGAGGATGATATTAGTTGTGGGCTTTTCATATATGGCTTTTATGATGTTTAAGTATGTTCTTTCTATCCCGACTTTCTCGAGGGTTTTTATTAGGAAAGGGTGCTGTATTTTGTCAAATGCTTGTTCTGCATCTGTTGACAGGATCATGTGGTTCTTAGCTTTTTATTAATGTGATGTATCACATCGATTGGTTTGCAAATATTGAACCAGCCCTGCAGCCCAGGAATGAATCCCACTTGATCATGGCGAATAATTATTTTTATATGCTGTTGAATTCGATTTCCTAGTATCTTGTTGAGAATTTTTGCATCCATGTTCATCAGGGATATTAGCCTATAGTTCTTTTTTGTGGGGTCTCTGGTTTGGGAATCAAGGTAATGCTGGCTTCATGGAGTTTGGAAGTTTTCCTTCCATTTCTATTTTTTTGGAACAACTTCAAGAGAATTGGTGTTAACTCTTCTTTAAATGTTTGGTAGAATTCCTCTGGAAAGCCATCTTCTGGCCCCGGACTCTTGTTTTTTGGGAGATTTTTGATTACTAACTTAATTTCTTTACCAGTTATGGGTCTGTTCAAATTTTCCATTTCTTCTTGTTTCAGTTTTGATACTTTATATATTTCTAGGAATTTGCCCATTTCTTTCAGATTGCCCATTTTATTGACATGTAAGTGCTCGTAATATTCTCTTATTATTTGTATTTCTGCTGTGTTGGTTGTGATCTCTTCTCTTTAATTCTTGAATTTATTTATTTGGGTCCTTTCCTTTTTCTTTTTAATTAAACTGACTAGTAGTTTACCAATTTCGTTAATTCTTTCAAAGAACCAGCTTTTGGTTTCATTGATCTGTTGTACTGTTCTTTTGGTTTTGATAGCATTGATTTCTGTTCTGATCTTCATTATTTCCTGTTTTCTGCTGATTTAGGTTTTTTCCTTGTTCTTTTTCCAGCTCTTTAAGGTGTAAGTTTCGGTTGTGTATCTGAGACCGTTCTTCCTTCTTTAGGAATCCTTAGATTGCTATAAACTTTCCTCTTATGACTGCCTTTGCTGCATCCCAGAGGTTTTGAGCTGTGCTGTTATTGTCATTGGCTTCCATGTACTTCTTAATTTCTTCTTTAACTTCTTGGTTAGCCCATCCATTCTTTAGTAGGACGATCTTTAGCCTCCAAGTATTTGTTATTTTTCCACATTTTTTCTTGTGGTTGATTTTGAGTTTCATAGCATTGTGGTCTGAAAATATGCAGGGTATGATCTCGGTCTTTTTGTACTTGTTGAGGGCTGATTTGTGTCTCAGTATGTGGTCTATTCTGGAGAATGTTCCACGTGCACTGGAAAAGAATGTGTATTCCACTGCTTTAGGATGAAATGTTCTATCTGTTAAGTCCATCTGGTCCAGTGTGTCATTCAAAGCCATTGTTTCCTTGTTGATTTTCTGTTTAGATGATCTGTTCATTGCTGTAAGTGGGGTGTTGCAGTCTCCTACTATTATAGTATTATTATCAAGGAGTTTCTTTATGTTTGTGATTGATTTATATATTTGGGTGCCTCCACATTTGGAGCCTAAATGTTTACAATTGTCAGTTCTTCTTGGTGGACAGACCCCTTAATTATGATATAAAGCCCTTCTTCATCTGTTGTTACAGTTTTTATTTTAAAGTCTAGATTGTCTGATATAAGTATGGCTACTCAGCTTTCTTTTGGCATGATAGATGGTTCTTCATCCCCTTACTTTCAATCTGAAGGTGTCTTTAGGTCTAAAGTGGGTCTCTTGTAAACAGCATATAGATGAATCTTGTTTTCTTATCCATTCTGTTACCCTGTGTCTTTTGATTGGAGCATTTAGTCCATTGACATTTAGAGTGAGTACTGAAGGATATGAATTTATCGCCATTATGTTGCCTGTAGAGTTGGAGTTTCTGGTGGTGCTCTCTGGTCCTTTCTGGTCTCTGTTGTTTTTAGTCTTTTTTTTTCCTTCTTTCTGTCCTTTTATGTCTTTTCTCCCCTCAGAGAGTCCCCCTTAAAATTTCTAACCAAGGCTAGTTTAGTGGTCACGAACTCCTTTAATTTTTGTTTGGGAAAACTTTTTATCTCTGCTTCTATTTTGAATGACAGCCTTGCTTGATAAAGAATTCTTGGCTGCATATTTTTCTGACTCAGGACATTGAATATATCTTGCTACTCCTTTCTGGCCTGCCAAGTTTCTGTGGATAGGTCTGCTGCAAACCTAACCTGTCTTCTTTTGTAGGTTAAGGACTTTTTTTCCCTTGCTGCTTTCATGATTTTTCCCTTGCCTGAGTATTTTGTGAATTTAACTATGATATGCCTTGTTGATGGTCAGTTTTGGTTGAATCTAACGGGAGTCCTCTGTGCTTCATGGATTTTGATGTCTATGTCTTTCCCCAGGTTAGGAAAGTTTTCTGCTATGATTTGCTCACATAACCCTTCTACTTCTTTTTCTCTCTTCATCTGGTACCCCTGTGATTCTGATGTTGTTCCTTTTTAATGAGTCACTAATGTATCTAATTCTTAAATTGTGCACTTTGGTCTTAGTCTCCCTCTTTTTTTGTGCTTCATTAGTCTCCATAATTTGTCTTCTATATCACTGATTCGCTGCTCTGCCTCATCCATCCTTGCCACCGTGGCATCCATTTGAGATTGCAGCTCAGTTATGGCATTTTTTATTTCATCCTTACTAGCTTTTACTTTTTTTATTTCTGCAGAAAGGGATTCTAATCTATTCAACCCCAGCTAGTATTCTTATTATTGTGATTCTGAATTCTGGCTCAGACATCTTGCTTGTATCTGTGTTGATTACGTCTCTGGCTGTCATATCTTCCTGTTCTTTCTTTTTGTGTGATTTCCTTCGTTTTGGCATTTTGAAGGAAGAAAACAAATTAATGTAAAAAAAAGTTAAAATCAAAAAAATTAAAAACAACACAAAAAACTTAAATAAATGATGCTAGATCATAGGTCTATTTTGGTCTGGTTGTTGAAAGGAGCTTGATAGAGAAAAGAGGGAAAGATAAGAAAACGGAAAGGGAAGAAAAAGGAAAATGCTTGAAAATTTGAATACAATGATAGGATAAAATGAAATGATGAAAGTAGAATAGAATTTGAAAAATTTACAAAAGAGTAAAAAATATAGTAAAAAACAGAAAATAGTTTTAATAAGAATTGAAAATAAAAAGTTTTTTTCTTTTTCTGTATTCAAGAATAAGAAAAAAAAATTGAATAGATGGATTAGAGAAGAGACTGAAATACGATTGAAATTATATCGGTTTTCTCTAGAAGTCAAACTATGAAGCATTTTAGAGTCCATAAACTAAGCAGGCAGAGAGACTTGTGGTGTTCCTGAAGAGAGAGGTTGGCCCAGTTGGGCAGAGCTTAGTGTAAGGGCCCTGTTCTCCACTAGCTGGCACTGCTTTAGCTCACTGGGGTGGATTGTTGTGGCGGCTTATAGGTGTGTATGCGCATGCGCAGGAGGGGTGAAAATGGTGTCACCTAACTACCCAGTCTCTACCATTGGAACTCTGTTCTCCCTGACCAGCAATTGCACACCCATCCTTTGTCTCCATCTTCCGTCCACTCCCTGCTTTTACACTGTCCCTGACCAAGCCATCAGGTTGCCAGGCAGTACCTCCCTCCCGAGTTTTATCTCAGATGTGGCTGTTTCCTGAGCCCTCACTTCTGAGAGACTGCAGCTTTGACCCACTCAGATCCTCTGGGGGAGGGTTTCACCGAGGAATGGCCAGGTGCCTGCCCGCCCCCAGGAACGTTTGTGGGACCATGCTGCTGCTGATGCCCAGGGACTGTGGCTGGGTGCCAGCCCGCCCCGAAAAAGTTCACACAGTCATGTAGCAGCAGTGTTTCAGGGATTATGGAAAATCACAACACACATCTGGTACCAGGCTTCCCCCTTAAAGTCCTTGTTCCAGCACCAGCGAATGTGGTTATTCTCCGATGTCCACTGGGGCCTTTGGCTGTGGGGAGGCCACACAGCCTCTACCAAATGTCCTCCCAGTGGGGGAACCACCTCTGCCAGTGGCCCGAGGACCCCTCAGACCTTGCTCTCCGCTTTTGGGGATTCGCTCTTCCCATCAGAACACCGCCAGGTATCCAGCTGTGGAGTTTCAGACTCTGTGCTCCCCACCCCCGTTTGTAGAGTCTTAATGGAATTTAAATGCTCTCCTTTCTCCTTTCTCCCTGTTTGTTCAGTCCCTGTGGCTCTTTGTACTTTTCCACTTTCTCTCCAGCTGCTTTTGGTGGGGGGGAGGGGTGCTTCTCCTGTACTCCCCCCCTCCCCCCAGCAATCTCCATCCTCTCTGCAAGCAAAAAGAGCTCCCTGCCCTCCATGGCTCCTCTCTCCCCCAGTTCACCTCTCTGCACAGCCATGCTTCCTGAGATCTGTGGTTCAAGTTGTGCAGATTGTTGTGCTAATCCTCAGATCAGTTTTCTAGGTGTGCAGGATGGCTTAGTGTTGATCTGGCTGTATTTCATGGACGAGAAACGCAAAAGAAACTTCTATGTTGTTCTGCCATCTTGGCCCCCTCTACCTGTCGCCTGAATAGTAAAGCTCTTGGATGGGGCGCCTGGGTGGCTCAGTTCGTTAAGCATCCAACTTTGGCTCAGGTCATGATCTCACGGTTTCTGGGTTTGAGCCCTATGTTGGGCTCTGTGCTGACAGCTCAGAACCTGGAGCCTGCTTCAGATTCTGTGTCTCCCCCTCTCTCTGCCCTTCCCCGGCTCGTGTTCTGTCTCTCTCAAAAACAAATAGACATTAAAAAATTTTTTAAACAAGTAAGTAAATAAAGGCTCCTGGTTTTCAAAGCCAGATGTTACGGGGACGACTCTTCCCCATTGTGGATCTCCAGCGCCAGGGGTACCTGGTGTGGGATCCTCTTGCTCCCTCCTGTTGTGGCTAGTTACACCAGGAGTCTGGTTCCCAACCATGTCTCCACCCCCCCACCCTTATTTATGATCAGCTGTGGAAGATATGATCTGTCAGTCTTCAGGTCATTTTCAGAATTGGTCATATAGATGTAGCTGTGTTTCAGTGTGTCTGTGGGACAAGGTGAGCTCAGGGTCCTCCTCCTCTGCCACCGTCCCAAAATTCTCTCAGGAAAAGTTTATTTTTTGTCCAGATGTTTCACACGTAGTGTATAGAAATGCAACTGATTTGGGTAAGTTAGTTTGGATCCTGCAACTTTATTTAAATCAGATTAGCTCCTACAGTTTTTTAGTTGAGCCTTGGGATTTTCAATATACAGAATCGTATCATCCAAAAATAGTGGCAGTTTGGGGTGCCCGGATGGCTCAGTCGGTTAAGCAACCAACTTCCGCCTGGATCATGATCTCACTGTGTCCAAGTTTGAGCCCTGCGTCGGGTTCTGTGCTGACAGCTCAGAGCCTGGAGCCTGCTTGGGATTCTTTGTCTCCCTCTCTCTCTGCCCCTCCCCCACTGACGCTCTGTGTCTCTCTCTCTCTCAAAATAAACAATAAAAATTTTTAAATATATAAAAAATAGTGACAGTTTTACTTCTTCCTTCTCAATTTAGATGGATTTTAGTTCTTTTTCTTGCCTAATTGCTAGTACTTCCAGTATTGTATTTGATAAGTATGTTGAGAGTGGACATCCTAGTCTTGGTCCTTATCTAAGAGGAAAAGCTTTCATTATTTTTTTTTTCTCCATTGAGTATGTTAACCCTTATTGTGTTCCTACTATACCCCATCTACCAAGGGTTTTTATTATGAAAGCATGTTGTATTTTATCAGATGGTTTTTCTGCATCTATTAAGATGATCACGTGATTTTTATCTTTCATTGTTTTAATATGATATATTACGTTAGTGATTGACATGTATTGCATTAGGGATAAATCCTGCTTGGTTATGGTATGTAACTCATTTTATGTGTTCTTGAATTCATTTTGCTAATATTTTGTTGAGAATGCCTGCATTTATATTCATCAGGGATACGGATCTACAGTTTTCTTGTGTGAGTCCTTATCTCACTTTGGTATTTGGCTTTGTTGACTGTGTCTGGAAGTATCTCTACCTCCTCAATTGTTTGCAAGAGTTTGAGAAAGATTGCTGTTAATTATTCTTTGAAGGTTTGGTAGAATTTGTGAAACCGACTTGGTCCTGGGGTTTTCGGTGTTGCGAGGTCTTGGTTACTGATTCAATCTATGTCCATTATTCATCCTTTCAGATCTTCTGTTTCTTCCTGACTCAGGCATGGCGAATTGTGCGTTTCTGGAAACTTATCCATTTCTAGGTTGATTGACATAACAGCTATTCATTGTAGTCTCTTCTGGTCCTTTGTGTAGTAGCAGGTGTAATATGTCCTTTTTCATTTATTATTTGAATCTTTTTTTTTTTTCTTATTCTGTCTAAAGGTCTGTCAATTTTGTTTACCTTTTCAAAGAATCAAGTTTTAGTTTTTTGATCCTTTCTGTTTTTCTGGTCTCTGTTTCTTTTGTTTACACTCTGATCTTTATGATTTTCTTCGTTCTGATAACTTTGCGCTTGTTTTTTTAGTGATTTGGGAGGAAAGTTTATTTGTGGTTTTTCTGATTCCTTAATATACACATTTATTGCTGTAAACTTTCCTCTCAGAACTGCTTTTATTGCATCCCCTGAGGTTTGATATGCTGTATTAACATTTTCATTTGTTCCAAGGTAATTTTTATTTCCTTTGTGATTTTTCCTTTGGCCCATGGGTTATTCAGAGCATGTTGTTTAGTTTCACATATTTGTAAACCTTCCAGTCTCCCTTTTGTTAATTACTAGTTTCATACCATATTGGTCAGAAAAGTTAGTTGATGTGGTTTTAGCCTTCTTAAATTTGCTGAGACTTGTTTTGTGCCCTGGTATGTGATCTATCCTGGAAAACATTCCATGTGCACTCGAAAATAATATGTATTCTGCCCCTGTTGGATAGAATGTTCTGTATTCATCTGTTATTTTTGTTCTAGAGTATAGTTGTTTTCTTTCCTTGTTGATTTTCTGTCTGGATGATTTATTCATTGCTGACAGTGGGGTACCAAAGTCCTCTAATATTGTATTGTATTGTCTTGTCTGTTTCTCCCTTTACATCTGTTAGTCTCTGCTTAATAAATTTGGGTGATCCAGTGTTGGGTGCGCGTATAGTTACTATTGTTAGATCTTCCTGATGTATTAATCATTTTATCATTATATAATGACTTTCTGTGTCTCTTTGATTGTAGGCTTTACATCTGTTTTGTCTGATCTAAGTATAGCTAGCTAATCATCCTTTCATTTGGTTTCCTTTTGCATGGAATATCCTCTTTCATCCTTTCACTTTGAGCCTGTGTGTGTCTTTAGAGTTGAAATGAGCTTCCTATAGGCAGCATATGGTTGGGTCTTGTTTTATTTTTAACGAGCGACTGTGCCTTTTGATTGATGAATTCAGTCCATTTATATTGATAGATGTCTTTTGTATAATATAAATATTTATATATTTTATATAATACATAATATTTTTATATAATAAATATACACTTATATATACTATAATATATACATGTATTAAAGACTCACTACTGCGATCTTCTATTTAGTCTACTGGTTGTTTTGTATCTCCTGTTCCTTTTTCCCTGTGTTTCTTTTTACCTTCATAACATGGTGGTTTTCCAATGGTGATTTGTTCAGTTTCCTTTTTTGTTCGTTTTTGTTTTGTGACTCTATTCTAGATTTTTGCTTTGTGGTTACCTTGTGACTTACATAAAACATCTAAGAAGTTTTTGGGGTTTTTTATATGCCGATAGCACCATATTTCCATATAAAGTTTCCCCCTTTTTACTCCTCCGCTTTTATATTTTTGATGACACCCTTTCATATTTTTGATGTCAGTTTACCTTTTTTGCAGTATATTCTTTGAGGAATTCTAGTGGCTGTAGTTTTATTGCTCTTTTTCTTAAGCCTTTGTAATTAAGTGGTTAACTAACATAGCACTCTAATATAGTTTTCCAATTCTGTTTTTCACCTTTGACGAGAATACAGTGGAGTTTCATTTGCTTTAATGTCACTAATTTGCGTCTTTCCATTTCAGCTTGGAGAACTCTTTCTAGCGTTTCTTGGAAGGCAGGTCTAATGGTGCTAAACTCCCCCAGTTTTTGTCGGGGAAAGCCTTTATTTCTCCTTCATATCTGAAGCATATCTTTGCCAAATAAAGTGTTCTGGGCAAGCAGTTTTTATTTTTCAGCACTTCAAATAGATCATTCCATCCCCTCCTGGTCTGTAGAATTTTTGCTGAGAAATCTGATAGGCTAATGGAGATTCCTTTGCAGGTTGCTTTCCCCCCCTGATTGCCTTTAAGACTTTTTAACAGATTTATTATAATGTCTTGGAGAGAGCACTTTATTGCATTGAGATAACAGAGGGATCTCTTAGCTTCCTGGACTTGTCCAGCTCCTTCCCGTTTTGGGAAGTTCTGTTACTATTTCTCTAAATATATTCTCTGTTCCCTACTCCCTTTCTACTCCTTCTGGTGGACCAGTTATTCTTACATTTGTTTTTCTCATCATATATGATAGTTCTTGTAGGGTTTCTTCATTTTTTAAAATCTTAGTTCTCCTGAGTCCCTTTCAAATTTCTGTCTTTCAGGTCAATAATTCTTTCTTCCATCTGATTTGCCCTGTTTCCTATTCCTAAGCTCTTGAATGCATTTCTTTGTCTTATTCATTGAATTTGTCAGCTCTAGAATTTGTGTGGGACTTTTTAAAAATTTCAAACTCCTTTGTAAAAATATACACCTCTGTTTAATAATTTTATTCCTAAATTAAATCACAGTTGCGTTTTCTTGTAAGCTCATCCAGTCTCTTTGTAACAGGTATTTTGAATTATTTATCAGTTAAGTCACATTTTGTACCTTTGTGTTGCTGGAGAATTTTGTGTGTGATATCATAGTATTGCATCTGAAATAGCACACACTTTTCCTTGTTTACTTTGTTACAGTTCAACAGATTGGCAATTACAGACCTTTCTTTTGTTTCCCAGAAGGTGGTGCAATAGCTCAGGTTTTTGGTTTATTCTTCCCTGAGCTGTTTCTGGGCCTGCACTCCGAAGCTCGTAGGAGGTGATGGAAGTGAAGGCTTAGCGCTGGATTTGGGGTGCCTACAGACCAGTAGGGGGATCCTGGAATGAGGGTACTCCCAGAGGTCCACGTGCAGGCCTCCTGCTGAAACCCCAAAGCAGCCAGCAGGAGTGTTCCTTCAGTGTCCTTTGAAACTGTTCCTTTGTGTGCTTTAGAACAGGTGCCTGGTGGGTCCAGCGGCTAAGGGTCTAACTCGTGATTTTGGCTCAGGTCATGGTCTCATGGTTAGTAGGATCGAGCCCCATGTCCGGCTTTGCACTTACAACTTGGAACCTGTTTGGAATTCTCCCCTCTACCTTCTGTCCCTCCCCTGTTCATGCTGTCTCTCAGAATGGATTAACATTTAGAAAAAAAAAAAAAAAAGGTAGCCCCTGTATGAGAAGCCTCTAGTGCCTTCTTTTAAATCATCCCCCAGATGAGCATGAGCTCAGTGCAAGGCGTGACGCTAGATGCTGGGGGGGGGCGGGGCGTTAATGACTGTCCCACGACTTGGTGTTTATGAGTGTCTTTTATTTTAATTCTTTTGGCGTATCTCAACGTCAGAAAGTGGATATATACATACAAAATTCAAAACAACTTCCTAAAATGGTTTTAGTATTGGACAGTCACATCTTTATTGTGAAAGTCTGAATTGCCAAATATGTCTAAAGTGCATTCTTGCAGCTGAGCTATAGCAGCATTTGTTTATAAACCCTTAAGAAGTATTCAGATAAGAGCTGGAAAAGTCACAATAAAAAATGTGCTCTAAATATATTTTTCTTAATCACCCAGGACAAAACACTTGTGTGAATTAGTTTATAAGTATACAAGAAATATACAAAATAATAGCATTATAAAAAAGTTCATACGGCAAGGCATATAATATAAAAAGTGTGCTGAATCCTAGATGTCTTTGGAACCTTAGGGGGAATCTCTGATCTGCACCAGTGTGTGATGTGTCTGAGGTCCGCGATACTCCACAAAGCTGCAGCTCTACTAGATGACTCAGAAGACTGCCGGCTCTGCGCTGGAGAAAGCACCCACACAAGTGGAAATGTTCTTTCGCTACGGAGACTGGTAGGTCAAGGCTTCTTGCGCCTGAAATGGGAAAACCGGCATTTAGTATTGACTTTCACAATCAGATCTCCTAGGAAGACTTTACAAGAACTTTTTATCCCGGGACAATTCAAATCCTGAGATAGCAAGTAACAGTTATGAGTCTTCACTAGTAAGTCTAAAAAGCAGGACTTCCCGCCTTTATCCTACTGCAGTGATTTTCCAACTTGCCTAAGGAACAGCTGTGTTAAAAATGGACACGCAGACACGTATAGGTAGACATATGAAGAGAAAGGGTTTTACTAATATGGAAAGAATGGGCCGGACTCTTGGGTATGAAAAGTATGATTCCTTCTCCTACCAGAAATTCGGCCACTCCATTTCATTTTACTGAATACCTACCACTATATCGAGACCAAGAGGCACTGCCGTCGTCCCTGACTGCAGCCTCCCTCCTTACAGGTGACCTCAGGGCAGCCTCTGAGAGCTTTATGAGCATCAGCACAGGAGGAGTCAGAGTGTGCAGGCTTCCATCACCTCCCGTCACTGCTCTTACCGAGCCTTCAGAGGCTCTCGGCACTGCAAGCTGCTGCAGTCTGCCACAGTGCCCAAACATTCCGAGGGGTAAACAGAACCCATGTATATCCTCTTAAAGTGGACGGTAGGGAGAACACACACACACACAAAGGCCCAGGTGGTCAGGACTCACTTGGGTTGTGCGTGATGCTGATATCCGGGTCCCAGCTGAGATCCTGCTCTCATCTCCACAGCCACAGAACACTGAGGAAGATTACAGAAGAGGAAAGATCAGCTCCTCGCCGCAGTCTACAAAACAGTTCTGCTCAGGTGGGTTCAGCCAAGGTGACATCCCACATTGCTTTCTCGTGCAGCACAGACAGCTAGGTTAAAGTACCAGGTATTTGCAGTTTATTTGACTTAAGCCACAAAGATGGCGAGCTGGAAGCGTCTCTAGACATCATCTGGGTAATTTCCTCAGTTTACACAGGAAGAGGAGTCCTTAAAAAAGTCAGTGGCCAGGCCAGAACTCGGCCTCCTGACACCACCTGCCCTTCCCATGCTCTTTCCAGAGGAGCCTCTCGTCAGGAAAGACAGTTCCACCAATTTGATGTGAATTCTTGTTACTCCGCAGTGACGCTCCCTGACCTGATTCTCAGGCCCCGTCCCTCTACACTGAAAATAAGGATACTGAACCAAAGGGCTCCAGTAAGAGCCACCCTAAACAACCGTGGGTCCCTTGGCGGGTTTGCTAGGAACAGGCCTACAGGCTGCACTGGCAATGTGAGGTCAGACCTCAGATGCTTCCAAGAGCAGGAAGAGCAATAACCAGGGGGGTTAAAATAGGTCACCCCTACCCTTGTTTCTACATCGGTCCATTCAGACTCTGTACCGTCTGGTTGGGCAGGTGCCGCTGTGGAAGATCTCCGTTTCCGACTATAGAGAGAGGGGAGACACAGCGCGGTGAGCATTTTGTGTCTAAGAACAGGAACAGCATTAGAAGTAGGAAAATAATCGCTACACTGCTTCAGATAATTAATGATACGTTTCACGGGATGTGGTGGTCTGCAAGAGTAAGCAAGCTAAGAAAACAGCAGCCCTTGATGGTCACTCACCCGGTTGGCGATTCTTGTTTTAAAGTCTCAATATCGGTAAACTGAACAGATTGTCCACCGCCTCTTGTTTTATAAACATCGCCCTGAAGTCAAGAGAAAAGGTCACCATTACACTTTGATATCCCAAGTGATAAACATATATTTCAAACTGAACTTAAGATTCTCTATATAAGGCAGTAACGTCCCATCCACAAAACCAGATGGTCATCGGACTGCTGGGACTGAGCTATTAAAATACTTCAGAAATTATCTCTTACTAAACCAAAGTCCAATGCAATATCATCAGTAACATTCTTAAATTGCAAAACATAGTATTCGTTTTTGTTCTACAAAAACTTAACTACACCAAGGGTCAAGAAATCTACCAGAAATTTCTAAATATACTTTCCTCTGGGTATACCACACCCCTCATACTCAAATGACACACAGTACAGTCGTGTTTGTAACTCTGGTTAGACTAAGAACCATCATCTAAAATAAATTTGCTATGAAAAACTTTTTTTTCCTAGTTGTCTTTTACTTCCCCAATTATTCATGGACTCTGCGATCAAAGGAAAATTTTTCTACAGGAAGGGAAGGGAAAGGGCTATAAGAAATTTTGATAGTTCACATTTTAATGTGGGCTTTATCTAGAAATAACAAATGGTACAAGTTCTTTGGGTTTACTTTTAAAGTAGTGGTTGAAACTGTATTAATAGAGGATCCTGAGAATTTTAGCCTCATTCAACAGAGAGCAGCTAATTCAGTCCTAGTTTAGCAGATTCCTAGCAAACGAGCGAACAAACAACAAGGTTGTAACACCCATTTATCTTCGTTGACACTGCCTGTATGTCATCAAAGGAATAGGAGAGTAAGTGGGTTTTTGTGAAGTTGACTTTTTTATGTTTCTCGTCCTGTGTAAATTTGTTTTTACCTTGATGAGTTTAGTTTCAATCTCCCCATCGGAGGCTAGTTCCTGGTGGGTCAGCATGTACTTCTCACACTTAGCTAGTGCCTTTTCATTTGCAACAGACACTGTGATGGCATGAGGGACATGTGGCTGCATGACTGTTTCAGTTTGCACGTTAGAGGCAGGCTTATGATCTACCCATCTGTCTCCCGCAGAGCGCGATCGTCTGTGCCGGAGACGAATTGGTGGTGCGTTCTGATCAGGTTGAAACAGGAATCAAGAAACAAGCATAACCCAGAATTAATTTAAGGGTATTATTAGAAGTGCAGCAGGTTTGGCTACGTTAGTTGATGATTTCACCAAAACAAATGCACATTTTCAAAAGCTAAATATGTTACTCAGATAATTTAAATGTTTTGTATTTAAACACAAAACCAACGAACATCTTTTAAAACCAGCTTGTATGTCCTACATTCTGCCAGGGAGTTTCCCTTTCAACAAAACAAAATGGAAGGAAAAGTTCTGATAATGCCACGAGGCTTTCCTGTGCTGGTGGTGTTCGAGACCGTTCATTTTACATTCTTGATCACAGCCATTATTTGTGCCTGTCATTGTGAGGTAGTCTGTTAGATCCACAACTCAATTAAAGGCTCCAAATAAGGTTAGCAAAAGCCTTAAACATATGTCACAGGCCTCTATGCAAGAGAGAAAACACTCCTTATACAAAGATGGACAGTAAATAAAAGCTAATGGACTAGATGTACCAGATGCTAAAGAACATAATATATAATAAGGATTCTATGTATAAAAGTGATCAAGAGAATGTAAATGAACTACTGAGTACTTTCTGAGATTAAAAAATCTCAAATAGAACTTCATGAAAAGCTCAAACACAATGATGGCTAAAACATACCAACTATTGTTTCTCAAACATTTCGTAAAGGTACAAGAACCAAACTAAAAATATAGTATCAAATCAGTCTCTGTCAATCACACAATAAAAAACTAGTTGCTTCCACTCAACGATCATGTAAATTTGGGAAAGTTAAATTTAGCACATTCAGTCTAAGAAAAAGTATTTCACACACAAGACATAGTTCCAAAGATTACAAACATCTCCTGTTTATATAAATAAAGCAAATGAAACAGTCTGTTACAGGCCAAATCCTTCAAAGCTAGTCACCTATGAAGATCCCAGTTCTAAAATGCCTGTCTGGGGCACCTGGGTGACTCGGTCGGTTAAACGTCAGACTCTTGATTTTGGCTCAGGTCATGATCTCACAGTTTGTGAGATCGAGCCCCGCAGCGGGCCCTGCTCTGATAGTGGGGAACCTGCTTGGGATTCTCTCTCTCTCTCTCTCTCTCTCTCTCTCTCTCACACACACACACACACACACACACACACACACACACACACACAAACATTTAAAAAAATAAAATGCCAGTCTGGAGAACTGAAGCATTCCCTCTAATGAGCACAAGCAACAGCAGAAGCACTGGCGGTGAGTCGTGCCGCGACACACGTGGGCAGTAGCGTTTGCCATGCAAAGATGCCCAAGCCTCAGAGCAACTAGGAAACCTTCCATTCTTAAAGCGGCCTGACTTGATGTTGAACAGGAAAAGTTAGGCTCACAATCTACCATTTAGCAAAGGTGATAGTTTTCTTGAACACATTTGGCAGTAAACATGAAACAAGCTTCAGAAAGATAGCTGTTAGAATCTACTATCACTTATGAAATCAAAGATATTTAAAAATTCTTCCTGACGAAAAGTGTAAATTCAGTCCATCTGACATAATCTTTGGCCAATAAACCTAGATGCATAGATACTAGCCTCAACTTTGCTGCACTTCTAAAGAGATTTGATTTCAAGTGAGAAGTTAAAGGAGCTCTAGTAAATCCTCTTAAATGTCTCAGAGCCGAATGAGATAGCCGACCAGGCACAAGCAGGCCTTGAATAGTGTTCAGTCTATAAACTTTCATGAAAAATAAAGGGGATTTATTAGAGTTGATCAGAAAGACCAGTCACCGTAATTTGCTTCCTAAAAAGGTTTAAAGCAAAGTCTGCAAAGTAGAGAACTCAGACTTTAGAAACATCCATGGTCTTGGCAAATACCTTGCAATTCATCACTACTCCTTACTACTCAGGAGTGCAAGTGGTCTGAATGAAGCTTATCTGTACCTAAACTATACAGGAAAAGCTAAAGCAAATAACTATTAATTTGTTACAAATTCTAAAAAAGCCATATTAAAATTTTACTAAGTATAAATTTACAGTATTAACTTGGTTCATTTATTCAGATTCAAAGTAAAAACTTTATCTTAATCCTTAAGAAAATTTAAACATGAATTACTTTAAACACCCTTGACTGAGGCCGAGCCCTTGTAAATTGAGATAAAGTTCTTCAGATTAAAAGCGATTTACTGGACATGCAAGCCGTCAGCAGTGACACTACAGGCCTGGACTGTTCAGAACCATTCAGTGTCATGAAAATAAAGAGAGAATAACCACTTGCAGGGCATTCACTTCGTTAGGATCATGGATTAAAAATAGAGGGTATTTATTCAATTAATGTGAACTTTCTTAGGTTCGATAAAGACTGTTTCTGCAGGACAGTGTCCTTATTAGGGATGAAGCACCACAAAGTGTGGGACTTACTTTCAAAAGTTCAAGGAAAAAAAGATTATATATCTATATAAATAATAATTGGTAACTCTAGGTAAGGGGAAAGGAGGACACTGTACCGTTCTTTCAGCCTTTGAGTTTGAAGTTTTTCAAACCAGAAGTTTGAGAGAACAATTTTAAAAATAAAAGTTCAAAAGTGGCAAAAAACTTGAGGAAAGAACACCAAAAGGAAAAAACAAATGGAAACTGCTCTGCGACACTGGCATTCCGGGATTTGGGGGCTGCTCAGGAGCCTGTGCGGGTGAAAACACGGACGGGTCCGGGACGGGCCCAATTGACCTGTGTTCCTTGGCGTGACTGCTGTTGCCAGATGTGTTAGAGACTTTTCAGAGTGAAGAGCTAGGCCTCAATTTCAGGGTGAGGTAACAGAAAAATCAGACATTGTTTATACTGGCGCTCACCCGTCGTTCCATTGAGCTTTCTGAATCAAGTCACTCAAAAAAATAAAAAACCAAACAAAACAAAATAATAAAAAAACCCACAGGCAAACCCCCCACGATCACAGTCTGTGGCTACAAGGCTTTGAGAGAACGCTGGCACTGACCCCGCAGCGTCGGTCCTCTTCTACTTCTACCTCACTTCTGAACGTGGGGACCACCTCCCTGCCTTCCGTCCAGTACAGCCCTCGCCTTCTGTCTGACACGACACAAGTTTTACTTTGTCCTGGCTCCTGCTGCCTACGCCTTGCAATAGATGTGACATTGAGAGGTGTGTGGTACGGAGGAATTTTCTGCTCCCACTCCGAAATACAGGAAGCTACAGAGATGCTGCTGCAGGAGTTAGAGCGCCTGCGGAGCTGCGGCTGGCTCAGGAGCTGCTGGCCGTGGGAAATCTGAGCGATATAGTTACTAGAGAGCTAAACAAACGGAAGAGAGATTAATGAGCAAGACTGAAAGACTGAGAGAAACAATTTACTGCTTTTCTATAATTTTAGCACATGAAGACAACTTTAGACTTAGTTTTACGGAGTTAAAAAAATTTTTATACTGAATTTGCGCTAAATTGGTATTTATGCTAAATTTAGAAATACTTATGCAGAGAAGTTTGCGAAACACAGTAAGTAATATAAAACAGTCACCTAATCTGAACTGATTTTCTCCAGTGCAAGGTACTCCACAACCACAGACAACTTACAGGCACTGGAGACGGAGAAACCGCTCTTTGAGTCACTTTCTCCCGGTCCCGCTCCCGAGAGGGTCTCTCTGGCTTTTCAGCTTTGGGCTCAGTGACAATAGCCTTCAGTTGTTTCAGTTTTTCATCTTTGACCCAGAGTTTATTTTGCATCTCCAGCTGCTTGGCTGCCACCCGACGCTCCTAGGTTGGTGACAGCCACACACATCGAATTCAGTGACACCAAACCAGCGCACCGGGGCACCCGGACACGTCGTTTGCCAAGAATGACAATCCTCCCGTTAACCCCGGGCTCCCACACCAGGTCACTCGTCAGGAGTTGTGAGGGTGGGAAAGGCAGTAGGGCGCACCGGGCAGTGGCCGCTGGGGCCGCCGCCATCCCTGCCAGACACCCCACCCTGAGGACGCGAGCGCAGAACGCCGGGGGCTGAACCAAACCACCGACGGAGCGACACTCACGCATTCCTTCTCCCACTTCATCGTCGTTTCTGTCACCATGCCTTGCAGCCTGGCTTCCAGTCTGCGTTTGTCAGAAAACTGCCGCTGAAGTTTCTGGTTCTGAGCTTCGAGTTCCTGCTGCAGAGTGCGCTTATCTTCCTCGTAGATGGTGGTGGTTTTCTCTAGAATCTCAATCTGGGGAAGCAGGCCGTGTGTTCAGTGTCTGGCACGTGGCCCTGCATGTAGCTGAGAACTAAGCTCTCGGAATTTGCTTATGTGGGCACAGTGTGGGAAGGAAAATCAGGGAGCAAGCAGCTTCCTTTAAACTTTCCCCTGAATTCCTACCTCCATTTCCAGAAGCGAGGACTTTTAAAGGAGTTTCTCACAGAAAAGGTGTTTTAACTGACTGTGTGTGAAAGTAAGTTTCCCATAAGTGTAAGACCTGATTTTTCTATTTTAGGCTGTTTTCAGACTAGAGAACGCTGTATTGGTTTAAGAGGGGCCTCTCTAAAACGAATGGGAACCCCTAAATGATACTCGGTTAATGAGAGAGCAAACATGTTTCACCAGAAGTTAACAAGCTACGACCAGAGCTGAACCCTAGAGAGCCCTCTGGAAAGCTCACTTGTTTGGTCCAAGAACATTGCCATCGATCGCTAAGTCTAACTCCTAAAGTTAGAGTAGATCATCCCTTGAACTCTTTTCATTCCCAGTCCCGTCTCGAAGAACGAGCAGGAACGCAGGGGTGAAGGCCCTGCAGCAGCGGTGAAGGCAGAGAGCAGTGCCGACCAGCACGCACGCACGCACGCCTGTAAGTAATGCTGGCACAAACCTTGTATTCTAAAGTTTTGTTTTTCTTCTCCAGCCGTTCTATTTCCAACTTCTGTCCTGAGATCACCTTTTCTTTTTCATTCAGTTTTCCTTGAACGTAGTTTTCTTTATTTAGAACAGCGTGGTCAAATTCTTGCAGCAAGGCTTTAAAAGTAATAGCTGAAACGAAAGCATGCAGGTCATGTTTACTCCAGTTCCGAGATGACCAACGAAACCAACTTTTATCAGCCGGTACTTTGTAAAATGTAGCAGCCAGCCAATCACGAGGGTTGGTTCATAATCAGAAAACAAATTTTGAAGGGAATCAAGAGTTTGAGGGGCGCCTGGGTGGTTCAGTTAGTTTAACCATCCAACTTTTGATTTCGACTCAGGTCATGATCCCAGCGTTGTGGGAATGAGTCCTGAGTCAGGTTCCACGCTGAGCATGGAGGCTGCTTAAGATTTTCTCTCTCTCCCTCTCTCTCTAAATTAAGAAAAAAAAAAAAAATCTATAAGAGTGACATTTCCTAAAAGCTGTTTTTCATTGGAAAACAGTGGGTCTTCCTTTCATTTTGCACCATGACATTCCCTTGTCAACCCTTATAGGTTAAGTGGTTTGCTTCAAAACAAGTGGAAAAACAGAATTAACAATGGATTTAGGATCAGTTAAATCCGAATTGGAATCCCTGGTACACTACTTAGTAGTTGAGTAACTTGGGCAAGTGACTTAATCTTTCTGAGCACATTTCCTCACTTCACGATGGGGATATAAATGCCACTCCTCTCACACCTTTCTTACGAAGATTCAGATGAACCGATGAAGATAAACACTGTGGATCCATTTCCAAGCACTTAGCGACATACCAGGCCGTTCCCTGTTCTACATGATTTTCACACATCATCTCATCCCCACGATACCCTCTGAGGCAGGAACAGTTAAAATCCCCATTGTGCAGACAGGGAGACTAAGAAATAGATGATGGAGTAATTTGCCCAAACACGGCTGTTACGATGTAAATTATGTGGGGGGCCTGGATGGCTCAGTCGGTTCAGCATCCAACTTCGGTTCAGGTCATGATCTCAAGCCCCGTGTCGAGCTCTGTGCTGACAGCTCAGAGCCTGGAGCCTGCTTCGGATCCCTCTCTCTCTCTGCCCCTCCCCTGTTTGCACTGTCTCTCTCTCTCTCTCTCTCTTAAAAAAATTAATATTAAATAAAAGTATAAATAAAAAAAGATGTAATCTATGTGAAGTGCCTTGCAAATAAGTAACTAGTAGGAACCAAAAACAAAGTAGCTATTACTCCACTCCTTTGTGTCCATCACTGTACATTTTAAAAAGGGAGAGTATACACACCCATCTCTTCCTTTTGTTTTATGAGCTGCGGGAAGGTTCCGTGTCAGTCTAATTACACAGTGCCTGGAGCACTACGTGCAGAAATAACCCTGCCTTCACCACCTGCCTTCACCACCTGCCTTCACCACCTGCCCCTCCAGAGAGCTCCGGTTCGCTGCAGAGTTCTGGAGGGGAGACGAGCGCAGGCCGCTCTCGGCCCTTACATTGTTTGTGAAACTCCTCCACCATCATCTGCCGCAGGAGATGTCGTTTCTCCAGTGCCTCAACCAGCCGGGGCAGGGTCTGCTCGTCGTTGATATCCAGAAGTTCACAGGACGGCAGAGGTGGAAAGCTCTGGAGAACTACCTCTGTAACCAGTGGTTCTGGGTGGAATTATAAAAAATTACGAGAAGTTACACAGGAGAGAGAGAGCTTACTTAGACAAGTTTTTAGCTCTCCCAGTACAACTAACCATGTACTGTGAGTTGTCACATTCATACTTCCTTTAAAATGAATTACAAAAAGGAAAAGTGGAAGGAAAAGGTTACAGTATGTAACAAAAGAAATCTCATTTATACTTTGGTTCAGGATTTTTTTTTTTTTTTGGCACTTGGTTCTTGGGAGGAAGGGAAGTTAACTGTTCTCTCATGTGAAATAGATTTTGAGAGAGAGTGACAAACGTCAGCGTGCACATGATGTAACACCAAATCATACCGTCTCCAACTGGTCCTCCCCGAGCCTGGTTTCTGTATCTCCTTCCAGGAGTTAACCCACAGATTGCCTTATCTATTGGTCTTGCCACTTCAACTTCTTGGGTCACTTCTGCAAATCTCATGACTTGCTAAGATACAAGAGAAATGGGAGGCTTTTTAAATTGTTTCTTTTGAATAAATAAGTATATCCAAGCCTTTCTTCAGAAATTACTTAATGAAACAATACATTGGTCATTAGTTCACTTCTGTAACTAATGGTTCTGTGTCAATTTTAAAATTATTTAAAATGTCATTCTTCACATCCAAATAGTTGTTTTCTCCACAGAAACTCTGAGACTTTATGGGATAAATACGTTAAAATTACCAAGCTTTCTTCATAATCTTCAGCCTTTGGGTTCACACACACGATCATGCGTACTTTACCTTCCCCATCGAAGTAGTTCTTGAACAGATGGGTCAACTTCGAATCTCTGTATGGAACCATCTGTAAATAAATTCAAGTCCAAATATGTAAGGCAAAAAAGTGCACACAAACGAAGCTACAGAAATGATGAAAGGCTGATGCTTACTTTGTTAGTTCCGTACATTTGGTTTTCTCTCAGGACTTCCATACATGTCCTTAGTGTCATTAATGACTGGTTAATGTTACCTGACAGAAAAATATAGACAGAAGACATTTAAAAACAATACAAAAGCTAGAGTGCGGTCTGTTTGCCTATAAAATCCCTACTTCATAGAAATATATGGAAGGGCACCTGGGTGGCTCAGTTGGCTGAGTGTCTGACTTCGGCTCAGGTCATGATCTCATGGTTCATGGGTTCGAGTCCATCATCGGGCTCTGTGCTGACAGCTTGGAGCCTAGAGCCTGCTTTGGATTCTGTGTCTCCCTCTCTCTCTTCCCCTCTCCTGCTCGTGCTCCATCTCTTCCCCGCTCCTCTCAAAAATAAACATTGGGGCCCCTAGGTGGCTCAGTTGGTTGAGTGTCCGACTTCGGCTCAGGTCATGATCTTGCAATCCTGGAGTTTAAGCCTCGCATCAGGATCTATGCTGACAGCTCAGAGCCTGGAACCTGTTTCACATTCTGTGTCTCCCTCTCTCTCTGCCCCTCCCCAGCTTGTGCTCCATCTTTCAAAAATAAACATTTTATAAAAAAATAAAAATAAACATTAAAAAAAATACTATACAGAAATTACAGGGGCGCCTGGGTGGCTCAGTCGGTTAAGCGGCCGACTTCAGCTCAGGTCATGATCTCGCAGTCCGTGAGTTCGAGCCCCGCATCGGGCTCTGTGCTGATGTCTCAGAGCCGGGAGCCTGTTTCGGATTCTGTGTCTCCCTCTCTCTCCCTGCCCTTCTCCCACTCATGCTCTGTCTCTATGTCTCTCAAAAATAAATAAAGGTAAAAAAAAAATTAAAAAAAAAAAAAAAGAAATTACAAATAGCAGGGTTTAGTGGCTCAATTTAAACAGCGTCCCCGCATGGCCTGGCAGTGTGTCAGGAGAGGTTAAATACCATCCTTCAAGAATTCTAGCAGAAGGACTGTCCATGGAATGCGACATTACACTTCACGGCCCATAAAGTTTCTTCCAGATCTTAACTTCTGTGAGAGAATGTATCAGATGCAGAGTTTAATATCCTCATATCAACGTGTACTCTCTGCAGCATGACCACTTCTGGCTACAGTTGGCTTCATCAGCACTGAAGTGTCCCCTGCACCTGGAGGGGCTCCTGTTTCTAACGATCATGGGTCTTAGGATCCAGCTGACTCTGTCCCTTTCGCATCCAGACAAGGATTCCTTGGGCAGCATAATTGTCACTTCTGACTGTTCTGTTTGGATTTCTGAGCCAAGACAAGTCTGACAGATGAATTAGGCCTCCCATAATGCAGAAGATCCCATTTGCAGAGACTTGCCCTCCGCAGATACGTAAGAATTTGTTCATTTTAGAACCTTGATTAAGGTCAGCTAACTCCCACCGTACTCTCATCCTTGGCCACCTCTCAAAACACAGCTCATCTGTGCCTCCATAAGGTCCCATGGTTCATAATTCCCCTTCCTTGACCCCAGCTCCCAGTGTCCTTCCTGCTTCCATTGTGTTCTCTGGAACCCAAGTTCCTGTTAACAGATTTCCCCACCTCCTCACACCTCGCATAGAGAGCTCCATCCATCTCTCCCTAATTGCCAGGGGGTCTGACCCCGGGGTCCATGTTGCCCATGGGTGCATCTGGGGGAGTCTGCATACTTGGGTGGGAAATAAATTACACCTTTATTTTTTACTGACTTCTGAAATTTAGCAGTTCCTTTCAATTATGAGCATCGGCCAAAAAGTTGTATTAGTGGTACCTGTGATTTTAATCAGTAGAAATCACAGGGAATTCTCCAGCCCATGACAGTTTATTGCTGATCTCAAGGTATTTATGTTCATTACTACTTTGAAATTACGTAGTTATTTTTTTTAAATTTTTTTTTAACGTTTATTTATTTTTGAGAGACATAGAGACAGAGTATGAGCAGGGGAAGGGCAGAGAGAGAGGGAGACACAGAATCCAAAGCAGGTTCCAGGCTCTGAGCTGTCAGCACAGAGCCCGACGCGGGGCTCGAACTCACAGACCACGAGATCATGACCTGAGCCGAAGTCGGCCGCCCAACCGACTGAGCCACCCAGGCGCCCCTGAAATTACGTAGTTATAAGGCCTCCTGGTGGATCTTTAATTTAGGCATTAAGAAGGAAGCTTGTAAATTAATGTAATGACAGATGCCTTAAGAATACTGTTAAAAACACATTTCAGTCTAATCGGTTTCCTTTGTAATCCTGTGTATTTTATGATTCACTCAGAAATATTCTGTGAAGTGTCGATGGGCTTCACCCTGCAGCCTAAGTAAAAGTTGCTTGTTTTCTAAAGCCTGACGTTTTATAAGGATGGTGAGCAGAGGGAGATAGCAGTATTTTCCTAGTGCCTAGCTGCTACCGTCAGCGTTCCCCCTACGCGCCTGCTCCTGGGTCACTGCTAACGTGCTGCCAGAGGCCCCGCCTCCGCCGCTCATCCCTCTCTCTCTGGCACGGGAGCTGCACAGCTGTGCCCCGACCCTGAAACTTCTTCATTCAGAACTGCACCACCTCTAGAAACCCGTGCCCCCACCACAATCTCCTGTTCTCCTCATGCTCACGGCCTAATTGTAGTGACACCTGTTTCTCCTCCTATTAACTCTGGTAGTCCTTTCTGGTTTTTTCCCTAAAGCATCAGAACCCTCAAGTTTCTGCTTTCTTCCATTGAGGTAAACCTCTTTTCTCATCAAGGTTAATCCTTTCTCTTGCGGCCTGGATTCCAGATTCTCTATCTTATATACACGCACATAATGTGGACTGTTTTTGTCCTCTCACCTGGCTACCACCTTCTCTCTCCTTCCAACCTCTTTAAATCCATCACCTCAAGTGAGGTGCCTCAAGGCCCTGCCCTTGACCTGTTCCCGTCTGTCCTCCAAGAATAATCTCTCCCCTACTGCTTCCATCATATTGGCAAACCTAAACCTATAAACCTCCGGTCAGCTCTCTCTCCTTCCAGATGTGCGCACCTCTACATCCAGGTACGAGGCACTTCCACTGGAATCAGCTACACGTATCCAACCCGAGCCCTAGCCACCCACACCTGCACCTCAAACGCCTTTCTCCTGAGTCACCATCTTGGATCTGCCCTCTCCTCTTCCTCCCCCTCCCCTCCACATCCAGGTGGACTTCCTAAGGGCTCTCACTTTTGTCTGACCATTGCCTCCAGGTCACATGATTGCACGTCAGAATTATTGCAAAAGGCTCCCAGCTGCTTTCCTTATCTCTCTTTCTAAAAGACTAACTCCTCACTGACTTACAGGAGGCTGTAGAACAGCAGAAAGACACGAGCTTTGAGGATTCAGCCAACCTGGTTTAAACCCAGGCTCCAGTCTTGGGAAAATTACTTAATCTCTCCCAACCCATTTCCTCATCTGAAAAATGGGTATGATACAGTCCTGAAAGGTCAGAATCAAGAAATCAGGTCCATGCACAGTAGATACTGTGATTTATACTAGTCATTTAATGATAGGTAGCCACCATTATTCATTATTCCTTCAGGACAAAATTCAGACTTTCTAGTATGACAAGGATTCTTGTGACCTTGCCTTGCTCTGCCACCCCAGTTGTCATGGGTCATCATCAACCCACACCTTCCATTTCAGTGACCTTGACTCTGCCCTTTCCCTCCTAAACTTCCCCTCATACACACCCCCAGACTGGGTAAGTGTTCAGATACCGGCACACAGTAGATAATCCATAATGCTATTATGTGTAAAATATAAAATGAATAGTTACACTAATGAAAGACTAAAAACAACAACAAAACAGATTCCCTTTCAATTTGCTTTTGTGTTCAAAGATTCTTCCCATCTCCAGAAGCCAGTTTTCACCAGAATGAATGTTGGAATAACTGTTAAATCACTTAACTTTAAGGGCCTGGTACTTATATTACTGGCAATAGATAAAAAATGAATATAACTTTGTTTTATATTTATTTTCCTCACTTCATTTTTTTTTAAAGTTTATTTACCTTGTGGGGGGGGCGGTGGAGAGAGAAAGTGCCAGGTGGGGAGGGGCAGAGAGAGGGAAGAGAAACCCAAGCAGGATCCACACTGTCAGCACAGAAACCCACCCGGGGCTCAGTCTCCCGAACCATAAGGTCACGACCTGAGCCACGATCAAGAGTTGGATGCTTAACCCACTGAGCCATCCTGGCACCCCATTTACCTTCATTCTTAAAACAAGTCAGCATATCGTAATATATTGATACCAAACCAGCATAACTAAAGAAACAGCACTGACCCCTAACTTTAGCCTTTAAACTCTCAAATCGAAGATGGTTATGTTTAAACCACCTATCAATAAACAGATGATAGACTGACATTACAAGTTCTGGGAAGTTGTAGCAATTACATGAGTACTGTGCTCTGCTCACCAGCTTCCCGTAGCCTGTTCCCTTCTGCTTTTGTCCGATTAGTTCTTTCACTTCCAGCAAGATCTACCAGGGACAACTGGCTTATCGTGATTTGTTCCTTTTCCTGAAGGGAAGATCATAATGCCAATTAATACAAGATATAACTGGTTTACAGTGTTCTTTAAACATATTCCAGTCAACAAATTATTAGTCTTATGAATATATCATTTGCAGAATACAAAATGGTAGGACCAAAGGATACATGTTTTGGGGGAAGAGTCTGCTAAAAGCATATGGGCTAAATGAATATACTCGTGATGGTGATGACGACTTGCCCCTTGTCTGGTTCCTGGATCATACCGTAAACCTCGCAAAAGCAGGGACTGCCTCTCAGCCAGTGCTGTTCTCTCCAGCGCCTTGCAGGGCGCCTGCACGCAGCAGGAGCTCAGTCTGTCTGCTGATTCTAGAATGGGCCTATCCTGACCAGATATTTAATGATTCTATAATCAAACAATTTCTTAATGCTCCAATTGTAGAATAAGAGATGGAAAGCAAGAGGCACCTAACTGATATTACAACATTGGATGTGACTCCAAGGAAAGCAGGTGTATATGAAGCTTGACTTACAAGCATTTTCTAACTAATGTTTATGAGTGCTGACTGTAAGTCATGTCCTGTAACCGACTGTAAGTCAGTTCTTAGGCACTGGCCTAAGAACTCTGTACGCACTACCTGCTTTAATCCTCACCACGTTATAAAGAGTTTAGCACAGGTCAGACAGCTAGTAAATTAATAGAAATCAGAATTCGAATCCTGGTGGTCTTCGGTACCCTGCTGTACTGTCTCCTCATGCCATGAGGAGACCTTCATGATCAGTTTTGAATGGAATTACACTTTAATAGCTTCAAGTTATTGAATGATTTCTATTCAGGACCAAATGCTTTTCCTAATTGATGTAAGCCTTGTAGTGTGACAGGCCCGGCAGTTAACGAGGGATCGGCAGACGGGAGCCCTACTGGCCTGTCAGCCAAGAGAAGAATAATTTAGACTTGTCATCTCCTGACTGTACCTACCCTGGGAAGCTAACTGCTGACATCTCAAAACCATTAACTGAATTCCCACATACAAACTGCATCTTCAGAGAGAAAGTAATCATTCGTACATACTTACTTTATCTCCTCTATGAAAGAGACTTACAAAGATGTGTAAACCTTTTTCACAGCAGAATCCGGGTTCTCAGATTCAATAGCCAGTTTCCCAAAACTACACTCTGTAGTGGAACAACTTTTAAATGTCATCACCTACCTGGTAATTCTAGAGCAGTCTTCACCGCGGTGCAACTTCCCTGACTTAACTCTAGTTCCAAAAACTACGGGTTCAGTGAAAACGAGAAAAACTCCACACACTACACGGTTACCTGTAAGACGTTGTCTCCATCTGCGTCCAAGGGAGCCTGCACTAATTTAATGTTGAACACGCTATGGGAACGGCTGGACTCACGATTCAAATGTGTGTTAGCAATACGTCTCTTTTTCTGGCCTGTGATGACAGAGACATCATTGATTAGACCTGAACTCAGTCATTACAGTACTAACAAGTACTGCTGTTAAATTATAGTAGCAACTCCCAGGATTATATTTATTGTTTCAGATTTTCTGAATTTTAGCTTGATTTCTGACCTCTCCAGAAAACTTCAAAAGCCTCCTCAGTAGATTTCACTTCTACTTCTGTGCATCCCGCAACATACATATTATGGTTCTTATCTTCACGAAGCAATTTAGATTGTGGTGGTCTATGAGAAAGGAGAGAACATTAGTCTCCTAAATCATTATATCTCCTAAAAAGGTCAGTTTAAAACTAGGACTAAAATGCCCGGGAACATTGCCATCGATTCTTATAAGGGAATAGGCCTAGATAAGAGCTTCGAAAAACATGAAACTTGGGTGAGTGTAAGGATACATAGTCAAGATTAGTTACATCACAGGAGAACAGGCACCTACACTGTTTCGGAAGCTTTGCTCTAATTTGTTCTAACAAAGCACACAAAACAACACTGACTAATAAACGTAGAGATCAAGGTAGTAGGACGGCAGCATCACATGCACAGTTAAGCACCAGAATCTAGCTAGCATTTCCCTAACTGTAAGACAGAGCTGGTTCTGACATCAGAGTCGCAGAAGACAAAATTCGGAAGAGTTTGGTTGATACCAGGCGTGGCAGTCCTTTCAAAGTGGCTGCTCGGGTTCTGGTCTGTACGGTAGGATAAGAACAGGAGGGGCGCTGCCCGCTCGCCTGCCTCTGGAACGGTGGGGCACAAACGTGTACCGGCCACCATTGCTCAGTGAGTGGCAGGTCTGCCGGGAAGCAGGGAAGGGCTTAGAGGTAGCAGCCAGCCCAGTGCCAAGGAAACACCAGCTCCGTGCAGACATGCCACAGATGCCAACCGCTAGTAGAACCGCACCCTTCTCCTTAAGAAAAGTCAGCATGGTCACATACACAAGCTCTGCGCTCCTCACGGGCGTGCTGCAGCTGTTCCACCTACCGAAGGAAGGAGGGCGTGAGCTACGGGACAGTCACAGGGGTCGGCTCTTAGACACCCTCCACTTGTAATAGTTCCTCATCGTATTGAAAAACACTTAAAAGTTAACCAGCTTGGAAGAGCAGGCTAAACACCGCCCTCACAAATTAAATCTGAATTCAGGGCCGAATACACACGCAGTGGGTTTGTTCGAGGAGTTACAAGAATGGTTGTTACAAGGCATGCGAGGCATAATTGTCAGCCTTCCTTTCGTAAAACTAAATAAAACCAAGATAGGCTTCTTTGAAAATAACCTCATTTAGAACACACCAAAAAAGAACCTTGGCACATGCGCAAAAATGAAAGGGATCGGAAGCAAAGAACGACATCACCAAGTTTAGGAAAATGGGTACACACAACCGATACTCTGAAACATGTGGGAGGGTAGGTAGTACATTGTTTAACGTAATTTATTAAACTGTTCTCAGTCTGATGGTTTTCTAAACATCCAGCTGTTTCTCCAGTAATGCTCAATTAGACACACACGGTCTACATATTATTTGTGTTCTGAGAGGCCCTAACAAAGATAGCACTGAAGATAAACACTTAGCTTGAGAACAAAACCATCAACCCAAGACCAAGACACTAATGTCAAGGGAGACTCAACTCTGCTCTGGCACAGGTGCCAACTGTGAGGCCAGGCTGGAGGTGTTCTTCAGTCGGAGCAGGCCAAGACCCAAGCAAATCTAAGGAGTTGTCTTTTAACTCTGGCAGAGTGACAATACAGAGGTCACTTCATAGGAGTCAGTGAGGGAGGATCTGTATGGGTTGTAGAGACCACAGCTTTGGGCTCCTCTCTGTAGACGTCACTAGCCACAGATGGTTAATGTGGCTACAGACTGCCAACACGAAGTACTAGGTTCTTGAAAGGTAAACCCAGGTAACCCTCATCCGTAGAACACTTCCTTCTATGATTGCGATCCTTCTCAAAATACAGCCCCAAAGCCAAGAGTTTTCAAAAGTACTGTCTAAGATGAGTGTTCAGGTCTCTCTTCTTAAACACCTTAACCCGCTGGCGCCCTGATAGAGCTGCAGGTCTGGTTAAGAATAAAACTATGCACTGAACACCAACTGCACGATACACAAGTTACCTTCCATTCTAAAAACAAAAGCAAGTATTATTACTGTTTATCACTGAGGACACTAAGGCTCACTGAGGTCAAGTGGCTTCCCCGAGGTTAAGCAGCTAAGACGGGACTCTCCTCACTACTTACTTGGGCTTTATGGGATCAAACGGCACCTCTTCCAACAGATCATATATGTAATTGTTATATATTTCAATATAAGAGACAAATACACCATAGACACTGTCTTCATCGACCTCTTCTGCTTTGCAGAATTCTTGTACATTTATCATATCTGCAAACTCTGGGTCTATTTGTCGTCTGAAAAAAGAAAAGAGCCAAAAAATCTGCTCTTACTCACTGTGAGTCAGTATCAAAAGTAAAGGACCCCAAGAGGAAACTAAAAGGTAGAGTGTAAGTGGCCTGCCACCACAGGCGGCAGTGCATCGAGCAGTCTGTTTGCGCCCGTGGCAGCCGGCGGCACCCCGGTGCCCTCCCGCGAGCACAGGCTCTTACACCCTCCCCCACCCAGAGCGGCACCTTCTCTCAGTGGTCATTCAGGAACGCTGTGCTCAGAACCGACGAGAACAGCTGAGTAAATAAACTTAATTAGGGACATTCCTCAACTCTGAGCTCACTAAAGTCAGCTGTCAGACCAACCACCCTTCACACTGACCATCCCCTGCGCCTGAGGAAGCCACCAGACAGGGTTCCCCTCAGGCCAGTGTCCCACACAGATGGAATGACGTACTTGCTGGAGGGGGTCTTTGGGTTGGGCATGGCTTCCCTTTTCTGCCGTTCTAACAGGGCGTCGACCTCACACTGTATATCCATGCTGTTCCTGTCATTAGATTTAAAAACCTGAAGTGGGGGTAAAAATCAGACCGTGACTTTTAGAATTTGACTTAAATGGTAAGGGACCTATTTAAGAAATAAGAAACATTTACTATCTAAGGTTTCAAAGGTCTGCAGCGTATTAGGAGTTCTCCCTTACCACCACATCCACAGGCAGCTCAGTCCCGGTGCCCGCGGGCGAGAGAGTCACAATACGAGAGACTCACACTTACATATCGTTTAGCTTGAAATGTCCCTATGCTGTTAAAGATCATGTCCAAACACCGAGGAAGCAGACCTCCTTCCCCTGGAGAACCAGTCATTGTGTGAGTTTTTCCACTTCCTGTCACACCATATGTAAAAAGGAGACCTGTAATGTAGCAAGTCACACCGAGTTATATATTACAAGTCCTCTGCTTTTAATATTCCATAATATTAAAAAGCACTTAAAATTAACCAGCTCAAAAAAACAGGTTTTATACCACCCTAACAAATCAAATGTGAATTCAAGACCAAACATAATCAAATACATAAATATCAAAAGAGTTTTATGAGGGGGACAGAAAGGAAAATGCAGTGAAAACTCCAGGAACCATACCATTTTTGCCATGAATGAGGTCATCTACCAAGGGATTGGCCACAACATCAAACAGCTCCTTCTGGGTGGTGTGAGTGCCAAATACTTGCTTAAATGAATACTGAGTCTGTGGAGAAGGGGAAACAAAAGCTTATGAATGGAATTTCACTCCAAGCTAGAAATACAGCCGTTTCAATGTATTCAGATGTTTCTTTAAGATGTAGACACACAAAGAAAAAACATGAAGTCTTTTAAACTTGGAACCCTTAAAAAAGTCGTGACAGACCTCAGTTATACCACTTGTAAATGGACAAAGATCTGCAGTTACAACTACTGACGAGAATGTGGAAGTCTTAAGTCCACGCATGCTTCACAGACCGAGGCGGATTTTAGACAACAAAGAGCAAAGCTTCCCATGACTGGGCTAAACAGGCTTGTGAAAATCATCCAGCGTTATTACTCCAGACGCTCACTTCACACTCGCTCTTTTTTTTTTTTTAATTTTTTTTAACGTTTATTTATTTTTGAGAGAGACAGAGCAAAGCAGGGGAGGGGCAGAGAGAGAGGGGGAGACACAGAATCCGAAGCAGGCTCCAGGCCCTGAGCTGTCAGCACAGAGCCCGACGTGGGGCTCGAACTCGGGAACGGTGAGATCATGACCTGAGCCGAAGTTGGACGCTCAACCGACTGAGCCACCCAGGTGCCCCCACTTGCTCTTTTAAAATGACACAGCAGTCAGGGTGCCCACGGGTGGCTCGGTTGGTTAAGCGGACTTCATGACCTGAGCCAAAACCAGGAGTCGGACGCTTAACCACTGAACTATCCAGGTGCCCCCCCGCCCCCGCTACTTTAATCTGCAGGTGAAGTTGTGTGTGTGTGTGTGCACCTGTAGAGCCGCCTAGCACGGCCAGTCCACAGTGAACGATCCCTAACACATGCTCTGAAGAAACAACACCCAGCACAAGACATCCCCTTGTGAAAACAATCCGCTGCCTCAAGGACACCAAACCTGTGCCTGTCCACACTGTATCTGTGGCAGTCATTGGGACGTAAACGAGTTTTTCCAAAAAGTGGAAATGTGAATTTTGTTAAATGTAAAAACAATGGAAAAGCCCGTCAGGAAAAACCACATGGAGTAGTAATAGCTTGGGGCCAGTGGGAATTACCTCCTTATAGTCCCCATTGCGGTTGAGTCTGTAACCCTCGGGAGTGTGGAGCTGGACGGTGGTGCTGTTGATCACTTCCGTGCAGCACTCCTGATCGGGGAGGCTCGGCGGGCGCACCCGGCAGTACACCTGAAAGCACAGGAAGGCGCGGTAGGCACAAAGGGTGACTTTGCATTTAAGCTTCCCGTTTGTTCGTTCAACTGTTGGTCTCTCGACAGAAGAGATTTACATAAACTTAGAGCCGTGAAAACCAAAACTCACTATCGGAAATGGCCAGATGCAAGAGGTTTTAAGTACACGTACAGTTGAAACAAATTTGGACAACCAAAGCATCAAGTCACACAGCTTCTCTTGTGTTCTCTTGTGTTCTACTGGCACAAATTTAACAAAGTTATACTATTACTAATTTTAAAATCTCTAAAATAACATTACACAATGAGAATTATTTGAAAAGCTGTTAGAATTCATTGCAATTGGATCTCAAGCAAAACTTGACAGCTTCACAGTTACATATGTATATATAAATATACGTATAAAGCATAATGGTACACAAATAAGTAAGTGCAACATCCCAAACACATCTGCTTAGTCAGCAATAAGATTGAGGAAAAACCATTCAGCTGTGTGTGCAAAAAGCATCTGGTCCCTTCAACTTAGACCAAGAAACACATCCCGTGCCAGTGAAGAAGAGAGAGTATCCCGGAGCAAACCGACCTACTAGGATTTGCATTTGACCTTAAAAGCAAGGTCCCAAGCCTGAAACTAGTTTTGTGCGTGCAGTTCTGAGTAGTCACTAGACTGAATTAGCTGTTTTGCAGCGGAGTGTCTGTGAAGCCTGCCATCGGCTTCTCCTTTACGGTCCTGGAGATGGGAGAGGACCTCACTCAAGCAGAAATTCCTGCCCCAGTGGAGAGTAGGAAGAATTCTCTGGGACAGCTGAAGAGTATTTTTCATTATCTAATTTTGCAAATCATAATTAGAGGAGTTATGCAGTTGACAACCAAAGACTTCATCTTGCTGGACTAATGAGCCCTACATGGAAATAACAATTTCAAAGCTGAACCAGCCTTACCCATGGAACTAAATGATCTGACTCTGCTTTCGTGCCTCCGTCCCCTCCAAGCACACACAGAAAAAGGACCGAAGAAAAAACAAACAAATTCACAGGGAGACCTTACCCCAACTGGGTCTTTAAGACTCGTTTGGGATCCTTTCTTCACTAGAAGTTTCCTGGGCGTCTTAGTCCTCCTGGTCATGGGTTAAAACAAAATTCTGTTCATACTAACGTACAAGAACCTCACCTATAATGCATACAGAGACAACTTTCCTCGGGCTTATAAAGTTATCCTTCGGCAGTTCCAAAACCTTACACCCCAAATAACACAAGAATATGCTGCATCAATAGAATGTTTGTG
This sequence comes from Paguma larvata, assembly GCA_030068075.1. NCBI lineage: Eukaryota > Metazoa > Chordata > Mammalia > Carnivora > Viverridae > Paguma > Paguma larvata. The sequence continues at coordinate 107,271,991 of CM057827.1, read as the reverse complement.
GCACGCATGATGCAGAAGTAAAACTGGGTTTAGGAGACATTTTCGGTTCTAGCGGTGTGTACTTAACCGTTTGAATAGTTCTACATTTTCAATAGTTCGCATATCTTCTTGAACGACAGTTTTACGGAAGCACGACAAAGTTGAAAACTCTACAGATTATTTATGACCACACTTCTCTTGAAGGCACTTATCGAATGCGACAAGCACACACACCGCTCTGACAGCCATTGCCAAGGCAGACTGACAAGCTACTGACTTCACCAAATTATAAGAATGCAGATGGAGGGGCCCCCCGGGTGGCTCAGTCGGTTAGTCATCGGACTTCCGCTCAGGTCACGGATCTCACAGTTCTTGGGTTCAAGCCCCGCTTCGGCTCTGTGCTGACAGCTCAGAGCCTGGAGCCTGCTTCCGATTCTGGGTCTCCCTCTCTCTCTGCCCCTCCCCAACTCTTGCCCTATCTCTCTCTCAAAAAGTAAGCGTTAAAAAAAAACTTCTTTCATATAAAAATAAAAATGCAGACAGAGGAATCCACTTTTTCATCAAGATCTAGCTCTATACTTTTAAGGAACAACTGTTTATTGAATAGTTCCCCGGGCCATCACCCTTTGTCCCCAAACAACTGCAGTCCCCAAACTGCAGTTTCTCTTGTTCTCAGAAACAAAAGAAAAGATATTTTGACTTCAGTTCACCAATTTCTCTAGCATGCCCCTTTCCTCCACCAACCCTCACATATATCTATAGTGTAGATGAACATTCTTAACATCAAAATTAACTGAAATTACTGGCATGGGCTACAGATTATTAAAATATTTTCTCAACATCTTCCGAGGTGAAACAAGCAAATAAATTAGTGTACAAACTATTAGTTTGTACTTACAATACAAACTATTAGGTTTACTTAAACGTGGCTTTTTTTTTTTTTTAAGATAAAGGTTTTGACTCTGGTCTCAAGAAAACAAGCTGCTGCTTGCAATGACAGCCCTCCCCTGGGCGCAGGGACTGCTGTACCCCAAGCGGTCAGTGCGCGGGGCAGCGCGGCCACCGCGGGAGGAATGTGGGCGTGGGCGCCCGTGGGCGGAGCGGGGCTGCCGGCGGCCTCAGACCGCGACCCCAGGAACCGGTCCCCGCCTCAAGGCCACCGCCTAGGCCCAGAAGAGCACGCCGCGCTCGCGGGTGCCAGGGCCCCCCCAGGGACTGAGGCCGCCTGGTGCCCTCCACCCCGGGGCACGGCCCGCGCGCGGGGAGACCCCCGGCCCACACTACCGCGGCGGCGTGCAGCCTGGGCTAGCGGGCGGCCGGGCGAGAAAGGGCTGGGGCCGGGGCTAGGTGGATGGCACCCCGGCTGACGGGTCCAGACCTCCCCGCTTCCCCCGACGCGGGCCGACCTTCCCAGCCCTCGGGAGGCCGAGGCGGGCCGCCGGGCTCCGGGCCGCACAGGGCGGGGTGGGGGCTGGAGGGCGCGCCGGGGCCGTGTCTCTGCGCCCGGGCTCCCCCTGAGCGGCCCACGCGGGGGCTCCCACTTTGGGGGCAGCGGCCCGGGCCGCGAGGGGCTCCGTGCAGACCGCGCAGCCGGCGGCCGGCTGCGACGTGAGGAGATGCCGGCCCCGGCCCGGTACTCACGCTGGCTTCATAGCAGCGGGCTCCGTGCTGCCCGGAGTCGCGCGCGGGACGCCGGGCTCGATCAGGCGGGCTGGCGAGGGCTGCGGGTCGGAGGGACGGGCCACGGGAAGCGGGACTCCACGGCTCAGGCGCGGCGCTCCGAGAAGCCGGTCGACGCCGCCGCGAGCCCAGGTGAGCTCGCGCCCGGCGCATTTCAAACAGGCCAATCAGCGCCCGCCCGCGGGGAAGAGGCGGGGCCTCAGAGGAAGTGACTGCGCCGCCGGAAGTGGCGCTCGTCTCCTAGGCGACCGCGGGGCTGAGGCGCGGGCTGTCTGGGCTGTCTGGGCTCAGATGTAATGAAATCCACCCCCTTCCATTTTCCCATGAGGAAACCGAGGGCTTATTTTCCTACAGCACAAGAAGTTCAACGGAAGGCCAGTCCAGCGTGGGTTCCCGCACAGGAGTGTCCTACTGTGCGGTGCCCTGCACAGTCAAGACTCCGCGTCCGGCCGCCGTATCACCACATCATGTTGGCGTCCCTCCTTAATCTTCCTGGTTTCTCCCTTTCTGGTTCCTCCAGCTCTTTCTCATATATACATTCTTTTATCAAATTATTTTTTCTTTTATCAAATCCTTAACAGTGTTCGATCTTGAGCATTGTTAAAAAGAAAACCACCGGCCCAAGATGGAGTCCCTTATGCTAGGCCAGATCACCAAACAGGGGCTTAATATCTAACCTAAGTGTAGTTTCTACCTCCCCCATAAACGTAGTCCGAACCGGTCAGTCAGGAACTTTCTGGTCTGCACCAATGAGATAATCCGTCACAGGGGCCTCACCATCTCCGCTTTCCCTCTGCCTCCCACCAAAGGAAGATGAGATGACCTTCCAAATAAGACTGCGCTCCCCCCTTAGACAAGGTGACCTGGCCTGAAACAATCCTATCTTTTACCAGGAACTTCCTTGCTCCACCCTCCTTCCTACAAAAGCCTTCCATTTTGTACAGCTCCTGGGAGCATCTCTCTGCTTGCTAGGTGGGATGCTGCCCCATTCATGAATCGCTTAATAAAACCAATTTGATCTTTTAAATGACTCAGTTGAATTTTTGTTTGACAGCCTATAGAGATGAATAAAGCTTGGTCCTCACTCCTGAGGAGCAATGTCCATCCACTCTTTTCTAAGATGAACTAATTCTATCCCACTTCAACATTTGTCCCTAACCTCATGACTGCCAAAGCTTCTTCTCCATCTGTGCTCTCATGGGACTCTTGTCCCAGCTCCTCAACCAAACACCAGTTCAATGGACAGCATTTATGCGACATAAAGATGGTTTTTCTAATGTTTTCATTGCTTTGTCTGTTGTCAAATGACAGGTTGGGAGCTGTATAATTGAGGAATTGGGCTTGGCTACTGGCTGCTTCTTAGTTACCCTGCAGTCTGGCTTCGGCCTCAGTCTCTGCATTGGAACTCAGTTCCAATGAGACCACCACCTCCTTGATGCTAAATCTAATAGACCCTTCCACCCCCTTATCTGACTTGGCCTCTCAACAGCTCTGAAAATATTTCTCATCCCTCTCTTGCTATTCCTTCATTTTTCTCTCCTAGTTCTCTCAGCCCCTCTTTCGCAGAACCCATTTGTGAGTTCCTTTTGCGTGTGTGCTTAAATGCTGTAGCTTAGGGTTTTGACTGGGTCACCACTAGCTGAGGCCTCTCCTCAGGCATCCCCAGCCACTCCCGCGGCTTTCCACACCAATCACATTTGTTCTTCTGAGCTCCAAGCATTCTCGAGACACTTGGGTGTCCCACGGGCACCTCATACCTAACGCGGCCTAATCTCTTCCCCTGAACCTCGTCCCCTTCAGTGGATGGTATCGCCATGTGCCCAGCCACCCAAGCCAGAGTCCCAGGCACCGTCTTTGACTTTTGCCTCTCCTTCTGTTCCAACATCCACTCACCACCTCTTGACAGTCCTACCTACCAAAGAGCCTTCAGACCTCTCTATCCCCTTGGCTACTCCCACCTCTTGTCCGGATGACCGCAGCAGGACCTTAACAGGCTTCCCCGCTGCCGCCCTCCAAATCCGCACTCGGTTCTCCAGCCCGCTCGCCTCTAAACCACAGATCTAGTCAGGTCACTCCCCTGCTGTAACACCGCGGGCTGTGCGGGCCACCCTCCACAGGGCCCTGGGGCGCTTTCTCTCCAAGCCCGCCCTTTATCATTGTCTCCTGCGTGCGCGCGCGCGCATACACACACACACACACACACACACACACACACACACACCAGCCACACTGACCTTCAGTGCCCCCAAGCTCACCTAACGGTCCCTCTGCTGCCAAGCCCTCCTCCCCGCCTTCCTCTGACAATGCCTCCTTATTCTCAGTTCTCAGCAGACCTGCCAACGGCTTGCCACCGGATGCCAGACCCCTTATTCTATCTCCCCAGTCCCCTCCACCCTGCCAGCAACCTCTTGGTTTGCATCAGAACTCCCATCCCGGTTTGGTCACTGTTCCTCCACCAGCTTATCCCCACAGGCTCGCTAGGTGGCACTGTTGCACCCTCCGCGCCCCACCACGGAGCGCCCCCCCCCCCCCTTGTAAATGTCGAGAGGCCAGTTACATCGAGCCCCACCCTAGCTTTTCTTCAGGCCCCTTTCTTCTTCCTCCCTCACCGCTATCCAGACTAACACTCTCTGGCTTGTCTTCTTTAAAATAGAAAATAAAATAAAAACGGTCGCCTCACACCTAACACATTCTTCTCTCTCCCCCGCCCGCCCCTCCCTGCCAAGGGTTCCCCATAGACAGTAAAAGATACGTATTTTCCCCTAGAATTAGAGATCCAGGCCACGGATAAGGGTAGGAGACAGGGAGCGAGTAGAACCGGGAGGCTTCTACCAAAGTCAGGGTTCTGGAGGTATAATTTATGTCCAGTAAAAACCCACCCCTCTTGGTTGTAGCGTGCATGGATTCGATAAACACCCCATCCTGTAAGCACCGGCACTATCACTGCAAAACTTTCTCCCTGCTGCTTTTTTGTAGTCAACCCCCTCCCCCCACCCCCAGCCCTTGGCAACCCCTTTTCTGACTTCCTCCCTTAGAATTTTATCTGTTCCAGAATGTGCCTTCTTTAGCTGGGCAAATGCTTTGGAGAGTCAACGCTTTTGACTTGCACGTATTGGTACCATTTCCTTTTTAAGGCTACGTCCTAACCCCCTGTGTGAAGGCATGACAGTCTATCCATCCGCTAGCCTGTGGACGTTTCCGTCCTTTCCACCTTTTGGCGATCATGAATGAAACTGGTATAATTATTTGCATAAAGGTCTTTATGCAGATAGGGAATTTGCATTTCTCTTGGGCGCGATTGCCGGTCTTATCCTAAGTAGAACTTTATAAGAAACTGCCAAACTCAACCGGAGGGTCCTATGCAAATCACTGGAGAGAGGCTGACCCTACGGCTACCCGGCTACCCGCAAGAACAGCTGCGGGAGCTTTATAACCACCGGCGACCAGAAAGGGCCAAAGTCTAGCGCGTTTGAGGGAAGGCGGTAAAAATGGGGACGGGATGCCCGTGACACATCCCTGCTGTTCACACTCAATAGCTTAGGCAGCACTGTCTCCCATCCACAGGCCACGTGACTCTCCCCAGGCCATTTGAAACCAAATGACTGGATGTTAATGTTTTACATACTCAAAAGACAATAAAACCAGTAAGCTTGGGGGGGGGGGGAGGGTTGTAAAATTGACACAAAAAGAAACAAACGATCTGAACCATATTTCAAATGAGTAACATACACAAAAAGGGGCCATAACTAACCCAAGTAATTTAGACTCTGGAGACTATAATGCCCTCAGGCTCCAGACAAAAAGAACTCGAAACATATATTGAATTCTAATTAGTAAGACTTTTTGCAGACATGGGTTAGCAATTCTGAAATGACATTCTGTACATTCTAAGACTGAGCAAAATATATTGTGGATAACAGGAGCCAAGTTTCTCCCTGTTAGAAATGAGAGTTCTATACATATCAGAAGGGGAAGGATGGAAAGTACTTGGGAATTCTTTTTGTGCTGTTTTTTAAGGTTTTATTTTTAAGTAATCTCTACACCCAACCTGGGGCTTGAAACTACCACCCCGAGATGGAGAGTCATGTGCTCTACCAACTAAGCCAGCCAGACCCCCCAGGACCTGGGAATTCTTCATACTATTCCGCAGTGTTTTTCCAAATCTGAAAAAAAAAAAAAAAAAAAAGGCCGCCTTTTGCTTAACTGACTGAGGTGGCTCAGTCGGTTAAGCAGCCAACTTCAGCTCAGGTCATGATCTCACATTCCATGAGTTTGAGCCCCTTGTTAGGCTCTGTGCTGACAGCTCAGAGCCTGGAGCCTGTTTCGGATTTGGTGTCTCCCTCTCTCTCTGCCTCTCCCCTGCTCACACTCTGTCTCTCTCTCTTAAAAATAAACATTGGAAAAAAAAAAAAAGAATGGTTGTGTTTCTTAAACCACCTTATATTAAAAAGTACTTGGCAGGGGGGGTGCCTGGGTGGCTCAGTCGGCTTCTGATAAAAATGTAAAACTCCAAGACTACTTTCCCCTCCCGAGGTATTCCGCATCTGTCCATCTGGGCCTAACGATGTGCATTTTACATCATCAAACACATTTAAAATAGATTTATTTATTTATTTTGATAGAGCAAATGCAGGTGGGGAGGAGCAGAGAGAGAGAGAGAGAGAGAGAGAGAGAGAATCCCAAGCAGGCTCCGCCCTGTCGGGGTAGAGCCCAACTCAGGGCTCGAACTCACAAACCGTGAGATCATGACCTGAGCCAAAATCAAGAATCGGACGCTCAACGGACTGCGCCCCCCCAGGCACCCCAGGAAACTATTTCTCATGATAAACAAACGTGTTCGCAGTGCAGTAGGGGAAATATAACCAAATCAAGTGGGCAACAGACCTGTATTATAATAAATAAATTTTATTTTTTTCCCTCCCATACAGTTTAAGAAAATTAGACATCAATGTAAGTTGGAAGAACATCTGAGTTTGGAAATCGGTCTTTGCCTTTTCATCCATAATGGATTATTGACTAGAAAACCAGAGGGCAACATTCAGCTAATATGTTATACAGAGTTGTAATACAGTATGAACAAGTGTTTCATATAATGCCATGGCAAAACAAATGTGGGACACAGCAGAGCCAAGGGAAGGGTCTCTCCAACACATTATGACCACACCGTTCAACTCCACCTTGCCGTCCTTAGAACTTCTCGCGTGAGCCGAGTTCCACAACAAACACATGAAGCAGATCAGACAGACCACTGGGTACCCAAAGGGTTTCTAAAACCTCCCACTTCTCATTCTGACCAGTGACAAATTCGTTTCCCTCTAGAAACTGAGCAATGGAAAGCCAAATCCTATGATGAGCAAAGGACGATGCGGTTAACTGACCGGCCTCGTTCGAACGCATTCAAGTTTCATCACCACCGTGGCATCTGGGAAGTTCGGGGTGGGGGTGGTATTTCTCAGGCAGGGGGAGGAAGAAGAGGGACATCCCATTGGCAGTTTGTCACCCCCCACAAAATCCCGTTTGAGTCGTGCCGTGGCGAGCATCGCTACCAATGGGGGCATGGCACATTTTCAAGGCGTAGTGAGACCCTAAAAAACCCGCTACGTGAAAAGACATCCTTCCAGTGAGGTCTTCAGTTCACCCGCTGCCCACCTTTTTGACTTTCCCGGATGGCTGGAGCAAACCCACACCCCCATTACCACTTAATACCTAACGGTAATTAATATTTTTGAGCCCATCGTCTGTATCTAGAAGCTTCCAAACCAGCATGTTGCAAACTGTCATCAAATTTTAATTTGTAACACTGTCCCAAAGTATACAGCGGGACTAAGTTTACCAAACGTATAAAAACATTAGGAACCGCTGGTCTTCTGTTAATCTCACATTTCTTCTCCATCACTAAGGATGATGAAAAAGTCCCGTCACCCGAAATTAAATCATCTAAAGGTGCTTCAAATTAACCACCTATAACTTTCAACCATTTCCGAACTAAACAAACATGTTCCTCTCTATAAACAAGGAATATCAAAGAGCTTCATGTCTTCGGCATTGCTAGAATAAGGCGTTTAAACTTTTTACCTTTTTTTCAGTGTAAAATTGAAGTTACAGCAAGACGAAATGGATGCCCACAGACCCTGCCGGAGTACAGATTCCACCAGCAGTGTCGGATTGTTGCCCCAAACCAAATTTTGTCATGCAGTTGGCAATTAATGTACCAAAAATTTACCAGCCCATATAATTTTAGCAGTCTACTTTTCCCCCAGAGGAAGTAAAATAAACGATAAAACTAATGAAATCATATTTCTTGACCACTCTCATCCAATATAAACTTTTACTCGTCCACAGAGGATTGGACGATGAGCTATTCACAAGGCCATTTAAGTTTCTGAGCCAGCTAACCAGAGAGGCAGTATTCTGAGTGTTGAGGGTGTTTCTGAGTCAGCAAAGATCCTGCTAGGTGATGGACAGCCCCTCACGTCATTAGCAAGTGCAGATCAGGGGTTTGATGGGCCTCTGTTACAAACGGTTTCACATCAGCGTTTCCGAACCCTCTGAAAACACCACAAAACATTAAACTTTAACTCCTAAGGCAACAGATGAGAAAATGCTCAGTGCGCTGGGCTTATGCAGAGCAGACAGCAGGGGCTACACCCTTAGGTGGTGAGTTGCTGAAAACTAGGTCAGCTGCAACAAAGCTCACAGGCCCAGTGCCTCCTGGAACTCATGACCCCAGCGATTTTCACATTCGGCCTATGGCCCTTCTGCAGTAGAATCACCCGGGGACTCGCTCAGATTTAGGGCAAATCTCCTCTAACGGACCTCCACGGAATCTCCTGATCAGGGATCTGCACCGGTCGCAAACTCATCAAGTGTTTCTGATCCGCGGCAAAGCTTGAGAATCACTGTAGTGGACCAGCCCTTTACAGGGTCTTTGACGTCCTCTGCCCACGAACGCTAACCTTTGTAGCACCTTTGAAACGCTGAAGCAATACCAAATGGACAGCATCCCCAAATAGAGCGATGCCGTTGGCTTAAATGGTGACGGATGATTCCAACCGGAATGAACTCAGCCAGCTCCCTCACCTGACACATTTGACCTGCACCGCCTAGTACTTTGCAGCATCGAATTGGCAACCAGAAAACAGAACAAAACGGAACATAGACACCCAGCCATGTGGACGTTAGAGAAAATCCAAATCCACCTGACATGGGAATTGGCACTTTAAGGCCGAATGGACTTGTGGGAAAGAGGGCTCTTTCTATGCATTCCCTTCACTAGATGGGGAAAGGAAGAAGACCCCTCCCCAAAAGAGGTCTCTTTATTCTGAAGTGCCTCCCCAGTCCCCGGGCCTCCCAGAGACCCAGCTTCCTCTTACTCAGCCCCCCCACCCCCGCTGATCTTTCTGGCTCATTCTCCTCCCACTGTGGTAGCTCTTGGCAGGGCCCGTGCCATGTGGGACTCAGCAAATGAGGCAGGTTCCATTTTCAAAGGGTAATACTACAAGGGTAGTAAAGCTTCCTCCAACTATTTAATAGGCCTCAAGGGCAATATGCTTAATCCAAACTGTTTAAATAGAACTGAAAGACCTGTTTTAAATAAATTTAAAACTTAATGACATATTACAGATTTGCCTGAACAAGGACTGACTCGAACCCACCTTCCCCTTTTAAAATCACAATATAGAATAAGTGCACATCTAGAGAAATCGCCCCAGTTCAACACCTTATTGACATGAACCCACTCGAAAATGCCAAGACATCAACCGCTGTGAATATTTTAGACCTTGGTGAACAGGTATCATGCCACCGGCTTATGATGCTTAGGAGGTTGGAGTCGAATGTTGACATCTGGCACGCAAAGCTTATGGTCTGAATCATGTTTCTTTTTTATGTAATTCTGGCTCAGGAATCCGATACAGAGCAGCTGAGAAATAAATTATGTTGCCGAGGCTGAAGATGAGGCACAGAAGTATAGCTCCAGCTATCTGTGGGAGAGACAGGGGCCTGGAGTGGGCCAGGAGCCAGTCCCTCCTCAGAGTCTTGTCCAGAAGTATGGCTTCCATCTGTAGGTGCGTGGCCAGGATGACACACACATGGAAGAGCTGGTGACTGTGACCTACAGCAAACACAGAAAAGGCTGCCAGGATCAGCTATAAAACAAACAACAGGGGCCCCCTGGGTGGCTCAGTCGGTTAAGCAACTGACTCTTGATTTCGGCTCAGGTCGTGATCTCGCGGTTTATGAGTTCGAGCCCCACACTGGGTTCCGCGCTGACAGTGCAGAGCCTGCTTGGGATTCTCTCTCTCTCCCCTCCTGTCTCTGTCTCTCTCTCAAAATAAATAAATAAACTTTTTTTTTTTTTAAAGGAACAGACTGCTGATACTATACCATGGTGTGTATGCTAAAAACATTATGCTGGGTAAAAGAAGCCAGACCACTTGTTGTCAGATGCCATTCGTATCCAATGTCCAGAAAAGGCAAATCCACAGACACAAGGTAGGCTAGTGGTTTCTTCAGGCAGGGGGTAGGAATCGGGATTAATAGGACATGGGCATGAGGGATCTTACTGGGGTAATGATCATGTTCTAAAACTCGTTTACGGGGATGGCGTAGGTAGGTTATTGGTAGGTTACCTAAAAATATCGCTGAATTCTATACTTGAAATCAGGGAATCACATGATATGTAAAATATGCCTCAAGACCTTTATTGAGTTGTTTGTTTTTGAAATGTTTATTTTTGGGAGAGAGAGAGAGCACAAGCAGGGGAGGGGCAGAGAGAGAAGGAGACAGAGAATCCCAAGCAGGGTCCGCACTGACAGCACAGAGCCCAACAAGGGGCTTGAAATCACGAACCAGGAAATCACGACCTGAGCCGAATCCCAGATGCTAATGCTCAACCAACAGAGCCCCCCAGGAGCCCCATCATTTATTTTTTTTAATGCAGCATGAGAAAACTTACAAGGCAAGTTTTGCAAACAACCTGTCCACCAGTCCTGTTTTTCACATGAATTCTGGCACCCTGTTCTACCAAAGTTCACCTCTTCAGAACCAGCACTCATCAGCTCCAATTCTGATTTCAGGGCCAACAGAGAAGCCCACCGGACTTTCTGTTGGCCATTCACAAGGTAGTCCTCTCCCGACTGCTGGCTAGTCCCAGACGTGACCAGGGGGTCTTCCTCCCTGACGATCTGCCGGACCCTGGCTCACCAGCTATGTGTCCATGGAGGGGAGAACCCACCAGAGGGGGGTGGCAGTGGGCAGGGATATGCGGAGTTGGCAGTGATGAGAAACAGAGTCCATCGCCCAGGGCCGAGGGCTGTTTGCCGGACGACCCTCAGAAGTCGGAAGATGAGAAGACAAGAAAGGCAGCGTGTGTCATGGGCTGAGTTGTGCCTCCCTTCCTCCAGTTCCAAAGGTTGAAGTCCCAACGCCCAGTACCTACCTCCAAATGCGACTATATCTGGAGACAGGATCTTTTATTTTTTATGTGTATATATTTATTTTGAGGGAGAGAGAGAGAAGCAGAGGGAGGCGCAGAGAGGGACAGGGAGAGAGAAAATCCCAAGCAGGCTCTGCGCTGGACAGCGCGAAGCCGACATGGGGCTCGATCCCAGGAACGGCGAGATCAAGACCTGAGCTGAAATCAAGAGTCGGATGCTGAACCGACTGAGCCATCCAGGCGCCCCCGGAGACGGGATCTTTTAAAAAGACAACTAAGTTAACACGAGGTCACTACGGTGGGCTGACTGTGACTGGTGTCCTTTTTTCTTTTTTTTAATGTTTATTTTTCTTTTCGAGAGAACACAAGTGGGGAAGGGGCAGCGAGAGGGGGAAGGAGACTCTGAAGTGGGCTCCGTGTTGATAGCGGTGAGCCCGATGTGGGGCTCGAACTCACAAACCGCGAGATCATGACCTGACACTCAACCGACTGAGCTGCCCGGGTGCCCCGTGACTGGTAGCCTTCTAAGAGGAGGAGGTTAGGACCTGGGCATGCGTGTACACAGAGGAAAGACCCCAGGAGGAGAGACAGGCTAAATGGCTGCCTGCAAGCCAGGGACAGAGACCTCAGGAAGACCAACCCAGACCCAGCCCGCGCCTTGGTCTCAGCTTCCAAAATCATGAGAAGACGCATTTCTGTTGCGGAAGCCACTGAGGCTGTGATTCTTTGTTACAGCAGTCCTAGCCAACAAATGCCACACAGGAGTTTAAAAAGGGTTCTCTTTCATTAAAAGAGAGAGAGAGGCCTCTCAGGTGGGTGGCCGGTGAGCTCCTTAGAGCAGGGAGCTGCCCGCACCCCAGGCTGTGTCCCCCCCCGGGAAGAAGGGGTGCCTGGGGTCCCTCGCCGCCTCACTCGGGCTGTACTAAGGGGCGGGGTACAACTTCCGAATCCACGCATGGTCCCAGCAGAGAGCCCTGCTTTCCCAGGACACACGTCCAAGCAGAGAGAGGTGACCAGCTGAGCTCGCCAAGGCTCAAACCTATCTTCAGTGGGGCAAGCGATAAAAAAAAAAAAAAAAAAGATTGAATAAGCCACGAGCACGGGATGTATCTGAAATGTGGCTGCAGCCAGAAAAGTGATTATTCCGGCCATGTGGCCGGACGGGAATATGGAGGAACTTCCTTCGGGCCAGGCTGGTGCTAACCAGTCGGCACTCTGCTCCGCGTCGGAGAGGGAATCCCGCATCTGACAGACCCCGTTTCTAGAGGACGGATCATTCTCCAAACCCATTGTTAATGTCTGTCATTAACACCTGTGGGGCAAGTGTCCCCCCCATAGGGGGGTCTTTCTGTTCTGTCCCATAGGCCCGAAAGAGTGGGACTAAAAGTGAATAAATGAGATGTTATTAAGACACCAGGGAGCTGGTAACACGGGGCCAGGGCTATTTTTCCTGCAGCCCCCAGATTTCATATTTGATCTCCGATACTCCGTCTAGCGGGGTGCTGGGGAGGTGGACAGGGCTCCTGTAGGCAAGTTCCAACTCCCTGGCCCTCCTGTCTCCCTCCTTTTGTTCGAAGCTTGCCCCCCGAGCGTTTTGGTCACCGGCATCCCTTCTGGTAGGACGGAGCTGAAGTAGAGGAGATGAAAACTCTCATCGGAGCCAAGAAAGCAAATCCAGACACACGTCTTAGGTGGGAGGAGACGGAAGAATCACTGGACAAAACGGGCTTGGGGAGGACCAGGGTCCCTGCCCACCGTTTAAGGATAAGGGCTGACCCTTGAACCCCCATGACAGCGTCTCGAAGGAGCGCTCATCCCAAGGACTCATCGGCCTCACCAGAAGTGGCCCGAGGGTCCCTCCCCCTGCCGGCGCCCACCCCACTTCCTTAGACGGAGAGGGAAGGCGCTCTCCCAACAGGCGGAAGTCCTGTGTCTCTGATAGCTCCTTCTCTAACGGCAGTGAACTCGGGGTCCCCCTGGAGAGTCGCCCGGCCTCTAAGTGAGTGCTGGGCCCCCCGCCCCAAGCTTCTGGTCCAGGATGTCTGGGGGCCTGAGAAGCTGCCTGCTCCCAGACAATGCGAAATGCCGACGCTCCGGGGACCACACCTGAGCACCACAGCCCCGCCGAGGCTGCCCGAACGAGACGAAGACAACTCTCCCCTCCTTGGCACAGCTCCTGCCATCTGTTAGCCTCAGAGCCATCTGCACTCTGTCTGTCTTGTTCTCCTCCAGGGCTGCCCTCGGTGTCCATTCAGTCCTGGGATTTCAGCTTCGGGGTCGTAATGGGACTCGCTGGGCCCCAGAGCCCAACGTAATGGCTTAGAATCCTGGACGCGCCTGCCCTCCATCCTCCTCATCCGACCTGGCCATTTGCTGGCTCCGTGCACCCTGGCCTCCATGAACCTTACAGTTCCACTCCCCCAGGCCTGCTCCTAGAGGAGCCTCGGGGGGATCACGTCCCTCTGTGCCCCTGCTTCCCCTTCGCAACCGCACGCTACTGGCGTCCCGATGGCAGGGAGACGACAGGCGCCGGCGTCCCCGCACACTCACCGATGTAGTCGAAGCGTCCAGGCGCCAGGCGCTCTGGCAGGTGTGCGGAGTAGAGGAAAGAGGCCAGGAGAGTCATGGCCGTGTGCTTCTGGTGGTACAAGACGGCTTCGCTCTGCGCACCGTCCCCAGGAAGCAGGAACAGCTGCAGGGAATCGGAGAGACATCAGGTCTCCGGGGGGGGAGGCCCCCTTCCTTCTCACCGCCCGAAGGCATCTCTGCACGCGCGCGTGGACACCCCCGGCCAAGGCCCTCACCTCCTCGGGTCTGCGGCTTGGAAAGGGGACTCTCAGGGGCCCTGGGAGCAGAATTCCTATTCCTTTTTTCTTAATATTTTTTAAATGTTTATTTTTGCGAGAGAGACAGAGCGCGGGCACAAGTGGGGGAGGAGCAGACAGAGAGAGACACAGAATCCGAAGCAGGTTCCGGGCTCTGAGCTGTCAGCACAGAGCCCAACATGGGGCTCCAACTCACAGACCATGAGATCATGACCTGAGCCGAAGTCGGATGCTTTACCGACTGAGCCACCCAGGCGCCCCCTTAATATTTTTTTAGTGTTTATTTATTTTTGTGAAAGAGAAAGAGAGAGAGAGTGAGAGAGGAAGGGAGAGAGCACAAGTGGTGGAGGGGCAGAGAGAGAGGTAGACGCTCCAGGCTCTGAGCTGTCAGCACAGAGCCTGACGTAGGGCTGGAACTCACAAACCGCGAGATCATGACCTGAGCCCAAGTCAGATGCTCAAGCGACTGAGCCACCCAGGCACCCCCATAATTCCTATTCTGATCGTGATCCTTTGAGACCCAAGGCAACTGTATTTTATTTTCTTTTTCCTCCCCGCAAGGCAGCTGTATTTTAATCCTCCAAACGCCCATGAAGCCTGCTGGGTTCTTTAATTCCAAAAGAAAAGGAAAGAAATCAAGGACACGACAGGAAAAGAAAAATCCTATTAGATCTATTTGCTACTCCTTCGTCCGGGGGGGTTAACACGCGAAGATAGTAAAAATTTGTCCGCCCCTGAGCTCACTTCTCACCAGCGCACCCCCTGATTTCATGCTCCTAGTTAAGGCTTTAAGGCCTTCTGAGTCACCGAACGTATTAATTAAGGCCATTATGCTGTTCCAGCGCTAAGTATAGTTTTTGTATTATTGTTAAAAATAACGCCGCCCCTTCCCTAGGGCACTAAGCCGGCCTTTTATTCGCACCATTCCGGCAGAGCCTCAGCTACCAACCGCGTCCCATTTCGCAGATGAGGAAGCTGGGCCAGAGGGCGACTTGCGAACCGCTAATTAGCAGCGAGGTCAGGATGCCGATGCAGGTAGGCTGCTTCCAGAACCTCACCGACCTCACCCTCCGGGATCAGGCCTCCCTGCCCCTCCGCCCACTGTCGGCAGCAGCTGGCGCTCATAACAACGCACGCCTGCGCTGGGCAGTCTGGTGGCGGGTGGGGACGGCTTGTCGTCTCTGTTCTGTGCCCTCGAGGAAGGAGTCAGGGGAACGGGCTGCACCCCCACCTCTGGGTCTCCCCTCCGTGGCTCACACAGGTGGTGCGGGTTCTGGCCCTCCCTTTCGGTCCCTGACTCACGCATCAAACCTCAAGCTGCCCCTGGGAGGGGAACCCCACTCCCCGGGTGCACCCCTGCCGAGCCCTTCGCTCTGATCTGACTAATCCCCTCTACCCCTCGGTGCAGGGGAGGACGTTAGCCTCGTTGACAGATGAGGAAACCGAGGCTCAGAGAGGTCACGTGCATTGCCTAAGGCCACGCAGCCGGTGCGCACTGGGATTTGGACTTGGGTCCAGCTGATCTCAGAGCGCCTCTCCCCCTTCTTGTGGGCTCCGGTACCCTCTTCCTTCATGTCTCCAGCTCACATCTATCCTCAAAGACCTTCACTTAGACCTTCTCCTTCGCTGCTAGTCCGTTAGTCGATGATAATACGGAATGAATGCATTTATGGGACACGTGCCACCGGCCAGCGAGCTCGTGTAATTTTCCCCACAGTCTGATGAAAGCGGGTGTTCTCACCAAGCCCATTTTACAGGGGAGGGACATCAAGGCCCAGAGATGGCACGTAACTTGCCCAAAGCCTTACGGCGAGTACGATTAGGGATTTGCCTCCAGCGCTCCTGGTCACTGCACTACACCCCAGGCTGCCTCCCCTTCCCAGCCCTCCACGATTGCTTCCGAGCCCCCAGTCAGTGCCGGCCATGGATGGATGCGTGCCCCCGTGGTTTGTCAGGACCTCCCTTCTCCTGCTGTCTCCTAACTACGGAGGGAGCTCCTGGGTCGTGCCTCCGGCGTGTCTTGCAGTGACCGGCCCTGGTGCTTTGAACCCCAGGAGCTCAGTAAACAACAGATTCCCTGGGACGGCCGGCAGGCAGGGAAAAGAGGGAGCCGGGCCCTTACCCTGTAGAAGATGGGAAGGGAGTCCCAGGCGTAGGGATAAGCGAAGGCGAGGACTCGAAGCATCTTGCAGAGCCCGGGCTTCTGGATTTCAAGAAACCTAAAGCGGGGTGGGCGCGGGGGGAGAAACTGAATTGAAAACGGTTTCCGTGAATGACACACGCGCCCGCGCGTGACAAATAACCGAGGACAAGTCATCGACGGAAGAGAAGTCTTTTTGTACAAACTCCTCCTGAGGCCAGAGGCTCCCCCACCGGCCTCTTCCGCGTCTCCCAGCCCGATGGGGGGTGGCTCTGTCTCGGAGGTGAAAGGGTCTCCAGGGAAACCGTCTCCTGGGGGCCGCGGCACCAGAAGCAATGGTGTCCAAAGAAGCCAGGGAGGAGGTAACACTGGGCTGGGAAGGCCCTTCCGAGAGCGAGTTATCTAACTGCCAAAGGCCTGTTAGCAGACCAGGACGGGGGAGATGTGTGGGCGT